>CM062291.1:410841366-411441366 GCA_031216915.1 Pictodentalium vernedei | reverse complement strand
ATTTGAAAACTGAACGTTAATGCAGCCGGATGAGAATATAGATGCCACGAAACGTAGGGATCAGATTATTTGTAGTACCCTGGTACTCAGAGGGGTCGTCGAGTCGCCCGAGCAGTCACCTGAGCCGATTCCAAATCCACACTAAAAGGGGAGAGGACAGTTTTTAATATTGTGGTTTAACGACACTTTCGACAGGCAGGGTCACTTCGTGTCGGACAGTTTTACGGGTGGAGGAAGCTGGAGTACCCGGGGAGAACCACCGGGTATCGGCGAGCAATTGTCGGACTCCCCAACGTACTCACTCCACACAAACAGGGATAGCATTGGCTGAAGACAAGTGCACCATCGACGTGCAGTACGCCTTAGTAAACAGCGCCACCGTACGTACCCCTACGTGGGCAATCGAGATGAAGGACACAGTGCGGTTACCCCTGGCGGGGAGTCCCAAAGAACTAAAATTAATGAAACAAAGGAATAAAGTTCATTTAACCTATGTCGTGTTCTTATTGTCACATTTCTCCCTTATCACCGGGCGAGTCAATAAGGCATGCTCAACTTTTCTCGTCATTCACATCGACTTTTGAAAAGGTTATCTCCCCTGATTGCAAAGAATTGGCTGGTAAAAATTAAAACTAATTGAATCAGGGGGAGGAAAACCAAAAATTTGCAAGACGTGACGTGGCGGAGGGTGGGTCTCTTGAGTGCGCCAAAAATGTGCATTTCCAACTTGTGCAATTTTTTGAATTTTTTAAAAATATATCAGCTAATAAAAACCATCATTTGTGTTTCAAACCTTAAAGATGATGTTGTACATCACACTCTTAACATAAATACAACATCAGGAGGCTTTATATGTGAGAATATTGGGCTTAAACTGGGAAAATGTCACACGTTAGTAGGGGGTGGGTGTCTTGTTCGAAATGTAGAAAATGTGCAGACAATATTTTGGGAGCAATTCAAATGAAAATTTGTTCCCGTATATGTACATCTGCTCTGGACAAGCCTGATAATGAACAGCTTGTCATTTGTAGATTGGGGCCCACAGAGGTTTAAGTTGGCGGTACCAGTTTAACCCTTTACCTAACATGAAAAGCAGACGACACTTGCCAAAACATGATTGAATAACTAATTTTTTTCATTTTTTGTCTCAAAAACATAGGTTATGATCCCTCATTGGAACGAGCTCGACGAGCTCGTTCCAATGAGGGGTCATAACCTATGTTTTTGAGACAAAAAATGAAAAAATAATAAAAATTAATTGGCGATTTTTGAGAATAGCGCTGGCCGGTTTTGGCCGTAACGTTGGGTAAAGGGTTAAGAACATTATGAAAACCCCCTAAAGACTGCTGTGTCTATTAAGTTTATAAGCTTATTTTGGATTTTAATGGGAGAGTGGGGGTGGGTATCTGAGAACGGTAGTAGAAAATTTGCACGTAGTGGGCGGGTGGGTGTAAAAAGGAGCCGAATAAAAAATAGGACGTCACGTCTTGCAAATTTTTAGTGCTCCCCCCCCCCCCCCCGATTGAATTTTTATATTTCTCAAAATTATATAAAACCTATGAAAGTTATATTCGCTGTGCGCATCAATCCTTTAAGAATAATATAATAATAATAATACTTTGGCCGGCCGCTGATTTGTCGCGGTTCTCGTATGAGAAGGCCTTGGTAACCCCTGTTCTACCAACTGCCTCCCTATTCCCACGCTTCTTCTCTCCTCCCAACACTCGGAGACGAACTACGTGATGACATCCCTTGCCCCATTCTTCCCAATCTCTCCGATTAGCATATTAACACTCTCCTTTGAGTCGCCCACTAACCACATGTCCTTCAGTTTCCCGTCCCACTTCCCCATTATAATCCCCGTGAATCTTGTTCTTTTAGACTGGTATTTTGGGCATTCTAGAAGAAAGTGTTCCAGGGTCTCCACTACGCCCAAGTTACACATCTGGCACTCCTTTTCACTGTTTTCCCAGTTATATATATATGCTCACAGTTAGTGATATTATCGAACGACTTCATCCGACCAATTTTTTCCCACGTTGATTTAAAATGCTACTGTTATTTTCTGTATAATTCCATGTAAAATGATAGAAAATTGCATTTTCGTCAACTTTTAGCGGTAAAAATATTTTTTTTTGCTTCATATTAGCAATGCTGTGCGCATACCGGCATATAATATAGATATTGTCCTATCAAACCATATAAAAATATACAATCTGACATTTGCCCATTTTTTCCCTTTGATGTTAAAACAAAGAAAAATTTTATTGTAGTAAAAACAGTTAAACCAGCAGTCCACAATATCAGATAGGTTTCCACGTGAGCACAAATGAAAACCAGTAAAAAAAAGAATCCTCGTATAACTAAAAATTCATTTTTTGGGCTTCCAAAACATAGGTTATGACCCCTCATTGGAACGATCATTCTCCGCTGATTTCTCCGCTTCCGACAACAATTTCCTGGTGATCAAGATTTCATTCACACCTTTCAGAGGTTCAATGTTAATTGATTTACAGCTCGACTTCAGTATTTACAAGGGGAGATAACAGTAGTATAGCATGTACCCGATCGTGCCTCATTACCCGGTGCTTTGGGGGTGCAGCTAGTGTTAAATTCCAATAGGAACCGGAGCCGTTTTGGGGTGCAACTTTGGGGTGCAAAATGTCGGCACCATACATCTAAATCTGGTAAATGGTGTACGTACTGCATATATAGTATGCTATGGCATGTATAGTGATATATGTACGCATGGGGCTATAGGTATATATTATGGGTAAGTGACTGAAAGATGATGGGAAAATTGCGTTTTCTTGAAAGTTTTTCCCGCGAAACGGTTGACGTTGCTATTAACTTCGTGACGTCATGATACGCGCGCGACGTCATAGACATGCTGACCACTGTTATTGTCCAGTATACAATCTGACATAACGTTTTTCGGGTCAGGGGGTGTCGGGCTTCTCGTTTGGGGAGAGGGGTGATATAGTAGTAGTGGTATATATCCATGTAGGTCCCAAGTTAGCCCTTAGTACTATTAATCCACCGTATGCTTCATATTACCCTATGTCTGCTATAGCTAAGTCAAGCAGTAGGGTGGGTGGGTGGCAGTGTGGTATTGCGAGATAGTCATTGGTGGTTTAGATTGGCAGTACAGGATGAATGATCTGTTGGTCTATTACCCCCCTTAGAACTATTAACCTACCGAATCCTTTGTATTATCTTATGGCTGGTATTGGTAGTTTAGTGTTATGCCAGGCAGTATTATACTAGGTTGTTTAGAACGGGTGGCATAGTATGGATTGTTTATACTCCTGTAGGTCCTGTCCTCGATATTATTAACCAGCCGATTGCGTTGTTTTATTATATGGCTGGTATATGTAGTACGTTATGGTAGATCTAGTGATTTTGTGGGGGTGGGGGTAACGCCTGGCAGTATAGAACAGCAGTATAGTATGGACGATATATACCTCTGTGGGCCCATGCAGGGCCCATGTTAGCCCTTAGTACTATTAACCCACCTGATGCTTCATGTTATCCTATGACTGGAAAAGGTAGTATGCAATGCTAGGCATAGAGGTATTGTGGGTAGGTGTACTGTCTGGTAGTTTAGAACGGCACTATAGTATGGTGGTATATACACCTATAGGCCCCTGTTAGTGCTTGGTACTATTAACCAACCGATTGCTTTGTTTTATCGTATGGCTGGTATATGTAGTACGTTATGGTAGACCTAGTGATTTTGTGGGGGTGGGGTAATGCTTGGTAGTTTAGAACGGTAGTATAACATAGGCTATGCATATCCCTGTAGGTCTCTTGCTGGCCCTTGGTACTGCTGATCCACCAGGTGCTTCATATTATTGAGCGGTATTTTGGGGTGGGGCCAATGCCTGGTAATACAGAACGGCAGCAGAGTATGGTTGGTATATTCCCCTGTAGGTTCCATCCTAACCGTTGATAGTATTAACCTACCAAATGCTTTGTATCATTCTGTTACTGGTAAGGTGGTACGTAATACCAGTAGTTCTGACCCTATTCCGAGTATTCTTGTTGTTTCATATATATAACTAACCAATCAAATTGCTTGATTTCCCATAATCTGTATACAGAGTTATCTCCCTTGTGTATAATAAAAGCCTATATCCAATGGCCATATCCCCGGACACCCCAATTTTACATATACCAGCCATATAATAAAACAAAGCAATCGGCTGGTTAATAATATCGAGGACAGGACCTACAGGAGTATAAACAACCCATACTATGCCACCCGTTCTAAACAACCTAGTATAACACTGCCTGGCCTAACACTAAACTACCAATACCAGCCATAAGATAATACAAAGGATTCGGTAGGTTAATAGTTCTAAGGGGGGGGGGGTAATAGACCAACAAATCATTCATCCTGTACTGCCAATCTAAACCACCAATGACTATCTCGCAATACCACACTACCACCCACCCACCCTACTGCTTGACTTAGCTATAGCAGACATAGGGTAATATGAAGCATACGGTGGATTAATAGTACTAAGGGCTCACTTGGGACCTACATGGATATATACCACTACTACCATATCACCCCCTCTCCCCAAACGAGAAGACGGACACCCCCTGACCCGAAAAACATTGTGTCAGTTTGTATACTGGACAATAACAGTGGTCAGCATGTCTATGACGTCGTGCGCGTATCATGACGTCACGACGTTAATAGCAACGTCAACCGTTTCGCGGGAAAAACTTTATTCAAGAAAACCCAATTTTCCCATCATCTTTCAGTCACTTACCCATAATATATACCTATAGCCCCATGCGTACATATATCACTATACATGCCATAGCATACTATATATGCAGTACGTACACCATTTACCAGATTTAGATGTATGGTGCCGACATTTTGCACCCCCAAAGTTGCACCCCAAAACGGCTCCGGTTCCTATGGGAATTTAACACTAGCTGCACCCCAAAGCTCCGGGTAATGAGGCACGATCGGGTACATGCTATACTACTGATAACTTTCCCAGGAGTCAATATCTATGACGATAAAAGTTGAGGATGGGAGAAATGTGACAATGAGAACATGACGAATTTGCACCTTCGCCGACTAGACTAAAGTGACAAGAGTCCATACGGGTCACTAGACCAGTTCCCTCCCAGTAAGATAGTTTGATCAGTTTATGCAGCATAGTAAAACCATTCGGCCGGTATTCGCTTGGTCATGGGGTTCGGTTCACCGATTTACCACAAAACCGGAGCAGACCTGAAAATAAGCCGTATGACATTTGCAGAATCAGGTCCCCAGAGGGTGAATTTGATCATGCTGTCCCATACTGTGGACCAATATATCATCTGGGTACCTCGTTCTGTTTAATGTTGAGACCCTGATTCAAATTGAGGTTCACAGAGGGTAAATTTAGTGATGCTATATATACCCTGCTGTGCAGGGTAGCATCACTAAATTCCCCCTTTGGGGACTTCATTTTGCAGATGTCATTCTGCTTATTTTCTGGCTTGAACCGGAACCGAACCGGAAAAAAGGTAAAAAAGCCCGCCCAGCTCTAAGCACAATGGCCCAAGCAAGTCATGACAACATATAAAAGGTTGTTACGATGTGGACGCTATATGAGCGTTGCATACAGTGCGATGAACATACAGCTAAATTTATTTATTTATTTATTGGGGTGTAAGGTCACATACGTATGCACAATGGCTAATCGCGACCGTGGCAGTTTTACGGGTGGAGGAAGACGGACTACCGGGAGAGAACCACCGAATATCGACGAGCAACTGTCGGCTCCTCAACATTCTAACTGTTCAAGCTCAGCACAAGCAGGGCTACAGCGGTTGAAGACATGTGCACCATTCACGTGCAGTACGCCTTAGTACACGGCGTCATCGTGCCCCCATGTAGGCAACCGGGATAAAGTGCCTTGCCCAAGGGCACAATGCCGGTCGTCCCGGACGGGGATCGAATTCGGGACCTCTATAGCATAGAAATCCAACAGTCTACATTGAGCCACCGCGATACAGCTAAATAGCTTTGCCAGTGTCATGGTACACCACGTCTTCTTGGCAAATGACGCTCCAGCATATTAAATAACCCAAGTAATATAACATAACATTAGTGATTACGGGAAATCAGTTGCATGATAACAGATGCAGTTTTTTCTTCAAAAGAATTCGCCACTGGGAGTCAAAAAAATAACGGCGAGGTAACGTAAAATCTGGAAAACTGTTCAGATCAGAATTTTTTATTGGATTTAACAACACTTTCGACAACCACGACACCTCGTGTCAGGCAGTTTTGCGGGTGGAGGAAGCCGGAGTATCCGGAGAGAACCACCGAGCAGCCGCGAGCAACTGTTCGATTCCCCCGATGTCCTTACTCCTCACAAGCAAGATTAGCACTGGTTGAAGGCAGGTGTACTATCGTCGTGCAGTACGCCTTAGTACATCGCGCCCCCACATGGGCAATCGACCGGGAATAACTCAATGCGGTGCACTGGCGAAGCGAGACCGGTTCTCGTAACCCTTGAGTCTGTGACTCTGCGACGTTTAATCACGTGCCAGCTGTGAACGTTGGGAATGTTCACCAGTACTACGCAATCCTGACCGTACCTAGGTGTAAAATAGGGACCTGTTGAGGTGCTTGTCTTGTGTGCCTGTCTGTGGAGCACCGGCAGTATGCTCCATTGAGTTGAGCTGAGAATGTCATGGAATGAACAAAGGGTGTCTACACTGCAAAAAATATAGGTTCTCTTTAGAACCAAAACTGGTTCTAATCTTGTTCCTGAGATGGAACCAGTTCTGTTTAAACAGTATTTATTTCAAATCAAATAAATTTACCAAGATTAGAATTCAATTTTAACAGAATATTACATGAACTGAAGTAGATTCAGCAGTAAACGTGGAGCTTATTCAACGCAGTCGCCAAACATTTTGAAACAAAGGAGATATGAACAGTTGGCATATCGAACCAGTTTTGGTTTTGTATAGAACCAAAACTGGTTCGATATGCGAGCTGTTCAAATCTCCTTTGCTTAATAATAATTTGAGACAACCTCATGTAAGCTCTAAACTTACGGCTGAAACCCCTTCAATTTATGTTCAATTCTGTTAATATTTAATGTTAATCTTTATAAATTTATTTGATTTGAAATAAATACTGTTTAAAAGAACTGGTTCCTTCTCAGGGACAAGATTAGAACCAGTTTTGGTTCTAAAGAGAACCTATATTTTTTGCAGTGTACGCCTATTCTACGGGGTAATAATGTAAGTCAGAGAGCACTATATATTATTTATTTATTGGTGTTTTAAGGTCACATATTTATGCACAATGGCTAATCATGACCTCGACAGTTTTACGGGTGGAGGAAGCCGGAGTACCCGGAGAGAACCACCGAGCAACGGCGAACAACTGTCAGCTCCCCAACATACTAACTCCACACAAACAGGGTTAGCATTGGTTGAAGACAAGTGCACCATCGACGTGCAGTACGCCTTAGTACAGAGCGTTACCTTTCCCCCACGTGGGCAATGGGGGTGAAGTGTCTTGTCCAAGGACAGAACGCGGTTACCGCAGGTGGGATTCGAACCGAGGACCTCTCGGCTTGCGGCATGCACCTCTACCAACTGAGCCACCGCCCCCACCCCCCAGGGAGCACTATGGTGGATTCTAGTCCACCTTGCATTATAAGTGCTTTGCCTATTGTGACACAACGCAGTTACCCCTGGAGGGGACAAACCGTGTACTTTTCTGCTTGAAGTTCAATCCGTAACCACTTAGCCACCGTGCTCCCGTTGATCATAGAGCGTTAACCCTCTACCTAACATGAAAAGCAGACGACACTTGCAAAAAAAATTCTTGAATAATCAATTTTTTTCATTTTTTGTCTCAAAAACATAGGTTACGACCCCTCATTGGAACGAGCTCGACGAGCTCGTTCCAATGAGGGGTCATAACCTATGTTTTTGAGACAAAAAATGAAAAAATAATGAAAATTAATTGACGATTTTTGTGAATAGCGCTGACCGGTCTTGGCCGTTACGTTGGGTAAAGGCTTAATGTTACAACAAAAATGCTAAAGCGCATGATGTACTGAAATCCAAGAGACCACGTCAAACACGAGTCTGGTTAGGAGATAATTATGATACGATTAACAGAGAATAGGAAATGGCGCTATAATTACAGCACTGGGTATTTGCTGCCTGTACGCAGTACGTGGGTTCAGGGGGGGGGGGGGGGTGGGTGGGGCGCGGTGGCTCAGTTGGTAGAGGTGCAGGCTGCAAGCCGAGAAGTCCTCGGTTCGAATCCCACCTGCGGCAACCGCGTTGTGTCCTTGGGCAAGACACTTCACCCTCATTGCTCACGTGGGGGCACGGTGACGTTGTGTACTAAGGCGTACTGCACGTCGTTGGTGCACCTGTCTTCAACCAATGCTAACCCTGCGTGTGTGGAGTTGGTATGTTGGGGAGCTGACAGTTGCTCGCCGTTGCTCGGTGGTTCTGTCCGGGTACTCCGGCTTCCTCCACCCGTAAAACTGTCACGGTCATGGTTAGCCATTGTGCAGAAATATGTGACCTTAAACACCAATAAATAAATAAATAAATGTACGCAGTACGTAACAGTTCCATTAGTGCGGTAATTTACCTGATCACTGACAAAATCGTTAGATTTTCGACTCGTCACGCAGCATAATATTAATACCTTTTATTTATTTATTTATTTATTTATTTATTTATTTATTTATTTATTTATTTATTTATTAGAGTTTAACGACACTTTCGACAGCCAGGGTGATCTCATGTCGGACAGTTTTACTAGTGGAGAACCCGGAGAGAACCACCGAGCAACTTGTCAGACTCCCCAACGTACTAACTCCAGACAAGCAGGGTTAGCATTGGTTGAAGACAAGTGCACCATTGACGTGCAGTATCCCTTAGTACACAGCGCCACCGTATCCCCATGCGGGCAATCGGGATGAAGTGCCTTGCCCATGGATACAACGCATTTACCTCTGGCGGGGATCGAACCGTGGACCTTTCGATTTTGAAGTTCAATGTCGTAACACTGAGCCACCTCACTCCCTAAGGGACGAAGGATGATCTAGAATAACAGCTGAGCATATTTTCTGGTATAACAATATTCACTTCATTTTCTCTTCGTTTTCTTTGCGACAACAAATTTGGAAAAATCTCAGGTTCTATACAATCCCAGCTATTGTTATAAAAACTGAAATTCTGGTGTCTACCACAAGAATACAGTTAAAACTAGAAGTCCTGTCACGAAATGCGCACAAATAGCACGTTGATATGCGCGTTAATGTACGCGTTATGACCCAAGTAAAGCTATCAATTTCTGCACATATGGCCTGTGTACAAGCAATGTTTCAGCCAATGGACCTCCGGGTAACCCGGAGGTCCATTGGCAGAAACATTGCTTGTGCTTGCTATGAGTAACCAGGAGAACCCGCAGTGCTGTGAATGCCATTCGTTATGGCAATTGCGCGCAATTCCAACGCGCTATTAAGCCCAGAAAAAGCGCACTATTCGTGACAGGACTTCTAGTTTTAACTATATGCAGCAACAAATTCACCACGAGCCGACTGTCACTAAAAACTTAAAATGTACGGGGATGAAGCTCTCTGCTGGACGTACCCAAGACGCGGTCACAGAGCCATTCGGGGTTGAAATCTCATATTTTTTCTCAACTATGGGGTGAGAAATTTGGGACCCTCAATTCCGAAAGACACAAAACCCTTGTATCCCAGAAGTTAAATTCACGAGGCAACGAAGTGGGTGTAGTAACATCCAGATAGTACTTACGAAGAAACGGAGATTATAATTTTTGGGCTGTCGTGCGAATATTGTTACAAGAGAACACATTATAACCAAGTATATATGATTGCGTATACCCTTACTGATCCATTACTATCTACCCGAGATTGCCAATATTTAAAGCAGTGATGGCACCGTGGTTGGGGTAGGGTGGGGCCTAAGCGAGGAGGTCTAGCGCCCTCCCCGTTGGAAGACTGCCTAATTTACTGTGGGCGTGTCGGGGAATTCCCTACTCCCACCCCTAACCCAGTAGGAGAAATCCTTGCGCCTCCACAGGTTTTACTTTTTACTCAACTCTAATAGTAGACAAGTAAAAGAAAAATAAATCTTAAGTGAAAATGTTCGTTTTTGCCTAACATAGGTTATGACTTCACATTGGGACGAGCTCATCAAGCTCGTTCCAATGGGGGTTATGAGCTATATTTTTGCCTATAAGACGTAGTTTATAACCCCACCTTTGGAACTAACTGAACGAGCTAGTTCCTGTATGTTTGTTTGTTCGTTTGGGGTTTAACGGGATTTTCAGCAGGCAGGGTTACACCGTGTCGGACAGTTTTACATGTGGAGGAGGCCGTAGTACCCAGGAGAACCACCTAGCAGCGGTGAGTAACTCAGTTTCTCCTACTTACTGACTCTGCACAAGCAGTTAGCAACGGTTGAAGTCAAGTGCAGCAATGACGGGCAGGGCGCCTTAGTACTCAGCGTCACCGCGCCCACACATCAGCAATCGGGATTAAGTGTATTGCCCAAGGACACAACATAGTTACCAGTGGAGTGCAGAATCGGACCGTCGACCTTTAGGTTAAAAGTGCAATGCTCTAACAACTTAGCCATGAATTCGTTCCTATGAGGGGTAAGGAGGCACAAATTATACTTTTCAGACGAAAATTTAAAAAAGAAATAATAAGATTTTAATGGCGGTATTTGTGAACAGTGTTGACTTGTTATGACTGTTGCGTTAGGTAAAGGGTTAACCCAACGTAACTGCCAAAACCGGCCAGCGCTATTCACAAAACTTGCCATTTAATGTTCATTATTTTTTCATTTTTTGCCTCAAAAACATAGCTCAAGACCCCTCAGTGGAACGAGCTCGTTCCAATGGGGGGTCATAAGCTATGTTTTTGACGCAAACAAATATTTATAATTTTCTTTGCACGTGTCGTCTGCTTTTCATGTTAGGTAAAGGGCTAACAAAGTCTAGTTAGCACAGTAACAATGCGTGCATAGCAGAATACCATTATATTACAAGAAATCAGATAATTCTTGCTGGAGCCGGGTAAATGTACCCCTCAGGTCATTCACACACCCAGATGTATGCCAGTCTGACATTTGCTTCGGAGTCATTTGCCACCTGGGGTATCATTTATTCCGATCATCCCCCCGCCCCACCCGACCGACTGTGATATATTTATTAATTGAGTTTTCATTATTATTTTTCTCTTTTAGATATTAATGTATTTTTTCCTGCTAATAATTGGTCATCTGATATTCCGATACTTAGCAAAAAGTGATTTTAAGATGTTACATGTATTTATGCTTTTTGGGTGCGCGGTGGCTCAGTAGGTAGAGGTGCAGGCTGCACGCCGAGAGGTCCTCGGTTCGAATCGCACCTGCGGCAACCGCGTTGAATCCTTGGGCAAGACACTGCACCCCCATTGCCCATGTGGGGGTAGGGTGATGCCGTGTACTAAGGTGTAGTCTACGTCGATGGTGCACTTGTCTTCAATCAATGTTGACCCTACTTGTGTGGAGTTAGTATGTTGGGGAGTTGACAGTTGCTCGCCGTTGCTCGGTGGTTCTCTTCGGGTACTCCGGCTTCCTCCACCCGTAAAACTGTCGTGGTCATCATTAGCCATTTTGTAGAAATATGTGACCTTAACCACCAATAGATAAATAAATATAAATATTTATGCCTTTCTAACAGGAAAGAATGAGGAAAATGAATAAGGACATGTTGATCATAGTTGTAGATTCCTGTTTGAAACTTGGAAGAAAAACCTGAACTTAGAAATGTAAGTGAGGTCGACCTTTACGGACGTATTTTGGAATCATGTTACTCTGAAAATTAGAAAAATGAGTATTAACACTTTACCCAACGTAACGGCCAAAGCCGGCCAGCGCTATTCTCAAAAATCGCCAATTAATTTTTATTATTTTTTCATTTTCTGTCTCAAAAACATAGGTTATGACCCCTCGTTGGAACGAGCTCGTCGAGCTCGTTCCAACGAGGGGTCATAACCTATGTTTTTGAGACACAAAATGAAAAAAATTAGTTATTCAAGAATTTTTTTTGCAAGTGTCGTCTGCTCTTCATGTTTGGTAAAGAGTTAAATGAAGCTTTGTTGTAGCATGTGGGAAAATATTATGTGAAATTTAGGATATAAAATATACACAAAAAATGGTTATGTACCCCCAAATAAAATGAATGATAACATGCCACTGCTCATTGAAAGTCTGTTGCTAGTTATATGCATGATTATATATCTACAAATGGTTGTGAATGTGTATGATTGAATGTGTCCCTCAAACAGGTCCCGAGAATCACGTGCACAATGCAACCCAAAAAGTCTCCAAAATACATTTTGTGCATGCTTCAGAATTGGGTATTTGCACCATGGACTGAAAAACGATGGCATTTGCATAAAGACTGCAAATTATTGGTATGAATTCCACCGGTATGTCCTTTAAAGCAATCGGTCGTCAACTCAAATCCATAACACAGTCACCAGTCGTGTGGTTGGAAAACACGTCCAAACCAATGTGATTAAGGACCGTCCACGGTCAGAACGCCCCCCTCCAGTCCCTGTGACATCACAACGTGAAAACAGGATACTTCTTATATAGGCTGGTGCGACGACAGCCATTCACCCCAAGTAATGTTCTGGGGAGACTGCAGCTACAAAATCGACGAATCGGCACGGGAACGGTCACGGACGGCCCGAGAGAAGCCATATTGGGGACCAGAAGGGCCATCAAACGCCCTGTACTGAGATATTATCAACAAGGAATACGTTTGGCTTGGTGTTTAGCATTTTTCATTCAGATCATTGCATTGACTGCCATTTCTTGGTCTACCATGAGTTCTGATCTGAATCCACTGGAACACATTTGGGACATTCTTGAGCGTAGAACACAAGCACGTGAACTTCCAGTACAAACTCTGCGAGAATTGGAAGCAGCGTTGTATCAGGAATGGCGATAGTTACCTCTGCACCGGATACGTCGATTAACTGGAGGATGCGGGATAGAAGATGTTATCGGAGCAGATTTTGAACTGTAACACGGGCCGATGGTGCGCATGTCTTCAACCAATCTAACCCTGCCTCTGCTGCAGTGCGGAGTTACGATGTTGGGGAGCTGGCAGTTGCTCGTCGCTGCTCGGTGGTTCTCTCCGGGCACTCCGGCTTCCTCCACTCGTAAAACTGTCACCGACACGATATGACCTTGGTTGTTAAAGTGTCGTTATGCTTTAATTAAAAAATAAATTTATCATATGACTCGTCCGTTTTGTTCACTTTAAAACATTTGATATTTTGTTTTCATATTAATCAGTGATAAATAAAGCCTTCCGTCAATTTCATTGGTCAGCTTCAAAACTAGACAATTTGATTGGCTGAACAAAATACATCTGGGCCACATTTTCATAATTTGCATAATTAGAGTTGGGAGCTTTTAATGGTCAATTTCAAAACTGGACAATTTGATTGGCTAAACAAAATACAACTGGATCACATTTGCATAATTTCAGTAGGAAGAATTTACGTTATCTGTCCTATTTAGGATGGGTTATATTGTATTAATCGTTTACCTACAAGAAAAATGCCATTCATTTTTTTTTATATTTTCACTTTTTGCTTCCAAAACATAGGTTATGACCCCTCATTGGAACGAGCTCGTTCCAATGAGGGGTCAAAACCTATGTATTAGAAGCAAACAATGGAAATTTTAGTCATACGAGGATGTTTTTTTCCAAGTGCCGTCTGCAACTCAAGTTAGGTGATGGGTTACAAAGTCATACTAAGTGGCTAATTTGTGCGTGTGTGTGTCATATGATAAATAGAATATGAAATGAGTGTTTTTCTCATGTAATATTTATGAAACTCGTCCGAATTTTCCATTTGGGCTCGCCAGAGGCTCGCCCAAACGGAAAATTCTTAGACTCGTTTCATAAATATTATATGAGAAAGACACTCATTCCATATCCTCTATAAATCAAGCAATACATATACCATCGTAAAGTATACAGGGGTGCTTAACTTTTTTCTTTGTGTATATAAGTACCTTTTCACTATTGAATGTGAACAATTACATACAAAATAGATCGATAAAGTCGATAGGAATATTTTATTTTCCAGATATATATCATACCTAGTGTTCAACCGATGATCGGAACCGGCCACCACAATCGACTGATTGTGGGCAATCGGATGACAACGGCAACGGCCCCTTGAACATCGATTCAACCGATTGTTGCCAAGCATTTTGTGATGATTCATAATCCGCATTTTATTATCTTCTGCAATTGTTCAATTGTTAATTTAAAATGATGTCAATGATACCATTCAATAAAGTTGAAAAACCACCACAATGTGTTTTCTTAATCTCTCTAGACGCCCCTTTACGAGATATGCAAGTTATTTATTTATTTATTAATTTATTAATGACAATGGCTAATCGTGACCGTGACAGATTTACGGGTGAAGGAAGCCGGAATACCTGGAGAGAATCACCGAGCTTCGAACACAACTGTCAGCTCCTCAACATTTTAACTCTGTCCAATCTCCGCTCAAGCAGGGTAACAGCGGTTGAAGACATGTGCACCATCGAAGTGCAGTGCCTCTTAGTACACGGCGTCATCGTGCCCCCATTGGACAATTGGGGTTAAGTGCCTTGCCCAAGGACACAAAGCGGGAGTTCGAATCGATCGACCAGATGGTCATCCATCCAAGGACTAACCGGGTTCGACCTTGCTTGTACACGGCGTCATCGTGCCCCATGCAGACAACTGGGATAATGTGCCTTGCCCAAGGACACGGCGCGAGTCGTCCCGGTCGGGGGTCGAACTCGGGACCTCTAGCATAGAGGTCCAACAGTCTACCACTGTCCCATCGTGCTCTCGATATGCAAGTTAAACGACATGCAAAGCTAACAATTAAGCCTACTTGCAGCAATCGCCAGTTCATACCGTAAAAGTAAAGGTTGCACTCCATTCACTCAGGTATTAACTCCGGTCGCAGTAAAATTACCAGTTGCGCGCACTTGGGTGGTAAACGTGGCTCTGAGAGCCACGTTTATCGCCCAAGTGTGCGCGACTGGTAACTTTACTGGACCTGAGTCAACGGAGTTTAACCCTGTGAAATATGTTCAATTTAGTGTAGTTCTTTGCGAGCCTCGACTTGTCTAGTAGTGTACGGTATTACAATCAGAATCAGCATTGGACTCGGCCGATTGTGAGCTAAAATAACCAGTAATCGGTAAGAGGCCATTTTTTGGTAATCGGTTGAACACTAATCATACCTATATGTAATTCAGTTAATATGTGGTTCTGGCAGAAATTGAACAGCGATAAACTCGGCATAACATGTGGGGCGTGCAACACCAGGATCAGGCAATAGTTTCTGTGAAACGTCGAGGCACTTTGATACGTTTCATAAAGGAGGCTATACAAAGCATCATAGCAGTGCCTAGGCGTGTCTCTGGAACAACATGCCAAGTAGGGGGGGGGGAGGAATCTGAAAAAAATTGCGGACGCTGACTGGACACTGATGCCTATACTTTGTTTTCAACCCATCTGAGGACCCACCCACCCTACTGTGCATTTTTTCCCTATTTCACCAATTTTTCCAGTGTTATCCGCCCACCCCCACCCCCGATACATGATTCTGCCTTCCCAACTCCACCATGAACAATTTTCCCCAGATTTTTCCTTTAATGATTTGGAGATAGTGAGTTTGGTCATACAACTCTTGTAATCTTTCTGCTTTTATAGTACATACAGGCTGATTTGGTACTCTGCCACCCTGAAGATGAGAAGAATCGTGCAACAAGCCTTTGCCTTTTCAATAGAAGCTACCAAATGACACAGGGTGCAACAAGCAGTACACAGACCACCAGGTAGACTGTCCAGTGATTTGTGTACTGCAAATATACTTGTTAATCAATGGATCCTAGTCTTTTTTTAAATCTGTTCTGCAAAGTAGGATATGAGCCTATATTCAGCTGCAGTGTGTGCAAGTACCAAATCAATTTGTGTGTACTGTAACGGCATCAATTTTAAAATTAATATTTTAGTAAAGAGACTCTGAAGAGACCAGAGACTGTCATTTATTACTTTCCAAAGTGTGATTTACTGGGATTTCCGGGTTTGATTATAAACGATAACTTCACAAGTGAATTATGCAATTAACAATTGTGTGTGTCACGTATCCGTGCGCGCAAACGAAGACGAGTTGCCGTGGGTGTAATGGGGGCTTCATAGTTTTTTTTAACCCTTTACCTAATATGAAAAGCAGACGCCACTTGCAAAAAAAATTCTTGAATAGCTATTATTTTCATTTTTTGTCTCAAAAACATAGGTTATGACCCCTCATTGGAACGAGCTCGACGAGCTCGTTGCAGTGAGGGGTCACAACCTATGTTTTAGAGACAAAAAATGAAAAAATAATGAAAATTAATTGGCGATTTTTGAGAATAGCGCTAGCCGTTACGTTAGGTAAAGGGTTAAATATCGTTAATAATGAAAAGTAATAAACAGAGTAATCGCTTGACTGGACTGGTTACGTGAAATAATTCATTCGAGGCGAGGGACTATATTGTAAAACACTCGTGTGCATTCGGGCACTCGTGTTTGTACAACGTCCCTCACCTCTCATTAATTATTTCACGTAACCAGTCCAGTCAAGCGATTACTCTCTATATCTTTTGCTAGTCACCCAGGAACACTAATTAATGATGCGCTAGCTGAATATAAATGAACAAAAGAATACAAGGCAGATTTAAACGTGCAAGAACATGCAGAATAACACATCAGACTTAGATCTCAACAGATACGCGCTGAAGAAACTATCTGATACGCTAAAAATCGAGTACATTAGTTATTTCAAAGATATGATAAGTAATGATAACAAAAAAATTGGTAAAAATAAACTGCGTACATATACAGTGTTCTTATCGATTATTCAAAGAGGATTACAAACTCGAACAATATCTCTTGCATACTTATTCACATGAAGCGCGAAATATGTTTACGAGACAAAGAAAAAGTAATCATAACCTTGCGATTGAAAGAGGTAGACATTCGCAACCTGTCACCCCGGTAGAAAATAGATTACGTCGTTTGTGAAATACAGTCAGTACTATTGAAACAGAAATAGATTTTGGTATGGATTGCCCGGCGTATGGACACAACAGAACACAATTATTAGCTATCTTAAAAGCGGAGATTACAAGTTTTTTCAGATGCGGACAAACAATGTCAGTGTGAGGCCATTTTGAAAAATGACGACCCCAGGCCATTATCTGTAACGTAATCCAGCTGTTCTTCAAAGAAAGGGAAAAGTTACTGAGCAATCTGAGTGATTGATAGACAATGATACGATTCCAATAATATTTAAATGTTAATCTTTTATAATTATAACATTTAGTTTATTATATATTGCTGTAGCATATTGTCTCGTCGTAGGTGTATTTTTGCTGAATAAAATTCTATCTATCTATATTGAAGGGAATAAGCTGAATCATTGTTGTTTCTCATATTTCCCGGTCGAGCGTTTCCAAATTATTTTCTCTTTCAATCATGTAGAGCCGTGGTAGGGATATTAACTCTGCTTAGTTTCCTTGTGTTACAGGCGTCAATGTGTTCAGCTTTCTTGATTTTTCCTTTTTTAACCCTATATACATTTGTACGCCTTATGATGTACGAAATCAAACAGCGGGTTGATACTTTGTGGTCATTTGTTCCGTTATTATTTTTCGATTGTTCTAAAGCTTTAACATCAGTTCCTATTTTCTCCCGAATAGTGCTCTGCGACAACCGTTGAGCCAAATGTTATGGCAGCTTAAAATACTAATATAATCATGCTGTCAAGATTTCTTAACTGGTTGAGTGCTAAAGCCACTAGCAGGGCTTTCAAACTTGAGGCTCCAAAGATCCTGTAATCGCTCACCTGGCAGAACTACATATAAAATGTCATTCCCATAGGGTTTTCGTGGTAACTATGAGCTGCAATTGCGGCAATGTTTGCAATACGGTCAACATTACACGAGGATCATTGGTTGAGGGTGTCCCAGTCATCAATCATGTGAAGTTTCAAAACATTTGGCCTTGTAGTTTCAGAAGAGAAGAGTTTTCAAAATCGACCAATCCAGCAGGCAGACAGGCAGCCAGTGTTTGCAACCTGATCAACATTAAATGCGGGTCTTTGGTAGAGTGGTTTTGTTCCAGTAATCAACCCCGCAAAGTTTCAAAACATTTGGCCCCGTGGTTTCAGAGGAGAAGATTTTTAAAAATACACGAATCAGGATCAGAGAATGCCTCTGGCGGCCACGTTTTTTCAAACCACGGGAACAAAATGAGGATCGTTTGTAGAGGACCTCCCATAGACCATTCTTGCCAAGTTTGGTTTACATCAGCTCAGTAGTTCCAGAGAAGATGAAAATGTTATTTCCCATAGGGTTTGTCTAATAACTATACGCCGCAATTGTGGCCATGTTTTCAACCCAACCAACATTAAACGAGGATCGTTGGTAGAGGGTGTCCCAGTCATCAACCACGCAAAGTTTCAAAACATTTGACCCTGTGGTTTCAGAGGAGAAGATTTTAAATAATCCACCAATCAGAGTCAAAGAATGCCTCTGGTGGCCATATTTTGCAACTAACGGGAAAAAATGAGGACTGTTTGTAGAGGACCTCCCATAGACCATTCCTGCAAAGTTTGGTTTACGTTGGCTTAGTTGTTCCAGAGAGGAAGATGAAAATGTGATTTTCCTTAGGGTTTCTATAGTAAATATAAGCCGTAATTGCAGCCATGTTTGCAAACCGATCAACATTAAATGAGGATCGTTGGTAGAGGGTGTCCCAGTCATCAACCACGCAAAGTTTCAATGCATTTGGCCTCGTGGTTTCAGAGCAGAAGATTTTTCAAGATTCACCAATCAGAATAAGAGAATGCCTCTGGCAGCCACGTTTTTCAACTCACGGAAACAATGAGGAACATTTGTAGAGGACCTACCATCGACCATTCCTGCCAAGTTTGGTTCACATCAGTTCAGTAGTTCCAGAGAAGAAGATGAAAATGTTATTTCCCATAGGGTTTCTATAGTAAGTATAAGCCGTAATTGTGACCATGTTTGCAACCCAATCAACATTAAGTGAGGAGCGTTGGTGGAGGGTGTTCCCGTCATCAACCATGCAAAGTTTCAATACATTTGGCCCTGTGATTTTAGAGGAGAAGATTTGAAAGGTCCACCAATCAGAATCAAAGAATACCTCTGGCGGCCATGTTTTTCAACCATTCCTGCCAAGTGTGGTTGACGATGACTCCAGAGAACAAGATGAAAATGTGATTTCCCATTGGGTTTCTATAAGCTACAATGGCGGCCACGTTTTCAACCCGAGCAACATTAAAAGAGGATCGTTGGTAGAGGGTGTCCCAAGTATCAATCATGTGAAGTTTCAAAACATTTGGCCTTGTGGTTTCAGAGGAGAAGATTTTTGAAAATCCTCCAACCAAAATCAAAGAATGTCTCTGGCAGCCATGTTTTTCATACGACGGGAACAAAATGAGGATCATTTGTAGAGGAGCTATCATAGACCATTCCTATCAAGTTTGGTTCACACTGGCTCAGTGGTTCCAGAGAAGAAGATGAAAATGTGAAAAGTTGACGGACGACGACGGACGCCAAGTGATAGCAAAAGCTCACATGGCCTTTTAGGCCAGGTGAGCTAAAAATGACGATACCAGAGCAACAACCAACATTTTCCTTGCTTAAATTTCATATTCAGTCATACACAAATAATATTTTGTTTATATAAATTTGTTTTATTACAAATTATTGGAGAGTGCCTACGGGCGCTCTCCAATAATTTGGAATAAAACAAGTTTTGAGTAACAAATTCAGACACCAAATATAATCTAGCCCTCAACCAGTTAATCACTAATGTGAAAAATATCTTGTTATTTGTACTTTCCGACGTTTGACGTCGCATTTTGAAAAACGTTGAAGAAACTGAATTCCAAGTGACGTTCGAACGTCAGGATAATTAAAGTCTCAAAGGGCTAATGTGCTTTTTGTGATCAGAGACTATTTTTCTGGGGTAATTACTCCTCCCTCTCACCCCATACTTACCGATTGTCTGATGGTGGTATTATTATGGTGTAAAAATATACCAGTAACGATAATATTATGTTAAATTGTCGGGTGATAATGCGTTCTAGTGAATCATCACAACCGATTGAAAACTCACTGAGAGTGAAACATATGTGGATTTATACCATGATTACCAATTGTACTATAAAAGAAAAGCCAACGACATAAATGTTAGCTTTACACACCAGCTGTGGTGAACACGCCAGCAATGGGATTTCAATAGTTAAAATTTACACCTGCGTGGAACTACATCCATGTTGACCTTTGGTGACGTCGACCTGAATGCGAACTTGTCTAAATTTATCGCACGTCGACTCGCGAAGAGTGAAATGAAAGTGGCAATTATTTATTACGTTTTTGAATGAGTTTACCCCATAAGACACCAAAAATTAAAAAAAAAACAAACATCGTCTCATGGTAAAAAAAACACCCATAACTCGAAATAGTATGTTATTGTGTTGTTAAAATGACAAAGGTCCCGTGATCTGCGCATTTCTTTTTCTATTTCGTTTCGGCGATAAAATTGACAGTGGAAGTACAGCCCACCGATGCGCATGAAAACAAAAACAGATTCGCACGTATGTACGCCTGCTGCTCAGTAAAATCGAGAAACAATAATAGCGACTGTTAATAATCTGACGATCATGGTATAAATAGAATATACCCAAAGTAGCTTGGTGTACCAAATGTTCACCACACGTGGTGAACATTTGGTACACCAGGCTAGTATGGGTATATTCTATATATATACTGCAGACACGGAGCCACTGTTGGGTGAACTGAATCAGGATACTCATACAAGAACTCAACATGCTGAAAACATTTTATAACTGTGAAGAGAGATGAGTACCATAAGAAAAAAAAATCATAAATGATTATTGTAGATTCTGGAAGGCATTATTAGAAGGATTACATTTAAAAGGGGGCACGGTGGTGTTGCGGCAACTGGTTCTCGTCAGATCACCGAAGTTAAGCCAGGTCGAGCCCGGTTAGTCCTTGGATGGGTGACCGTCTGAGCGATCGATTCGGACACCTGCGTTGTGTCCATGAGCAAGGCAATTAACCCCAATTGTCCACACGGAGGCACGATGACGCCGTGTACTAAGGCGTACTGCACGTCGATGGTGCACACGTCTTCAACCGCTGTAACCCTGCTTGAGCGGAGCTTGAACAGAGTTAGAATGTTGAGGCGCTGACAGTTGCTCGACGCTGCTCAGTAGTTCTCTCCGGGTACTCTGGCTTCCTCCACCCGTCAAACTGTCGCGGTCACGTTTAGCCATTTTGCATAAGTAGGTGGCCTAAAACACCAATAAATAAATAAATAAATAAATTAAATTTAATACTGTAACTCGCGGAAATTAGAATAAACGTTAAACATATTCTAAATTCAAATATACATTATAACAGGAAAAATATTTTGACATTGTTGGCATAAACAATCGAATTGCAGTGTGTAGGTTCTTCGCCAGTGCAATTCTACAAGCATAGATGAAGAAGGGTCGTCATCCACCGACTACCATTGATCTTGAAGACAGGTCATGCAAGAAACGTACACGTCACCAAGTCGAAGATAGTCTTTTTAAACGCACCTGGAAACGATTTGAACATTTCTGCTCTTTGGTTTTAAAAAGTACTGAAACATATACACCGGTGTGAATTTACTACTTGATACATTTCACCGTCTCAGCATGCTCTAAACTCCAAGCGGTTGTCTCTCTTTGTATGACGCGAGTCATACAAAAAAAAATGCTTGAGTTTGGAAATCTCAGAGTTCAAATTCTGTTCACACCCGTTCACACAAAGTGTAAATGATACAGACATGGCGTAAATGATATGAACGAATTTATTTTATGAAATGCTAAACACTTCGATCAACATAGCACTCATGCCCCATAATATACGCCGATAAAGCGAAGGTAATTCATTTCAATTCTTATAATTTAATTTAAATAGTTGCTTGTACTCTAATGTACTCTGGAGCGGTCGAAGTCTCCGCCATTTGTACCATGGAAATATCAAACAATGACGAAAATTACGAACTCGGAATGAGTCGGATCAGTTTTTCAGACGTCCGTTTATAGTTCTCGAGATAAGTTAATACACACAGTCTCAAATACTCAAGGGAAAGACAAGTGTGAACAATTGAACCTGATTGCTCTTTGTAGATTAATTTTTCAGTTTTTAAATGAATGAAGTTCTGGTCAGTTTCAACAGGGACTCACCTTTAGAGGACAGTTACGGAGGACAGTTTTGGGATAACAAGTGAACGAAATTCAACGACCTCTGGTCGTCTGGTGCAATTATAATTCAGGTCCGCCATCAAACACGCCCAGATGACATATGGACGGGGGAAAAAGTAAAAAACATTAATTTGATAAGAAAAACAATCATGGAGTTATGAACTCATCTCGGCCAAATTCAGTTGCTTGGAGATTGGACTTCTGCATCACGGGTCTGCAATTTCGTTAACTGGCACGCACTACTGCATCTCTTGTTTCTGAACTGGGTGGAGTCACTTGATTGTTCATTACTACTCTTCGCTATGGTTTTGGTATAAAGTACAAAATGTTTAGTTACAAATACATAAAATATACATTTGCATGCCAAACACATACAAACTCATTTTTAATGCCCTAATCCCCTCCCAAACCCCATCCCTATTAACCGCTCGATACTCGTATATTCACGGTTGCACATACACAGTGTTCTGGCATATGTAGAGTATAACTGGTGTACTTGTGGCACAAAAGTAAATAAATTTAAAAGGGGCGGAGTAAGATTCCGGGAATTAAAACAGCTCATGATAAGGTATTCCACTTGGCAATACCACGTCGTCAGTGATATTTAAGTACCTAAATATTTAAATATCAGATCACTGCCCCATTACTACCAGATTGCTATGGCAGTCCAACAACAATGGGACAGTAATCCGACATTATAGTAGTTATGCCTCGACACACAATTTCCCACCAACAACACACAATTTCCTTTTCCGAGGGTATTTCGTAAAGCCTTAGTTCCTTAAATTTCACGTCATAAGATTATTATAATCCCTGATGGGTACGGGTGTGGGATGGGAAAATCTCACTCGAGGGCAAGATACTTGGGCCAGACACGAGGCTTGCCGAGTGTCTGGACCAAATATCTTGTCCCGAGGGTGAGAGTTTCCCATCCCACACCCGTACTCATCAGAGATTATTTTTCTCCCCCACCATACAGCGGTTACGTTAGCCAGAGTTAATCGGCGGTCACGTGCTGATATAATCAACTCATTTGGTATTCGTTGTTTTGAAAAACTGATGACACCATCGGAAAGAGCGTGCACAAGTTATGTATATACCACGAAATCGATTAGGAACGGTGGCATTTTGGGGTTTCAAGAGTTTTAGCGCATCAAACTTTGATCACACGGCATTCTGATGACGTCAAAATGAATTAGTTGGTAGCAAGAAACTGATACGATATGCATAACGTCATAATAACGTTATAAATGTATAACGTCACGTGGGTAGGGTGGGATGCACCTGTCTCCCCTGCTATCTCACCCTGGACAGACGTATGTTACACATGCAGTGGGGGGAGAAAACGCCCTCCCAACAGATGCGACGTTATCAGCGTATTAGTTACGCCACGGGCTATCCACGTTCTTATAGCATGTGGTGTAGTTAAGTTTAGGCTACGGGAGGCTTCTTCAGTGGGTCGACAACAAAAAAAATTGTATTATTACGAAGGTTATGTGGTTAAGTTAAGTTTTTCACGCAAGGGCGGTTTTTTTATTTATCTATAATAACTAGTGCGGGCACACAGCTGCAGACTAAGGTCTAATTCCAAGGTAAAGGGGGATAACTGATGGTAACATGATATGCAAGTTGCAGTTTGTATTCCATCTTACTGTACTTTTGTAGCATTTATCCGAGCATTTGTCCCTCCTCATACCCCAGTGTTCGCATTCGAAATATCAGCAGGTCGACTGACGACTTCTTTAACCTGCTGTCGAAAAGGGGCGGGGGTGTATATAAGAAGGGAAGGGGGAGTTGCTGGCTGAGTAACACCCGGGTATGAGATGGGTTGTTCAGGAATACTAGGAAGCAAAAGTATCAGAGCGCCTCTTATAGCTGCGCTTTGCCAAAGTTAAATGGAATTGGGTGAATCGGCCATTCAGTATTACCGCCCCGACGCTTCTATCACGAAATGCATGGCTGTGTTCATATTGCTATTACTGGGGTTGCCATAGCAGCAACTACTAATATGTTGTACTACCAATTACACCCCCATACAACCACTACTACTTCTAACACTATTCTCACTAGTCCTGCTACTACAGAAGCTAGTTACTGATTATTCAAGTACTATTGCCTGTATCTGTCACTAGCATTGTATACATATGCACACAAACCTACATATGCACACACGCCCCAGCATGCTTATACATATATGCACACACGTGCACATGCACATACATAGACATGTACATACATACACATATACATCTGCATGCCATATATAAATACACCTACACACTCAAACATATACATACATGCACATATAAACAGAAATATATACCCATACATGTACACAAATTATGTACGCGTACCCGTGTACACTCATATGTATTCAAAGATACATATACGAGCAAGCACCCACCCTTCCCCCAACCCACATTCCCACACTGTTCCTTCAATCAGTCAATGAAAAATAACCTGCCTTCTCCCAGTTTGATACAAAGACAATTAGTCAAATTGATTTTAGGCTAATTGTGTTCTGTAAAACAATTTGAAAAGAATTAACAGTTAAGCTGACACAATAGAACCATGAGTTGAATTATAGATAAACCACATGAACAACAAACAAGTTTTCAGAATGGACAATAGAAGGAAGTAGAATTCGATATGAATTCGATATGAATGACAATGAACAGATATTTTTTATAATTACACCGGTAGTCAGTCGATACTGGTTTGAATACCGATGTGTATCGGTTTATCGATATAACGTGCAACTCTACGACCAATCGCATGAAAGCAGACCAAATATACTCAAAGCAAATTAAATTATACACATTTGAACATTGCATGTATTTGCAGGTACAGTACGTGGAGAGTGGATTGTAACTAAATCACCCGCGGAGTGGGGTTATCACCCAAGCTATAACTTTCAAATTCTGTACATATCGACAAAAAACACAAGCAATGTTTCAGCCAATGGACCTCCGGGTTTAACCCGGAGGTCCATTGGCTGAAACTTTGCTTGTGCTGGTAATGCTTTGCAACAAATTTGCAATTGTTGCTCGGGTGGAAACCCCACTCTGCGAGTGATTTAGTGATAATACACTCTCCACGTACTGTATAGATAACAACTAATGCGGAACATTAGAAGAGCGTAGATAGGATTTCCTATCGATGATGTTTTTGTGGGGAGGGGGGTGTCAGGTCGAGGTAGGCCTGAAACGGGGCGTGGGATGGGAAGGGTATTGGCGGGGGTTCAGGGGGGGGGGGGGGGGGATTTGAAATTCAGTGCCCTGAGAGTCAATCAGGGGCCTTTTGGTGCTTTAATTCGAAATTTTTCTGGAGGTCAGGTCGGCCCATTATTCACACACAAATCATGAAATTCATGGAAATGAATACTGGTCTTAATATCATAGGTCCCCGTGGGAACCCCGGGAAGTAAACAGCACTTGTTTACTGTGGTAAACCAGTTCCGCTTTACTAGTAAAATAGGACCCAGTCACCAATGCTTGGGGGTGAAAGTCCTCTAAAATGGGCAACATGTAGATCCACGATTGACTAAACTTGACTTCATCTCCATGTTGTGTCACGATTAGCCATGGTGCATAAATATGTGACGTTAACCACCAACAAAACATAATATCATAGGTAGGTATTTTAATTTGAGAAAACGCACTGGCACAGATGTTTACTGAAAAACATTTTTTACTTTTTATATGCCACTTAATAATAATGGTATTTTGCGACCAATGCGCCGCGTCGAAGGACTAAATGGCCAATCCACCCGTCTCTCCCTTACCGCCCATGCAGTACCCAGTCAAAAGATGGGCTTTTGACCGGGACCTGCATCGACAGGACAAAGTAAAGAAGAATTTCGGCGTCCCCATTGGGTCACAAACATCTGACAAGTTTTTTTATTGTTTAGGTAGATAGGTAGGTTGGCAGCGAGACACACCGCCGAAGTAAATGTTCTGCCGCCTAAGACGCACCTTTGTCACAAAGTAAGTTACGATATTATTCAGTGCATTGAATAATATCGTAGCAAAATGCTACGCGTTTCCAAAAAATGAATAGCATTTTGTAAAAATTACATAGCTATTTTTGTATACCAGAGTTATGTAATGCTATGCTGTTTTATATTGAATTCTTCTAAGTAGATAGAATAGTTTCCATCCATTTCTGGGCATTTCCAAATGATCTGCAACACATGAAACATTTACTATGTTTTTTTTTAACTGAACTGCCTTTAAGGGTTGCATGGACTTGTATACTGTTATAAATGGCGTCTTGGTTGTTTAATAGATTTCTCAAAATGGAAGTTGGGATTTTTAATTTGATGGGCTTGTAGTTATATTTAATGGACATTTTATGCAAAATGTTGTAAAAACGGGAAGAATTTAAACCAATAGCATTCCTCTTACATATGAAGTTTCTAATGATGCTTGATGGAAAGTCAATCTGAGTTATGCCTGGAATGCTCCACAATCAGAAGTAAAGCATCAGTAAACTAGTTTTTAAATTTGTTTGCAAATTTTCATTTACATTTTGCGATACAAGATAATCAACTGCAGCCTAATAGGCTGCAGTTGATTATCTTGTATCGCAAAATGCTATACATAATTTAACATTGTGTAGCATTTTGCAAGTTTTATAGCAAAAAGCGACGCGACACCGCTTATTTTGAGCCCTGATATTATTAACCCATTCACTACCGGCGAAGTTATACAACATAACAATGTACAACACATCCAGTTATTGACGTCGAAACTGATTTTTTTTTAGCCACCATCAACAAAACTTTGTCAACAACGGAGATTATGTGTTCATATCATTACCGTCGTTATTTTATCTGGTCGGGTACATTTCCTCTATTTTCCGATTTAAAGGTGTGTGTGTGTGGGGGGGGGGGGGGGGGGGGGGTGCAATGTAATTTTTAGGGGGGGGGGGCATGTCTCTCGCGCGGTAACGCCTCTGGCGGAACACAGAATGTAATACAAAAGTTAAAACCATTTGCAAGCGCATTCGTGTGCCAGTGCGTGCAGGGTCAAAGCCAGTGGAAGCACAGGGGGAGGGGCGAACCGCCCCCTATGACAGTCTCCGTCGGAAATTTTCAATGATCCTCAAAAAAAAAAAAATTCTGACCGACAAAGCCTAGTCGTACATATGTCCATTTCTGATAGATTTTCTTGATCGTTCGACAATATTCCGAATATTGCCGAAAAGACAGAGAGAATCTATCGGAAATGAACATCGGCACGACATGACATTTCTTTTCTGCAATACAGTCGCGCTACAAAACACCCGATTCCTCGCTCACTCCGAGAGGCACCGAAAAACCACCTTATCTTAACCATGCCCTATTGAGCTGCTAGAAAGGTCAGATAGCATAAGCCAAGACACTCTAGAATCGTTATCAGAGACTTAACTTTAAAAAAAAAAAAAACTTTTAAAAACAATTCTCGGTGGAAGGTCTCCCGTACCTCCACCAATGAGAGGGGAAACGCACCTAGGTGGGGGGAAGAGTATGGGAGGGTGTCGCCCCCTACGCACCTCGGGTATGACTTCGGCATACAGCTGCCACTTCTCCCCATATGTCGGATGATTTAAACGCTCGCAGCTTTGGGTCTGATTGCGTGTGTGTTGGTCTCTCGTCGACAAGCAGATTAAAATCGCCTTGATTAATTATATCGAACCAGACTTCGGGGAACTAGTATCCAGCAATACGTAGCTGAATATGCCGATACTGCAATAATGCAATTGAGTTCTAGCGAACCACAGTTTCGCCGCAAGTCTTTTGTTGTAGGTAATGCGAAATTAAATCTTTACCGGCTGTCGGAGGTTCATTGCGTCAAACGGTCTATCGGGGATCAAGAATTTTCTATTGACCAGAACAATACTTTTCCTGTTCTCTTCGCAGACGTGAATGCAGCAGTCAGTACACATGCGTCCACCGAAGCGAGACAAGCAATGAATTGAAACCAGTTCAGAGGTCGCAGTATACTATAGAAATTGTAACGTTCACCTTAACGACTCGGAGAGTGAGTAAATAAATACGTTCAGCGAACAAGTTTCGTAAACTGGAAATCTTGCCAACCAAGTTTCTCCATTCAATGGCAGTTCGCTGTAAAATGAAGTTGGATCTTTGATATAAATAATTCAAACTTTAAAGGCTCTGGAAGAACTTTGACGAAAATGGAAGGGGGCAAGCCAAGAGTGTCAGGCCTTTATTGTTCAGCTAAAAATGAGAAAGTTCGCCCGCACTTGCCCCCTGGTACGGGAGAGTATTCTGTTGGATGTGTTGATATTATGTCTCACCACACCAAGAATGGATCTTTTCTCCGACTTCATTATCCGATGACAAAAACGGACATATTTGTAAGTATTTTTTTTATTTTTGAAATACTTTTATCGAATTTATTCTACTCTGGCCCCAACACTGTCAGCTCTTACAGCTCTCTGATCCTATAAGCCTCTTTTCAACGCGCTCTACTCGAACAGAATGATACAAGCATTGGCTGCTTATTGCTGCCTGTGGCTTGACCCTCCTCCGACTGTCCGTCCGTCCCTCCGCCCGTTAACTTTGGTTTGTCACAACAACAAATTCTAATTTATTTTTTTTTTTAATTACGTAAGGCATTTTGAAATTTTGTATGGCCCAATATTAATTAATTAAATTCCATTCCGCACAAGTTATAGTTTGGAATAGTTAATTTTTTTATATTTAAACAATGCCATTCAATATTTTCAACCTGCAGAACATATTAAAGTTACCAACCCTATGCTTTCACAAGGCTCTCATTTCACAATACATTGTTCCCATTTATCTAACTGACTGACCACTAAAAACAGCCCCGAAGTCTGCAAGGGGGGTGGGGGTGTAAACCCCAGTCTGTCACAGTCAGAATATTTGTGTTGTCTGCCGGATAATTTGCTAGTTGCCCGAAAGTCAGCATTTTCTCTGCAAGCTGCTAATTTGAAAACAAAATTGGCCATTTCAATAAACCGCAATTTTCATTATGCAAAAGTACCTATGTTTCATTTAATTTTTGCATGAAAGCGCAAAGACACGAGGTGACCCTGGCTGCCGAAAGTATCGTTAAACCCCAATAAATAAATAAATGAATAACTAAATAAATTGCTTGAAAGCGCACGTTATGAGTATGTCACAGAAACGAAAAACGCCTTATTATCATTTTCATGTTTGTCTCAAAAACATAGGTTATGACCCCTCGTTGGAACGAGCTCGTCGAGCTCGTTCCAATGAGGGGTCATAACCTATGTTTTTGAGACAAAAAATGAAAAAATTAGTTATTCAAGAATTTGTTTTGCAAATGTCGTCTGCTTTTCATTTATTATTTATTTATTTATTGGTGTTTAAGGTCACATATTTCTGCACAATGGCTAATCATGACCTCGACAGTTTTACGGGTGGAGGAAGCCGGAGTACCCGCAGAGAACCACCGAGCAACGGCGAGCAACTGTCAGCTCCCCAACATACTAACTCCACACAAGCAGGGTTAGCATTGGTTGAAGACAGGTGCACCATCGACGTGCAGTACGCCTTAGTACACAACCTATGTTTTTGAGACAAAAAATCAAGAATTTTTTTTGCAAGTGTCGTCTGCTTTTCATATTAGGTAAAGGGTTACAGAATTAATTTAATTTTTTCAACTGATAATAATTAACGAGCGTTTCGGACCTTTTTCTTTTTACTGTTGTTTTCAATTAATATATTTTTGAAATTAAGTTTCAATTTCGTACCGATGGTTAACGACCTGAGATCACCATCGGAAAACTTTAACTATCGCACCACTTTGTCGGAAAAGTTTGAGATCGTGCATGCCTTCCAACTTTAATGAGGAGTCAATCGCGTCTGAAGAGTTGGCAATTACAAGTATACAGGGGCTGCGGAAGCTCGATAAAAGTTGCACAAATTCACAATGCTACCATGGTTCAACCCAGAGTGAAAACAATGTTACAATCGTATATCGGAAAATGAACCATGAATCGCTATTGTCTCTCGTGTAGATGAATATGCCGCTGTGTGGTCACAGTCCTGTCCGTTTCTTCTACGTCAACCATCTTCCAACCCGAAGGCCAGCCTTCGGGTTGGAAGATAGTTGAAGTAGTGAAAACGGACCGGAGCGACCGAAAGTGGGATTCTTTGGCTAAATATTGTTTGGATTTGCAAATAATGTTACAGGAATGCCTATGTATTGGGACGTTTGCATGCGACCATTTTTATACGGCCGCTCATAATATGAGCGGTCCGTATTATGGTATGGCAATGTCCGTCCGTCCGTCCGTCCGTCTGTCCGGACGTCCGTCCGTCCGTTAACTTTGGTTTGTCCACGCGATAACTTGAAAACAATGCATCCAACGGATACTGTTTTTTATGATTGATTAGTCATGACTAGAGGATGGTTCCTTTCGATAACCAACATTCTGGCATATCCAATATGGCCACCATGGCAGCCATCTTGGATTCAGGGACTTTTGATTGTCCACGCGATAACTTGAAAACTGTAGATCCAACAGATACTGCTTTTTTATCGTTGATTAATCATGACTAGAGGATAGTTCCTTTCGATACCCAGCATCCTGTCATGTCCAATATGACCGCCATGGCAGCCATCTTGGATTTTCAGACATTTTTGACAGATACTGTTTTTCTATGATTGATTAATCAAGACTAGAATATGGTTCCTTTCGATAACCAGCATCAATGTCTGTCCGCCCGTCCATCCATCCATCCATCTGTCTGTCTGTGCGTCCGTTAACTTTTGTTTGTCCACGCGATAACTTGAAAACAATACATCCAACAGATACTGTTTTTTATGGTTGATTAGTCAAGACTATAGGATGGTTCCTTTCAATAACCAACATCAATGTCCATCCGTCTGTCGTCCGTCCGTCTGTTAACAACACATCCAATAGATACTCTTTTTTTATGGTTGATTAGTCATGACTAGAGGATGGTTCCTTTCCATAACCAGCATTCTGGAATGTCCAATATGGCCGACATGGCAACCATCTTGGAGTTTTGGTGGTGACTTTTGATTCTCCACGCGATTACTTGAAAACAATATATTCAACTTTAATGGGTTCTAAGCCATTATTGTCCTTTTGTTCATCTAAAAATTTCTTCACAAGCGCAATTTCTTCATAGGCGGCCGTATATTGATCCACCGCCTGGCGGTGCACTTGTTACTTATTGTGTCACTGCGAAACATATCTGTGGAAAAAAGGTGGAGGGGCATGTGCTACCTGTGCCCTCCCTGGCTGCGCCACCTCCGCAAGTATGTAAGTAAGGGAAGTGTGAGTTCTTTTTCTGTACGAGAAAAAGGAACGCGAAAGAAAGTCACAAGTTTAAAAGGACACAACGGAAAAATGTAATATAATTTGTAGGTGCAGCTATCTTGTGGAATGAAGTGGAAGTTATAAGCGTAGTTGAGAAAAATACATAAATAAACTTTTAACATTAAAAACACATTAATCCGTATGCATACTGTTTGAAATAATGACTAGCTGCACACTCCAAGCAATTTCTGAATGACGTTGTTATGGCACCTTTTTGAATGCCTGTCGCTTTAAGGCGAGCGACCCTTTCTGGCCCGCGTTGTTGAAAAATAACGAGAGCGGCAAATGTCCGCCTGGAAAATCTTGATAATTCTAAACTCCATAGGTAAATCTAATAGCAAGGGCGCTAAATCAGGAAGGGTGGGGGCAGCTGCCCCTTGCCGTGAAGCTAGGAGGGGTGCAAGGGGGCAGCGCATGCCTTTTTTTTCGTCAAAAGTGCACTAGTGGAAAAACTTTACTTTGCGAGTACTGTAACTGACAAACTCTCGAGTATTCGTTTCTAACGTATTTTAGGCGTGCCAATGGCAATGAGGCGAGGGTGGGGGCGGTACGAAAAGCAGACGACACTTGCAAACAAAATTTTTGAATAACTAATTTTTTAATTTTTTTGTCTCAAAAACATAGGTTATGACTCCTCATTGGAACGAGCTCGACGAGCTCGTTCTAAAGAGGGTATCTTAACCTATGTTTTTGAGACGAAAAATGAAAAAAATAATGAAAATTAACTGACGATTTTTGTGAATAGCGGTGGCCGGTTTTGACCGTTACGATGGGTAAAGGGTTAAGGTGCGATACATAGAGTTTCAATACCATTGAGTGTCACATTTCAATTTACATATTGTAAACTTTCGGTCTCAACTCATACCCAGAGTTGAGTGCCCTTTTTGATACCCCTACCTCCCCTTGCCCTCAGATGTTTCCGGTGCCCTTGTCTATTAATGGAAACATACGGGATCTCTCTTAACCCTTACCCAACGTCACGGCCAAAAAGGGCCAGCGCTATTCACAAAAATTGCCATTCACTTTTTATTATTTTTTTTATTTTTTGCCTCAAAAACATAGCTTATAACCCCTTATTGGAATGGGCTCAATGAGCTTGTTCCAGTGAGGGTCATAAGCTACGTTTTTGACACAAAAAATGAAAAACATTAGTTATTCAATAATTTTGTTTGCAAGTGTCGTCTGCTTTTCATGTTAGGTAAAGTGTTAACCCTTCAGGATGTGGATGATTTTCCAGACAATCTAAAGACCACACATTGTGGTAGGTCAAGCGGCTAATATGGATTTGTAGTAGAGTTTTGGCTGATGCAGCCCAGGTTTTACTAGAAACCACAAGCCACGTAATTTGACTATTGTCCATAGGATCTTGTCTTATGGTAGGTTATAGTATCCGTCCCGAGGCCACGGAGTTTGTCAAAGTGGTAGCTCCCAATGGATGGTGTTAAAGAAACGTCCATGATACAGGGTTTTCCATCAAAGTGAAATGACTGTTGTACTGGAGAGGGTCGGGGGGGGGGGGGGGGGTGTTAGCAATTGTCCTCATGAAGCTTTTCTCGGGAGACATTTTTTTCAACACAACGGACCTGCTTTTTGAGTTCATTTTATTTTTGCTTAAACGAGGTATTTTTTTCTCTCTCTTGAGGGGTTCATTTCAGTCGGACTTTTATTGAAAAAAGTTGATTCCTTTTCCCCTCAAGTTGAAGAAAGTAACGAATAAAAAAGGGGAGAGAGAAAAAAGGGTGAAAGAGTTTTATAAATGAAAACTTTCAAAACAAACTCAAACTAAATTAACAAATAAACAAGTAAATCATTTTTTTTACTAATATTTTTGTTTCCTCATTGAAATGGGGTTTGGCGAACAGGCAACTCCTATACTAACGTCGTACCCTACAGAAACACACACTACACTGGTGCAAGAACAACTGTACATAAAGCAGAAACTGATCCAATGAATTAGAAAGAAAGTACCAGAATGTACCTCGTCATTTCTATGTGTCCATTACCCATCGGATAATGAGTAAATAATAAATAAATTATCAAATAAATAAATAAAATATCAGAAAATAAAAACAGACTTTAATTTTTTTTTCGTGTATATATGCGGTGGCACAGTGTAGTTCTCTTGTGGGATTCCCTTTTCCTTTACACTGTCCATCCAATTAACCTTCAGCATTCTGATGTCGAAATACAGAAAAGTTGAAACCGCAAATATATCCCATAATGCAACTAGGAATCTAACCAATTCAGTCTTGTCTGACAGAGCTAACTGAGCTCTGTCAAACAAGACTGAATTAGTTAAATTTCTAGTTGCATTGTGGGAAAATGTTGCAGCTTGAAATTTGAGTGTTTTGATATTAGAACGCAGACGGTTAATAATCAACCTTCCGCCAATGTAGGTCACAAGGGGGTCTTCTATTCTCGTAAAATGTTCCCCGCGGGCCTACCTATCGTCATAAAAACCTTCCTTGTCCGTATCTGTCTAAATATTATACTTCACCTTCCACTTTATCTGTTGAATGACTTTTTGTGTAAACAGTACACCCATGTGTTCACATCATATTTCGTCATTTACAAGTTTAAAGGGATTGGTGATAATGTTCTGTAACTCCCATTAACTGGTTGAGTGCTAGAAGTCACTGTCATGGCTTTCAGTAAAATTAGGGTAGCAGAGCAAAAGCCAACATTTTCCTTTTTTTATTTTAATAAAAGTTTATTAAAACCCAAACAACGTCTGCACCGGTGTAAAAGGAATGGAAGTCCGTAGGAACGTTAGTCCCTCTGGACTATTATTCCGCGGAATTATAGTCCTACATGTAGGTCTAACATTTCTAGGAATAGTATTATAGTCCTACATGTAGGTCTAACATTTCTAGGAATAGTAGTCCGGCGGACTACTATTCCTAGAAATGTTAGACCTAGGACTATAATTCCGCGGAATAATAGTCCAGAGGGACTAATTTTCCTACGGACTTCCATTCCTGTCACACCGGCATAAAAACAAGGTATCGCAGCAAGGACCGGTGCAGAGCGATGTAGCAAACATGATAATTTACAGAAAGTACTTTTGAAAAGCAGGTCTCATTAAAAGGACAAGGGAAAATTAATTAGGTTAAAAGGGAGTAGAAACTAGATTAAACGACGAATTTTAGTTTTAACCGAATTACACACCATTTTCATGAAAATATGGGAAAATTTTACTGGCACTAGAAGTGGAGTAGTAATTTATAATTAGAGATGGGACAAATATCAATCGTCTGGGTCCAATAACGTCAAAAAACCTCCCGAGGAAAACGATGAAAATCAATAAAAAGACGGAAACGGATTCTTCCAAGGAAGGAGGAAACAATTGCCTGGGTTGTAATCGAAACAGCAGACGGGGAATGATATTTTTCGTTTCGTCGAAACCATACAGCTCTAATTGCTTCGGTAATGGGACAAAACGAAGACGCTTTCGCAAAAGACGGACAGGGAGGAAGCATCAAAAATAAAATTGTGACTGGATTTGGAGAAAAAAAAAAAGAAAAAAAAGCCAACATTTTCCTTGCTTGTGTTTCATATTCAGTGAAACGTAAATAATATTTTTGTTTATATAAATTTGTTTTATCACAAATTATTGAAGAGTGCCTGTGGGCACTCTTCAATAATTTGTAATAAACCAAATTTTGATCAACAAATTCAGACCACCAAAAATAATGTAGCCCCCAATCAGCTGACGTTTAAACTTCCATGGCGCTTCGTGTGTCTCGTGTCCTCTTGATGTCCTCATCCGCAGGCGTGGGAGCGCGGTGGCTCAGTAGGTAGAGGTGCAGTCTGCAAGCCTAGAGGTCCTCGGTTCGAATCCCACCTGTGGCAACCGCGTTGTGTCCTTGGGCAAGACTCTTCATCCCGCGTGGGGGCACGGTGGCGTTGTGTACTAAGGCGTACTGCACGTCGATGGTGCACTTGTCTTCAACCAATGCTGACCCTGCTTGTGTGGAGTTAGTATGTTTGTTGAGCTGACAGTTGCTCGCCGTTGCTCGGTGGTTCTCTCCGTGTACTCCGGCTTCCTCCACCCGTAAAACTGTCACGGTCATGATTAGCCATTGTGCATAAATATGTGACCTCAAAACAGCAATAAATAAATAAATAAATAAATAAATAAATCCGCAGGCGTGGACTTGCCTTTTTTACATACCGACGCATGGGGACCATACAGGAGACAGGAACGTCGCGAAGATGAGCAATTTGGGTGGGTGATGTCATGAGTGTCGAGAGGAATGTCCCGGGACAGTTTGTACGAATGAGTCCATGCACATGATACGGAACGCATCGTCCTGGTCGAGAAGTATCGAGATGGGGGCCAGCACAAGATGGGGCCTCCCACGGGAAAATTTTTATTTTTGGGGTGTTAAATGAAGGGTTTCCTTGATTTCCCTCCTCGAATTACTCGATTGGATAGTGACAAATTTGTCATTGGGGAATATATATACATGATCACACACGCTTCGTCAACAACTGTAGCTACGAGGTATCTCGAAGGTTACACACCAAACCGGAGGGATGCTCAAATGTTAATTGCAAATTGGAAATGCCGCAGAGGACCTGCATTCATAAACAGTGTGACCACAATGGGAAGGCTTCATAATTTCCACAGTAGCGACAATCTGCTCCATTATTTGTTAGTGATACAACAGTTGTTACACAAACTGAGAAGTGCGAGTAACAGATTTACATGTTAACGTTTATGCTGACAGGTATCAGAATTTTGGATGCACATATATTTTCCCGAACCTGGGATTTCAAAATTTTCCAACATGCGAGAGTTAAACATTTTCAGACCGTGCTTCGAGGTCATTGACCGTCGGTATGAACATATCAGAACCGAAACGTTGATGTATTGTTATTATTTCAACCCTTTACCCGTCCAAGCTTGGAAATAAGCAATCTGTCATTCAGAAAATGAGGTTCCCAGAGGATGAATTTGCTGACCCTTACCCACGCATTGGACTAGAATCCCCCAGTTTATCCTCTGGGTACCTCTTTCTGATTAGGCCTGAGGCCTTGACTCAGACTGAGGTTCCCAGAGTGTAAATTAGGTGAAGCTACCCCGCTGTGCAGGATAACATCAACAAATTCACCCTCTAGGGACCTCGCTCTGCAGATGACTGTCTGCATATTTTCAGGCTTGTACCCGTCATAACGACCAACACCAGCGCTATTCACAGAAACCATTCAATTTTCATTATTTTTTAGTCTCAAAGACATAGCGTATGACCCCTCGTTGAGCTCGTTCCATTGAGGAGTCATAACTTGCAGGGATGTAAGTTTTCCGGCCTTTTCTGGAATTCAGGATTTTTGTTACTGTTTTCCGCTGTTCCTAGTCTATGCTCAGGGACGTGAATATTCTTGTTGTTGAGTTATTCGTATTCTGATTTTTACTGTGATTTTTACGGTACGTCCGAGGTGTTTCATTCTTTGTCATTGAATTTGGCAGTGAACTGTCTGTTATTACAGCTAAATCAGCTGTTGTGCCACAGGTGAAGCCGACCATGTTGTGTGCTACTCTTTACAAGACTCGATCCCTCTTTAGGCCGATCTGGGCTCGAAGATTGGCTGGGGTGAGGCTGAGTCTTACAGTGACTAGTTATGGTCGCATCAGGTGTGATTATTTTCGCTTTTTGACCCGTTTCGACTTATATTTCCGCTGTTATGAATTTTCCAGCTTTTTTGGCCTGCTGGAACTTACACCCTTGCATAAGGAATGTTTTTGACGCCAAAAAAGAGAAAAAAAAATAGCTATTCAAGAATTCTGTTTGCAAGTGTCGTCTGCCTTTCGTGTTCGGTAAAGGGTAAAAGAATTGCGCTCGTTTTAGATACTGTTTACCATGAAACAAAGGGGTTATTTTGAATAACGAAAGTTATGGTTTTGTCAAATGGTAATTTTTTTTTTTTAAATTAGCAGCTCCCAGAGAAAATGTTGGCGTTTGGACAATTAACAATTTTTTCGACGGACAACAATTTCCGACAGTCAAGGTCATGGTGGGGAGGGGGTGAACTGCTTTGCTCGCCCGGTTGCTCGTCCTGGAAATTAACCCACATAATACTGGCGCTCTGAACGGTATCGCCCTACACAGTACTGTAGGCCGAATGCATTCTGAATTTTAGTGTGTGTGTGTGTGTGTGGGGGGGGGGGGGGGGGGGGGGGGGGCTACAGACCTGGAAAATCGAGAGATTGGGAGCGCGGTGGCTCAGTAGGTAGAGGTGCAGGCTGCAAGCCGAGAGGTCCTCGGTTCGAATCCCACCTGCGGCAACCGCGTTGTGTCCTTGGGCAAGACACTTCATCCCCATTGCCCGCGTGGGGGCACGATGACGCCGTGTACTAAGGCGTACTGCACGTCGATGGTACGCATGTCTTCAACCTATCTAACCCTGCCTGTGCTGCAGTGCGGAGTTACGATGTTGGGGAGCTGACAGCTGCTTGTCGTTGCTCGGTGGTTCTCTCCGGGTACTCCGGCTTCCTCCACCCGTAAAACTGTCACGGTCATGATTAGCCATTGTGCATAAATATGTGACCTTAAACATCAATAAATAAATAAATAAATAAATAATCGAGAGATTACCCCCCCCCCCCCCCCCCCTCCTCGACACACACACCAAATTAGTATCACTGAAGTGGTTGACCGGATTTTGAAACCAGTTAGCTACCTAACCGATTAGAAAAGGTTAGCTATCAAATTATTTCGTTGAGGTGAACCTCAGTGCCAGTTTGTGCCGCTGCACTATGGAAGGCAACGCTTTCAGCCTAAAAATAGGCCGGTTGCAATCCGAAACCTGTTAACCAATCCATTGTGAGCGTGGGTCTACACAAGGTTGAGCGTGGTGGGAGCAATTTTGACTGTGGGCCAGACCATAGTTCAGGGTGGGCCGGTTGTTGGAAATGACGGGTCGATCAGAATTTTTTCTAGAGATGCCAGTCCGCCTCAAATTTGGCTACACGGAAGAATATGTATATTTATCTTACAATCAACATGTATTTTGTCCGTATTAACTCCGCAACTGTCGTGTATCCGACCCACTGATACAGATGTTTGTATCAGGGGTCGGATGCAAGCACGTTCCTTTCGCGTGAGTTCCATTTTTTTTCTTTTTGTTCATCCGTACGAATAAATAGTTCGTTATAAATTCGTCTACATCTTGACTTATCCCCAATATATTGTAAGATAAAATGATTATTACCATTATGTGGATGTACAAAATATGTCTCCGTGTCTCGCTCCGGGTTCTAAGGGTAGATCACGACTCGTCTTCGACTCGTCGTGATCTGCCCTTAGAACCTGGAGCTCGACTCGGATACACATTTTGTACATCCACATAATGGTAATAATCTCTATATACCGGATTGATAGGGTGAAATGAACACGGAAAATTGATGATTTTTTGCGCTCTCCCACGATTGATTTCCTCTTAGATATATGTGTGTCTTCGCACCAAATTACTAATGTATTGGATTTATTCAAACCATCGTGTGTTAAACGTAATTGATTCAGACAATCCACGTGATACCGCGTTTCTGAAAGATCAGGCATATCGTGTAAAATTGTCAGAAAACTGGAAATCGGAAATTTGAATTCAAGACTTCCGATATTGTGAAAATAAGATAGGTTAGAATCAATTTGGAATTCCAGGATTCACAAACGCGTTCAATGACTTTACACGAAAAGCAGACGACACTTGCAAACACAATGCTCGAACAACGAATTGTTTTTCATTTTTATTTGCGTCAAAGCATAGCTTATGATCCCTCATTGGAACGAGCTCGTTGAGCTCGTTCCAATGGTGGGGGGGGGGGGGGGTCAGAAGCTATATTTTTGTGACAAAAATTGAAAAAATAATGAAAATTGAATGGTGATTTTTATGAACTGTGGGCACTTTATCCCGGTTGCCTACATGGGGGCACGATGACGCCGTGTACTAAGGCGTACTGCTCGTCGATGGTGCACATGTCTTCAACCGCTGTAACCCTGCTTGAGCGGAGCTTGAACAGTGTTAGAATGTTGAGGAGCTGACAGTTGCTCGTCGATGCTCGGTGGTTCTCCGGCTTCCTCCACCCTTAAAACTGTCACACTTACGATTAGCCATTGTGCACAAGTATGTGACCTTAAACATAAATAAATAAATAAATAAATAAATAAATAATTATGAACTGCGGTGGACGGTTTTGGCCGTTACATTAGGTAACGAGTTAAAAGAGTGTGCTGTATTCCGAATTATAGCTTTTGACATATCAGTGTACGAGCTTGGTGAGCTCGTTCCAATGAGGGATTATCAGTTTTGATTTGAATATGAGATCTTAAAAATGGCCATCTCACATATAAGAACGTTTTGGACGTTTTGCTTGTTCAAATCTTACAGAACTGTTATAACAATAGCGGCTGTTTTTGCAATCATATCGCGACTTGATCGCCACACACGCGAGAGAGTAGATATTTTCAGTGTCGGCGAGAGGGTGGGGCCGAGGTAGTAACCCCGCAACTTTGTCCCAAGAGTGCAGGATTCTTGGGTCCAGCCTGCCCCCACGCCCACAATGTTCTAGCTCCTGTACAACGCCTGAGCCCCCGAGCGAGATCCAGCAAGATAAGTTGCCCGTCGAACCACCCGTTCCATAGCTGTGTAGAACTGAATGTTAAGAAGGGGACTGTATCGCGAATGGAGCTCGACACTTGACCAACGGTTGTAATTTTGGACTGCATGACTGCGTGATAGCTCTATTAAATCAATTTGGCGTATTATAAAGGTATCGCTTCAAGAATTTCGCAGTCAAAAGAAACTATAACTGTAGGTCACTGGATACTCAATGACGAACTTGGTAAATTTGAAACATGCTGCAAAAACGTCACTTTGAGGGCTAAAAAATAAAGTGATTTTTTATCCCAAAAATCCGCCAGTAGTCTCCATTTAACCATTTACCCAACCAATCGCCTGCGTAATATGCAAATTCAGCAGTTGAAAAAATATTAATTTTGAAAACATTTCAACAAAACCATATCATATGACCTCTCGTTGGAACGAGCTCGTTCCAACGAGGGGTCACATGATATGGTTTCGTTGAATTGTTTTGAAAAATTTAAAAAAATGATAATTAAAATAATAAACTTTGATATCGTCTGCGTTGGGTAAAGGGTTAATAACTGATTTCAAAATTTTCTTGGGGTGAGAACTCCCAAACCAACCCATCATCGCTCGTGCCCTCGGCTAGTCCAATAATATTAGCCTTCGCTTGTGCTCCGAATTTATTATTTTTTGATTTTTAATATGTCGCACCGTCGAAGTCTAATTTGATCTGTCGTTTTTCCAGTAGCAAAGTACGAAATTAGGCGACATAACACTAATATGATGAATACTCATTCTCCAGACATGTTCCCACATTCGACAAGAATAATATGCCTTCACATTCATATTAGATGTATAAATTTCCTATACTTACTGTCGAAGTATGTATTAAATATCAATAATTAAATAAAAACATTTTTTCAAGCGGTAATGTTACAGCGGTTGGAAAATTGTTAAAAATCGTATCCCATTTCCGGGAACGGACCTCAGCGGTTTCGAACAAATCGAGATGTATTGCAACGATGCCGCGTCATTTGATTTGGTGTGCACTACATTATCGGTATTCCGTTTTTTACTCCTCGTTTTCCTATCAACCCATCTTCCGGTTCAACAGTTTGTTTCGAGTTGAAAAAATTGCAGTGCAAATGACGCCTAAATAATTCAAAATATCGTTTTATTTGCAAGAAAATGACCACCAGAATGAAGAAAATGTGTTTTACACAACTGTCAATCGGAAGTAGGAACCAGGTGGGGAAATTTGATCTTTAATCGAGGTCCAACCGTTCAGCGAGAGTCTCTGGCTGAACTTTGCTGCTGGAAAAACGAAAGATCAGATTAGACTTCGACGGTGCGACATATTAAAAATAAAAAAATAATCAATTCGGAGCACAGGCGAAGGCTAATATTATTGGACTAGCCCTCGGCATCTGTTTAAATATGCCGACACTTTCGAAAGGGGATCCGTCACAGAATTAACCATAGGGTCCGAATTTCCTCTCCCCACCCCTGGATATTTTCTAAATAAAATACTGTGATAATACAAAAACAAAAACAAACGAAGACAGCATCTCCGATTTAGTACTCTTCCACGTGTAAGGGGCGCGGTGGCGTTGCGGTAACCGGTTCTCGTCAGATCACCGAAGTTAAGCAACGTCGAGCCCGGTTAGTCCTTGGGTGGGTGACCGTCTGAGCGATCGATTCGGACTCCCGCGTTGTGTCCTTGGGCAAGGCACTTAACTCCGATTGTCTACATGGGGGCACGATCACGCCGTGTATTGTGTCCTTGGGCAAGGCACTTAACTCCGATTGTCTACATGGGGGCACGATCACGCCGTGTACTAAGGCGTACTGCATGACGATGGTGCACATGTCTTCAACCAATCTAGCCCTGCTTGTGCTGCAGTGCGGAGTTACGATGTTGGGGACTGGAACCTGTTCGTCGTTGCTCGGTGGTTCTCTCCGAGTACCCTGGCTTCCTCGATCCATAAAACTTGTCACCGACACGATGACCTTGGCTGTTAATGTGTCGTTAAACCTTAATAAATAAATAAATTCTACATGTGAGATTCTGCAGTGTTCCGGGAAGAAAGCGAAAGGAGAATTTCGACAGAATCGCGACGAGGGTCCTCTCTTCTCATTTCCTTTGTCATATAAAAAAATATCGACACCGAGCTCAGAACAAGCTAGCTGAGCTTTTTAAATCGAGAGGCGCAATTACACGATCGTAATTTTCAGCACACGTGGGTACATTTGTCTGTGTATATTTAGGCTGTTTATTTGATGAAGAATCTTCACCAAAGCTTTCCGAGCTCACTCCATCAAGGGTGATACTCTCACCTGTTGAATAATAGTAATGGCCTAATAATAGTACTGATTTGCATTTTCTGCTGGAAATAATAATAGTGAAGGAATTTTCACCCCACATCTCATCTTCGAATAACGGTGATGGCCATCAGTTTTCTCTCAAATTAATAACAGTCTCATCACTATTATCTGGCAGGTGAGAATAATGGTTTGTTCAGTACTTACAGTTATCGGATAACTCGTTTATCGCTGATACTCTATTTTACTACGTCACAGTTAAAATGTACAATCAGTTATTATGAACAACAACCGAACACTTAAGTTGTTATGTATAATAACAGATAATTTCAGTTATTATGCATAATACCTGATCCCATCAGCTATTATAAAAAAAACCCTGAAATTTTATTTATCATGCCACGTGTTTAATTTGACCAATCATCGTGCTCTAATAACATCGGTGGACTATGCGATATTAGGTTATTCAATGGGGAACTGGCTATCGGATTGAGTCCATACACTGCCAGTGACCGTGTATGAGCCCATACACCCCCCCCCCCCACCTTTGCTGGACGCCATTTTGTTTCCGAATTAATTTTCCCACCTCAAGTTTTCACCTATTTTCGTGCAAATAAAAGACAGTTTCCTGATAAATATTCAAAACGAAGCGATTCGGATCTTTTTAATTTATTATTTAATTCGTTTGGTGACATGATAAATACATTACAGGACGGTTACTTGCCAGGTATGAGGCTCAGGGCGATCAATATTAGGCTCAGCCTACGGCCTCGCCTAATATTAATCTCTCATGACGCCATACCTGGCAAGTAAACGTCCTGTAACTTATAATACAATGCATTCGAAAGCCTGTGGACATTTTCATGTTTAATGTGACGCAAGGAAGCACGGTGGATCAGCAGGTTATGGCATTGGACTTCAAACCGAGAGGTCCACGGTTCGATCCCCACTGGGGGTAACTGCGGTGTGTCCGGGTGTGTCCTTAGGCAGGGCAACTCGATTGCACGCGTGTGGGCACGGGCACTGTATACTAAGGCTACTGCACGTTGATAATGCACTTGTCTTCAACCAAAGCTAGCAACACTGCTTGTGCGGAGTCTGACAGTTGCTTGCCGCTGTTCGGCGGTTCGCTCAGGGTACACCGGCTTGATCCACCCGTAAAATTGTCCGACACGACCAGGTTAGTCTGGTGGTTGAAAGGTTCGTTTAACCCCAACAGAAATGTGACACAGAATGCTCGTATCCCGAATGTTGATCTTTATTTTGTTCCGATTGACCTGCCCTACTCTACCCATTGTAAACTTGTTGGATAATCTTTGAACGGCGCAACCTGGTAGCTGAATTCCTTGCATAAAGCTGATAATATTCGAACGTAGCTACGTAGCTACGGCAGTTGGCAACGTCGTTGTGAATGTTGGTACACACGGACTAAAGACCACACGAATAAAAACCTACACGCCTTACACTAAAACAAATAACGCCCCATAAAACGGTGTCATCCCAACAAGACGAATTGGTAAAATATGCCAACAAGACGATCCCAACAAGACGAATCCCAACAAGACGAATCCCAACAAGATGAAAAAATATTTTCTCATCAAATATGGGGGAAATTTACTTTAACCCTTTACCCAATGAATCGCCCGCATCCGCCCGCGTAATATGCAGATTCAGTTGCTGAGAAAATATTATTTTTCGAAAAATTTCTACAAAACCATATCATGTGACCCCTCGTTGGAACGAGCTCGTTCCAACGAGGGGTCACATGATATGGTTTTGTAGAAATTTTTTGAAAAATTTCAAAAAATTATATTTAAAATAATCAATTTTGATATCGTCTACGTTGGGTAAAGGGTTAAAAAGAACGTGTGCATTATTAGTATGCTATTTCAAGTATTTTAGGGTTTTTATTTTATGCATGTGTTTTGGGAGTTTTGTTGATAAAAAAGATTAAAAAAAACTTATGGTGTATGGGCATAGTAATAAACTGAAACTTGGTTTTTGCTTCCTTTGCTCTTGGCCTGGATTTGACTTCAATATGGCCACTCAGTCAATTTTCTATCTGTTCTTTAATCCCAATTGACAACAACCTCATCTGGGCGTGGAAGTTTTCTTTGTTTTCTGGACAATATTTAGGATAGATATGTTCTGAACAGTTTATCCGTCCTTAAATTTCAAACAATTCTTAGACTCTCAATTCGGCATTCCTGACATGAAAAACGACTTTAGATGAAGTTATCTCCCTTGAAATTACACAAGCAATGAAGGTCCAATTAAAAAGCAAGTAACTGTTGAGAAAAAAACGTGACAACATGAAAATAAAGCCAAGTTTTGTTACTTTTAATAAACCAAAACAACAGACAATTAAGGGAGCTGTCTGTTGTTTTCTTTATTAAAAGTTAAAAAAGGAAACATGGCTTTTTATGACAAGCTAATTAGAAGCAACCAATTAACAGTTAATATGTCATTATGCAAATCTACCAGTATCACACCTACCAACATCAAGTAAGTGTCCACTTTGGCTCGTTGTTCAGCGAAAGGGTTTTTACAGTAATTTGAAAGTTTTTATGCTTCACAGGAGAAAAAATAGCCAATCTCATCTAGTGTTCAACCGATGATCGGAACCGGCAACCACAATCGGCCGATTGAGGGCAATCGGCCGATTGTGGGCAATCGGATGACAACGACAACGGCTCCTGGAACATCGGTTCAACCGATTGTTGTCAAACATTTTGTGATGATTCATTAACCGCATTTTATTATCTTCTACAATTGTTCAATTGTCAATGTAAAATGACGTCAGTGATACCATTCAATGAAGTTGAGAAACAACCACAATGTGTATTCTTAATCTCTCTAGACGCCCCTTTACGGGATATACAAGTTAAACGACATGAAAAGCTTACAATTGAGCGTATTTGCGGCAATCGCCGGTTCATGTCGGAAAAGTGAAGGCTGCACACCATTGACTCAGGTCGCAGTAAAATCACCAGTTGCACGCCACTTGGGCGGTATAACGTGGCTTTGTGAGCCACGTTTTACCGCCCAAGTGTGCGCGACTGGTTATTTTACTGCGACCCCAGTCAACGAGGTTTAACAGTGTGAAAAATGTTCAGTTCAATGGAGTTCTTTCAAACCTCGACTTGTGTTGTGGTGCACGGTATTACAATCGGGATCGGCGCCAGAATCGGCCGATTGCGAGCTCAAATAACCGGTAATCGGTCAGTGACCATTTTTGGTTATCGGTTGAACACTAAATTCTCAGCAACAAGATATTTTTATTAATGTCATATAGACAGTGTCTTTTTGACATGGTCATGATGCCCGTTTTCTTATTTTAAATGGGTTTCAACAGAGAATCAAACCTTCAAAATGATTGGGAAGAAATTTGTAAAAAGGCCAGGTCTGTATTTTTATACTGCTCTGCAGGAATGCCGAAGTTTGTGAAATGTTGTGCACATAGATGAAACATGTTCGCAAACATTTCGAAATTTCATTTTTTACATGAAATTCCCTTACCTTAACTCTCTTGGCGCGACAGGCGACTAAAGTCGACAGACGGCAGACCGCGGAAAGTAGTTATATTTAGCCAACTGTGTGTGTCCATTTCTAACTGCTTTTAACCCTTTACCCAAAGCAGACGATATCAAAATTTATTATTTTAAATATCATTTTTACAAATTTAAAAAAAATTCAACTAAACCATTTCATGTGACCCTCGTTGGAACGAGCTCGGACAAGCTCATCCCAACGAGGGGTCACATGATATGGTTTTGTTGATATTTTTTTAAAAATAATATTTTTTCAACTGCTGAAGTTGCATAGTTCGCGGGCGGATGCGGCCGATTCGTTGGGTAAAGGGTGAAACAGAGATACGTATTGATGTGTTTCATGCACCATTTATGTCCTATCCACGAATCGTCCCTTGAAAGTATAAAGGTGCCATTTAAATATTTACAGAAAACCATTTGAAAAACTGTCAATGAGATCATTAGAACATCTTTTAAAATAATAACGCTTTAGTCTAACAACCTATACTTTCTGTAAAATTTCTGATGAATATTATGCGCTAAGAATTCTGTTTCTCAGGTTACTCCACGCCAAAAGAGTTAATGTTAGATTTACTGACAACTTTAGGAAATTAAGGAGAGCTAACTTTCCTGTAAATCTTTTCCAATGAAGAAAATTATCAGCCATGGCATGAATAAATTTTCACGAAATGCAAAACTTTGAAGTAAACGAATAGGGAATAAAGTAGCACCTTACTAGACAAGGAAATTCAGTCAGTAATAACTTAATTCTAACACCCGATAGGCTGAAGTATTAAATTATTACTGACAAGATAGACTCCCCCCCCCCCCCCCCCCCCCCCCACACACACACTTCACTGTTTCAGCAGTATATAAGATTATTCCACTGCGCGTGGCTGCATGGAGAGGATTAAAGGTTGCATGCCAGCAAGTTTTGTAGCCGCCTCTTAGGTGACAGTAATCAGTGAGCGCAGTGGAAACACTGTTTTATGAAGATGTGGGGGCGAGCCATAGTGTGTAAAACTACATCCTGTTCGTACAATGAAGCTTTAACCCATTACCTGTCACGAAATGCAGACGACACCTACAAACGAAATTTTGAATAACTATTTTTTATATCCCCCTCAACGAGTTTTGGGGAGGGGGAGGGGTTATACTGGAATGACCTTGTCCGTCCGACCGAGACATAATTTTGTCCGAAGATTTTCTCTGATGTTTATGGACTAATCTGCTCGAAACTTGGTATTAATGTTCACTACCATGGGAACCTGTGCTCCTACGATTTTCGTTCCAGTCGAATTATTTTTGCAAGACTTATGTGGCTTTTCGTCTTGAAAAAGCAGGCCAAAAATTTTGTCAGGAGATTTTCTCAGATGTTTATGGGTCGATTCCTTTGAAACCTGGTATGGATGTATACTACCATGGGAGCCCGTGCACCTTTAATTATAGTTTCGTTTGGACTTTTTTGAAAGAGTTATGCCCCTTTTCGTCTTAGAATGTCTGAATTTTGTCCGGAGATTTTCTCAGATGTTTATGGGTCGATTCCTTTGAAACTTGGTATGGATGTTCACTACTATGGGATCCTGTGCACCTGCGGTTAAAGTTCCGATCGGAATTTTCCTGTCACAGTTATGCCCCTTTTCGTCTTAGAATGCCTGAATTGCCTAGAAGTTTGGCCGGATATTTTCTCAGACGTTTATAGGACGATTTAATTGAAAATTGGTGTGGATCTTCACGACCATGGAAACCTGTGCGCCTGCGATTTTAGTTTCGATCGGACTATTTGTGCTAGAGTTCTGCCCCTTTTCATCTTGGAATGCCTGAATTTTGTCCGGAGAATTTCTCAGATGTTTATGGGTCGATTCCTTTGAAAGTTGGTACGGATGTTCACTATCACGGGGACTTGTGCACATGTTACTATAGTTTCAATCAGACCTTTTTTCCAGATTAGTGCCCCTTTTCATCTTAGAATAATCTTGGCTGCGGGGGGGTATGGACAGGCCCATCTTGGACAGTCACAGCTCTAGTTTTCATTTTTGCCGTCAAAAACACAGCTTTTGATCCCTCATTGGAACGAGTTCGTTCAAAAATGAAAAAATAATGCACGTTGAATAGAGATTTTTGTAAATAGCCATTGTCGTTTTTTTCAGTAACGTTGGGTGAAGGATTAAGTTTGTTTGCAATTCAATACATGCAGTTAGAGAATGTCTAGAGAATATCTGTTTACCCCAGAGATTATTCAAAAAATAATCTATTGCATGCTCCATGTCACGCACGGTAGTTAATCTGTAAGCTTGTGTTATATCCATTGTTATCTACGTAACATCATTAAATTGTCAAAGCGTTGTGTCAATACTTCTTTATTTGAAATATAAGAATATAAAATAAAACTTACTTAGTGCTGTTACTTTGTCACCCTGCGGATCTGCTTTTGTTTCATCGTTTATTTCAACTTTTCACCATTGTTTTTAGTAATAAAGTGACAATCTTATCTTTTTTCTCCTTGCTGGTCTGGGTAGAACAGAGGTAACCCCCCCCACCCCCACCCCCCCCCCCAAAAAAAAATACCAAGATTATCAAAGTTCGTAATCTGAAAAATAAACCGTTTGTCAGATCGCATATTTCGCATGTGTTTACCCACTTTTTCCGGACCATCAGCCAAATGCACATTGGATCTTTTAGAACTTAAACTCGCAATGATAGGAGAAGGGGGAGGGGAGAATGTTGACATTCACCCCTCTATCCTCTACATGATAATGTTGCTCTCCAGTAGGAATTTGAGTTGCTAGCAAGCTAGATTTGTGTTTCTAGACAATAAACACTAGCCTTGCTTGATTGCCCTCTAGTTACGACTTTTGGGTCAACCAATTGACTGGCTGAGTTCTGGAAGCCCATATTTGGGCTTTACTTTTTAGTGTCGGTATAACGACTCGCGGGCTTCATATTCTGCGGTTTTGCTTTTTATTACACTCCTGTGCTATGAAATGGGGGAGCGCGGTGGCTCAGTAGGTAGAGGTGCAGGCTGCAAGCCGAGAGGTCCTCGGTTCGGAAACCGCGCTGTGTCCTTGGGCAAGACACTTCATCTCCATTGCCCGCGTGGGGGCACGATGACGCCGTGTACTAAGGCGTACTGCACGTCGATGGTACGCATGTCTTCAACCAATCTAACCCTGCCTGTGCTGCAGTGCGGAGTTACGATGTTGTCTGCTGCTCGTCGTTGCTCGGTGGTTCTCTCCGGGTACTCCGGCTTCCTCCACCCATAAAACTGTCACGGTCATGATTAGCCATTGTGCGTAAATATGTGACCTTAAACATCAATAAATAAATAAATAAATATGTAATAAGAAATCCCCATCTATACAGCAACACTAAACCATGCGGAAAATGAAAATCTGAAAGGAAATCGTTGACGGACTATTTTTTAAATAGAAGCGAAGTTTCACTGATTTTTTTTACAAATCGTGCACCGCAATTACAATTTGAATCACCAGTGATAGCTAAAAAGTTTCGTCCCCTGAGTTCCAATGTATTTTTATAGACGCGAAGGCGTGTAATAAACACACACCTGTTGTCAATGTATGCTTATTAAAGGACGTGCTCGTAACAAATTTGTCATTTGTGATCTGACCTTCGAACAGAGCAGACACAATAAAATCCTGTCGTCATTATTCATCAAGAAATTATTCACTAATGGTACCCTGAGTTCCAATGTGTTCTATGTGCCTACTGGCACATAGAACACATTGGAACTCAGGGGACGTAATGGAAGATTCAAAATCCGATGAGTCGAGACTTTCTGAAGCCCAAGGAGAACAGGAGGAACCAGTGGACGATTCTGATGATTCAATGGGAAATATGGTGAGAAATGCCAACAATGATTACCAAGAGGAATTTGAAAATCTAGAGAATAGTTATATCGGGGATGCCGTCCGGGACGACCCGCGTTGTGTCCTTGGACAAGGCATTTTATCCCGGTTGCCTACATGGGGGCACGATGACACCGTGTACTAAGGCGTACTGCACGTCGATGGTGCACATGTCTTCAACAGCTGTAACCCTGCTTGAGCGGAGCTTGAACAGAGTTAGAATGTTGAGGAGCTGACAGTTGCTCGTCGATGCTCGGTGGTTCTCTCCGGGTACTCCGTCTTCCTCCACCCGTAAAACTGTCACTGGTCACGATTAGCCACTGTGCATAAGTGTGTGACCTTAAACATCAATAAATAAATAAATATCGAGGATGCAGTGGATAAAGAAGATGCGGTTGAAGAAGCAGTCATACGCACAGAACGACCCGCCTGTGTGAATGGGTTAACCGATATGGCACGAGTGCCATCGCGGAAGGATAAAACTCGAGGTCTGCTGTCTCTCGTTCTATCCTTCCGCGCTGGCACTTGTGCCATAACGATTAACCCATTCACACACGCGTGTCGTTCTGTGCATGTATACTGTTAAAAAAAAGAAACGCAAAACGGGTATAGTTACGGTAACATGGCAAATTCTGGAGAATATAGTGCTGAAGTGTGGCTGTAGATATGGTTAACGACAAATCGTGGTGGTCTAAACATTATGTAACATTCTGGACACTGGGGCATAATTTCGGCCACCGTCACCCCACAAATATTGGAAATTAACAAAGCAAAGTTTTCACTGAGTGAATACCTGATCATGAAGTTGCACGCTCCGAACAGGCGAACAGAGCGTGTGGGGGTATAATTTGACGTGGAAATCGATCGGAATTCACACAGCGTTAAAAGGATATTGCTCATGCAAAATGTCGCATTTGACCGAAGCTCAGAGACGTAATGCCATTGGCCGCTTGGAAACGGGCGAATCAGCTTCGAATGTGGAACCGCTGCCAAATCCAGGGAATAACACAGGACCTTCCAAGATCCGGGAGACCCCGAGTGACCATCACAGCTCAGGACCGATACACCCGGTTACGTCATTTGCGGGAGAGAACAACCACAGCGACCTCTAAAGCGTCAACGCTACCAGGCCGATGGGAGATTTCAGATCAGACCGTTCGCAACCGTCTACGCGAGGCAGGTCTGCGTGCTAGACGGCCAGTTCATGGCGTCATTTTGACGGCGCAGCATCGTCGACGGCGACTTCAGAGGTGTCCGATGCAAAGGGCATAACCTCATCAGAGATGGAGATCGATATGGTTCAGTAACGAGTCACGTTTCCTTCTTCACCGAGTTGGTGGACGATGCCGTGTGTACAGACGTCGTGGAGAACGTTTTTGCGCGTAGCTGCGTTCGGGAGGTGGACAGGTTTTGTGGCGGTAGCGTTATGATGTGGGCAGCCATCTCGCACACTGGTAGAACGGACCTCGTCCATGTTGAGGGTAACTTTACGGCGCAGAGGAACAGAGATGGAATTTTGCATCCACGCGTGCTCCCCATTATGCAGAATGACAACGCCATTTTCCAGCATGATAACGCTCGACGGCATATAGCAAGGCTCACGACAGCTTATCTACAGGATAACACATCGAAGTCCTGCCCTGGCCCTGCAGATCGCCAGATTTGAACCCGATCGAACATCTATGGGATCAACTGGATCGACATGTGCGACAACGTCAACCACAACCTCAGTTGGCACAAGCGTTGCAGGAAGAGTGGGCCACCTTACCTCAAGCTTCAATCCGGAAACTGATTGCTTCAGTGAACAGAAGGTGCCAAGCAGTTTTGGACTCAAATGGCGGTCACACGAGATATTGAGTTTGGATGACGTTTTCTCCCCCCACTGCATGTGTAACATACGTCTGTCCAGGATGAGATAGCAGGGAGAGACAGATGTATCCCACCCCACTCACGTGACGTTATACATTTATAACGTTATTATGACGTTATGCATATCATATCAGTTTTTTGCTATCAACTAATTCATATTGACGTCATCAGAATGCCGTGTGATCAAAGTTTGATGCTCTAAAACTTTTTAGACCCCAAAATGCCACCGTTCCTAATTGATTTCGTGGTATATACCTTTGGTATATACATAACTTTTGCATGCTCTTTCCGATGGTGTCATTAGTTTTTCAAAACAACGAATACCAAATGAGTTGATTATATCAGCGCGTGACCGCCGATTACCTCTGCTAACGTAACCGCTGTATGGTGGGGGGGGGGGGGGGAGGGGGGGAGAAAAATAATCCCTGATGGGTACGGGTGTGGGATGGGAAAATCTCACCCTCGGGACAAGTTATTTGGTCCAGACACTCGGCAAGCCTCGTGTCTGGCCCAAATATCTTGCCCTCGGGTGACATTTTCCCATCCCACATCCGTACCCTTCAGGGATTATAATTGTCTCGTGACGTTAACGTCTGAAACGTCTCCATTTGTGCTTCATTCATCCATTAAAATGGTTATGAATTGATTTCGTTCTCAATCTCAGTATCCCATAACTCGGGTATGTACCTCATCACATAAAACCCATTTTGCGTTCCCTTTTTTGAACAGTATATTGTACTTGAATTAAAATTTTCATCTGTATATTGACTTGCCTTGATGCAATAAATGGGCGAGTGTCTATAAATTGTAACAAGGCAAATAATACATGTGAAGAAATTTTGACGACCAAAAATAATTTAGCAATCTACCGCTTAATGTGTTCTTCTTTCAGCCTCATGACTGTGGAATGAAATATTAACAACACGTATTCTATTCTTTAAATTCATCAAGCTCCATTTGATCTTACCAGGTGGAGAACTGTTTGTTTTTTACGGTTACGAAAACTTGGCTGTGGTTTTGAAAGAGTTAACGCCCGCGGGATATCTTAGCACGATACCTCATTGGTGTGAAATGACCTTCTATTGATCTTCTGTTTGAATTTTGTTATTCGTATCTCGCCGTATATCTTTCTGATTGTATTCATTGCGACGCAACTATATCTGAAAACAGTCACGCCCTGTGCAAGAAATTTATGTGTCTTCTTACTCATTGAACTTACACAATATTTAAAAATAGTAACAACTGAAATAAAATGTAGAAATGTCACAAGAAACCTTCCCTACCCCCCCCCCCCTCCGATAACTCCAGTGTCGTACACCACTTCTTGTAAACTCTGTAATGAAAGAAAGGTCTGAGAAAGGATTCTTTGAGCTAGTTTTATCAGTAAAGAATAAATAGGAAATGACTTTTCTTGTTGTCATGCTACAACTAATTTCAACTGCAACAAATTGAATGAAAGACCAAATTAGAGCATTCTTTATTCAAAACAGAGTAAGTTATTTATTTATTTATTTATTTATTTATTTATTTATTTATTTATTTATTTATTTATTTATTTATTAGAGTTTAACGACACTTTCGACAGTCAGGGTCACCTCGTGTCGGACATTTTTACGGGTGGAGGAAGCCGGAGTACCCGGAGAGAACCACCGAGCAACGGCGAGCAACTGTCAGACTCTCCAACATACTAAGCAGGGTTAGCATTAGTTGAAGACAAGTGCACCATCGACGTGCAGTATGCCCTAGTACAAAGCGCCACTGTGCACCCACGTGGGCAATCGGGATAATTGCCTTGCCAAGGACACAACACAGTTACCTCTGGTGGGGATCGAACAACAGAGTAATGGTTCCATGGGATGGGGGAACTCAAACATCCGTGATGGATTTTCAACACAATGGATGTCACATTTTTTTGGAAAATAAGCAAGAAGCACTAGCAAACGTTCAGCTCATGGACCACCGGGTCAAACCCGGTGGTCCATGAGCTGAAGGTTTGCAAGTGTTCCTCGCAAATAATGATGGTATAATTGTTGAAAAGCACTCCCGATATTTTTTAGTTTCTATCCAACCACATAGCATTGCACGTGAATGTCTTAGTTCTTAAATAACGATATATCTCTCCAACGCGAGTAACTGCGTCGAAATTAGTACAATCTACATGAAAACTAAGTCACATGAGAGTTGGGGTGTTAAAAACCTTTCAGATATTCAGCTGTCGTCTTCGCCCCTTCTTTCAATAATTGGAATTAGATGGCGTTTAATCGAATTGGCCCACATGTCATCGACAAAATCAGATAAAGTGAAGTCAATTCATTTGCGGAGAAAGATTCAGATGGGGATATCCTAACATAATTTAGATCAATGTTTGGTCATTGCTTGTGTATGTGTAGGACGAGGGCATATGGAGGTGGGATTGAGGACGTGCCGGTCTCTTTTTCAAAAGGACATGGGTGCACGATTTTGGACTTCAGTTCAACAGATTCCCAAATAAATCTATCCTATCGCTCAGCATTTTAATTCTTCCCTTGCTCCCTTTTCCTTATCGTCAGATATCACTCTGTACCGTTCAGACCTTCGACGGTATAATTGTGAATTAGATTTAAGCACACTAAATGGAAGAAAAGAAATTTCTCGCATAGTGTGTACACCCAGATGCTGGAGTTTCCACCCAGACTGACATAAAATGTTATTTATTTATTTATTTATTTATTTATTTGTTTATTTATTAGTGTTTAAGGTCACATACTTATGCACAATGGCTAATGACCGTGACAGTTTTACGGGTGGCGGAAGCCGGAGTACCCGGATAGAACCATCGAGCAACGACGAGCAGCTGCCAGCTCCCCGACATCGTAACTCCGCACTGTAGCACAGGCAGGGTTAGATTGGTTGAAGACATGTGCACCATCGACGTGCAGTACGCCTTAGTACACGGCGTCATCGTGCCCCCATGTGGACAATCGGGGTTAAGTGCCTTGCCCAAGGACACAACGCGGGAGTCTGAATCGATCACCCCGTCGGAGAGGTCCAGCCACACACACACACACACCCACCCCCCCCCCCCCCCCCCCACACACCCACCCCCCCCCCCCCCCCACCCAGCCGGAGATTTTTAGTCAGTCCGTCGGAGAGTCTCGTAAACCCGACTTCACGAGAAATTTCCGACAATCGGATGTAGATATCTCGTCTTGTCTGTCTCGAACCCGTGCAGCACTGGAACTTTGATAGAGAATAGTGAGTCTCACGAAATTCCTTAATGTCGTTCGTCAAACTGGCTTTGTAGATGAAATATTTCCCGACCTTATTATAATATGTTTACTTTAACCCTTTACCTAAGGTAACGTCAAAACCGGCCAGCGCTATTCTCAAAAATCGCCAATTAATTTTCATTATATTTTTCATTTTTTGTCTCAAAAACATAGGTTATGACCCCTCGTTGGAACGAGCTCGTCGAGCCGCAACCTATGTTTTTGAGACAAAAAATGAAAAAAATTAGTTATTCAAGAATTATTTTTGCAAGTGTCGTCTGCTTTTCAGGTTACATGCAGGTAAAGGGTTAAATAATCATTAAACATACTCAATTTGCTTCTATTTTGGTTCTAGAATTTACCAATTTTCACTCATTTTCCTTCGTTTGGGAGGTCAAATTTTATAGCCCCCCTGTCGGAGAGGTCAGCCCCCTGTCGAGAAATCCCTGGCACCACCCCTGACTCCATGTACTGTAAATGTAGAGGACAGTGAAGAAGTTTTATCATTCGTTCATAGAAATCACCCGAGGCAAGCGTTGTACTTTAAAATCAATAGCCTTTAAGGAACGGGCAAGGCGAAGACACTTTAAAATCTGTTAAACGGTGCATAAAGATCAATGATAAATTTAATTATACATAACTGTATTATATGTATTTGAAAAGGAAACTAAAAGGTCACAAATGATTTATAAGATGACCTTTTTGAGTTGGTAAATGACAATGCTCAATACAGTATCAGCTGAAATAAGGTGTACGATGACCACGAGGGAAGTACAGCACTAGCTGGATTAAATTCTAGCAAAGCCGCAAGAAAATTCCTGTTATAATTTTCTGTTGTTATTTCAAACTTCTGACATCATTTCGCAGGGCGTGCTTCCCAAGGAAATTGGATGGACGTTAACCTTTCACTGCTATTCCCACTTTAGCCGTATATGGAGGACCTCTATGTACGCATGTACGCGAGGAAGTTTCATAAAATTTATGACATACTTGAAACACTATCACCTGATTAATTGTTGGAAAGGGCTCTCTGAGCCCTTTCCAACAATTAATCAGATGGTAGGTTTGCTCTGCGCATACATGAACGTACAGATAATCATCATAAAATAGGTGTTGATAGTCGCTTTTGGCAGCGTAAGTGTTAAACGTTGGAATTAAGTGAGAAATATCCTGATTAAAATTCTCATGCTGTTACTTTACGGTCATCTCATTTATTTATTTATTTATTTATTTATTTATTTATTTATTTATTTATTTATTTATTTATTTATTTTCATCTTATTTATTTATTTATTTATTTATTTATTTACTGGTGTTTAAAGTCACATATGATACACCGTATGTTTATGAACAGAACCCAATAGTTTTTTCTACCCGGTGGTAATTAGGCTTCTCTTCTATAACCTTCTCTTCTAAAAGGCATTACTACAATGGTGTGTAACCGTAAACATACTCCAGCGTCAACCGCTAGAACGCCGTGCGACAGTGCGAGTATATACTAGGCTTGTGACGACAAAAAAGGTTTTAGCAACAGACCACGTCTCAGGCGAACCGCGGTGTATATGTGGGTGTATACTGGGAAGCGATTGTGTGTGTATGGGTGAGCGAAAGGGTGTGTGTGTGTGTGTGTGTGTGAGGGTTTAGGCGTGCGTAAGGGGCGTCTGGTGTATGGGTGTGACAGGGTGTATGTGTGTACGTCTGCTTTCTCTATCTCGTGGATTCAGTTCACTACTTACAAGCTCAGACGTTTTAATTCTTTTATTCTTTCAATATGTGTTTTTACTTTATACTAGTTTTCCAAGCCATACCATATTGTATCACATTTGGTTGTGCAGTAAAGTATTATTTTTATTATTTCTGCACAATGGCTAATCATGACCGCGACAGTTTTACGGGTGGAGGAAGCCGGAGTACCCGGAGAGTACCACCGAGTAACGGCGAGCAACTCTCAGCTCCCCAACACACTAACTTCACACAAGTAGGGTGAGTATTGGTTGAAGACAGGTGTACCATCGACGTGCAGTACGCCTTAGTACACAACGCCACCGTGCCCCCCACGTGATTAGTGGGGGGGGGGGGTGAAGTGTCTTGCCCATGGACACAACGCGGTTGCCGCAGATGGGATTCGAACCGAGGACCTCTTGGTTTGCAGCCTGCACCTCTACCTACTGGGCCACCGCTCCCCCTACGGTTATCTTACGTCTTATTTCAGTTGGTTCTCTCAGAATTGTTTTTTTTTTATCGATATTACTTTCTCTCAGGTGACTTTCCCTTCTTCCGATTGGCTGAGATGTTCTAAACTATTTCCGATAGTTTTTACCTATCAAGAGTTCTAGAATAATCGTGCACTATTCCCGTGTATTGTGCATCATCTGAAAATAGCCGTGGAATAATTCTGGGACATTCGAGTGGCGGGACACATCGCGCCCTTCTTCTGATTGGCTGAGATGTTCTAAACCATTCCCGTTAGTTTTACCTATCAAGCGTTCAAGAATAATCGTGCACTATTCCCGTGCACTGTGCACTATCTGAAAATAGCCGTGGAATAATCCTGGGATGTTCCAGTGGCTGGACACACCGCGCCCTTCTTCTAACTGGCTGAGATGTTCTTAACTATTTCCGTTAGTTTTACCTATCAAGGGTTCTAGAATAATCGTACACTATTCCTGTGCACTATGTACCAACAGAAAATATCCGTGGAATAATTCTGGGACATTCAAGTGGCGGGACACACCGCATCCTTTTAAGATATTTGTCCCGGAAGTCTGGTTTGTTATTTCTAAGTTCAAGAACGAAAATGATTGTCTTCGGCAAGGTCCATGACATCGATAGTGTAGTTTGGGTTGTAATCTTGATGGGTATCAAAATTCTTCCTCGCTTTGTTCGATATAATATAACCATTATTGCACGGTATTTCGTTCACTGTGCTAATATAGTGGCCCTGGAGAAAGAATAATGCACAAGATATCAAAATGTATTATTTTCATTATTATATCGATGAGCTCGTTACAATGATTGGGATCACATGATATGGTTTTGTTCAAATATTTGGGAAAATATATTTTTTGATTGCTTAATTTATAAATTAGGTGGGTGGATGCGTCCAATTCGGTAGCTGGAGGGTTAACCAATGAAGGGGAAATTCCAACTTTGGTTATACTGCAAATAGATGCCCCAGCATACAGTCTCTGGGTACACTTGTAAGTTATTTTTTAAGTACCATTGTTTAAGCAACAGAGGCGCGTAGACAATGCTTCCTGGAGGATCACTATTTTGGCATTGGCACCTGCAAGCGGCGCAATATCACACAGTAAACTCATACAGCATACCTGAACACTCTCTCCCATTGAGTTTAACCCTTTGGACTCTGGTGGTACCTTCCATGCCAGTTAAATGGCAGCAATTAGAAGAGTCCATATTCATTATATGGGGTAGACCAAAGAATATTTTCAACGTGCAGCCTCGGGGCTGCACGTTGAAAATATTGATTGGTCTACCCCACACATTTACTGAACAGCCATCCAATTTAATGACGTTATGATGTATCATATTCCTTGCCAGAAAAGCGGCCGCTAATGTTCAAAGGGTTAAAACAGACGATGTGAGAAGTGAGAAGTTTGGTATTATTAATAGATAGAAATAAAAATTATAAAAAAGATGATAAAATAAAAAAATAACCAGTTCAATTTTGCTCCGTCAATCAAGAATGGAATGAACTGGATTATTTATTTATTTATTTATTTATTTATTTATTTATTTATTTATTTATTTATTTATTTATTTATTTATTGGTGTTTAAGGTCACATATTTCTGCACAATGGCTAACCATGACCGTGACAGTTTTACGGGCGGAGGAAGCCGGAGTACCCGGAGAGAACCACCGAGCAACGGCGAGCAACTGTCTGCTCCCCAACATACCAACTCCACACACGCAGGGTTAGCATTGGTTGAAGACATGTGCGCCATCGACGTGCAGTACGCCTTAGTACACAACGCCACCGTGCCCTCACGTGGGCAATGGGGGTGAAGTGTCAACTGGTTAATTTCCCAACTGTATTGCAAGGGGAACGTTGAGATTTATTCAATTCAATGACATATTGTCCCTTGAGTCCAGCACAGTGCCATATGCAATGCCCCAGTATTGCAGATGGCACCTTGTTGGACTTAAGGGACCATATATATAAATTAATATATGTATTAATTAATATTTAATTTTATATGACCGAGGGGGCGCGGTCTCTCAGTAGGTAGAGGTGCAGGCTGCAAGCCGAGAGGTCCTCGGTTCGAATCCCACCTGCGGCAACCGCGTTGTGTCCTTGGGCAAGACACTTCACCCCAATTGCCTTCATGGGGGCACGATGACGCTGTGTACTGAGGCGTACTGCACGTCGATGGTGCGCATGTCTTCAACCAATCTAACCCTGCCTGTGCTGCTGTTCAGAGTTCCGAGTTACGATGTTGGAGAGCTGACAGCTGCTCGTCTTTGCTCGGTGGTTCTCTCCGGGTACTCCGGCTTCCTCCACCCGTAAAACTGTCACGGTCACGATTAGCCATTGTGCATAAGTATGTGACCTGTTTGCAAGTGTCGTCTGCTTTTCATGCTAGGTAAAGGGTTAACTCTGGACACAGAGATGTCAAAAGACCAATATTCCAGGCAGCATATTTTGTCCCAAAATGCAACTAGGAATTTAACCAATTCAGTCTTGCTTGACGGAATTCGAGTATGTTTCTCTGACAATCCACGCTCCACCGCCGTGTATTTCATCTGGTGGGGGCGCGGTGGCTCAGTAGGTAGAGGTGCAGGCTGCAAGTCGAGAGGTCCTCGATTCGAATCCCACCTGCGGCAACTGCGTTGTGTCCTTGGGCAAGACACTTCACCCCCAATGCCCATGGGGGGGGGGGGGGGCATGGTGACGCTGTGTACTAAAAACGTCGATAGTGCACCTGTCTTCAACCAATGCTAACCCTGTTGTGTGGGGTTAGTATGCTGGGGAGCTGACAGTTGCTCGCCGTTGCTCGGTGGTTCTCTCCGGGTACTCCGGCTTCCTCCACCCGTAAAACTGTCATGGTCATGATTAGCCATTGTGCAGAAATATATGACCTTAAAAACACCAATAAATAAATAAATAAATTTCATCTGGTCGTTCTCAGAAAAGGTTTCAGTTCCTGTGCTCCTGTGCTCTGAAAAACGATTTTCATTCATTGTTCGCCTTGACTGGGAAAAAAAGCTCGGATCGATTTTCAGCTTTCACCGCAGTTTTCCACGCAGAGTATTTCGAAGGTTGCTGGGTGAATATTGTATTCTTCCCAGTGGAAGAAATCTTAACCTCTTCTTTGTTCATTAACGGCTGATCACTGTTGGTGTTCTGAAATTGTCTATGATATTGACATATTGTGCCGTGTTGAAAACATGGAGAAGGCGGCATAATCCGATGCGATTTCCGTTTTTGTTTGATTAATTCTCCCGCAAGCAACCCACGTAAAAACGAACTAATTCCAGCGATTTCGCAAGTGCACATGTCCCATAGGATGAACATTTGATCTAATGCTGCCTCAAATTCCAAATGTATAAAATTAATGAGCATAAATAAGAATTATTTTAACCCTTTACCTAACACGAAAAGCAGACGACACATGCAAACAAAATTCTTGAATACCTATATTTTTCATTTTTGCGCCAAAAACATAGCTTATGACCCCGCATTGGAACGGGCTCAACGAGCTCGTTCCGATGCGGGGTCATAAACTATGTTTTTGAGATAAAAAATGAAATAATAAGGAAAACTGAATGGTGATTTTTGCGAATAGCTTTTGCCGTTTTTGGCCGTTACGTTGGGTAAAGGGTTAAGGGCTACTTGTCTAACGAAATGGCACGTCACACAGAGGCGGAGTGCCCACATGGTCCTCCGGGAAAATTCCCGGTGGGGCCCTATTGGGTTCCCCCTGGGGGCTTCCAAAATTGATACAGCCTAACAAATGTTGGTGCGTGAAATTTCGTGAAAATGACCAAAAGGCGAAATGGATTTGATTGAATATAGTTCTCGTTTCCTATTAAAAGGTCATTTCCGAGGTTATTGGATATCCTCAGCCAAATGACTATTTTGAGCTATTGTTTTATGGTGGTGTGGATTTAGTAAATAATTCTCATTAATGGTGATATGGCCAAAATAATCTGTTGATGGTCTTGATTCAAAAGGTGTATTGTCAAGTGCATTTCAATTGGGGGTCAAGGTCACATAGAAGTGTTAAATGACAAACCCAGACCTGTTTGGGACCTGACAATTTGCAGTTTACAAATGGGACAATTTTTGTGTAAATTTGCTTTGAGAAAGAGCCTTCTGAAAAAATGAATAAGAAACCCATATGTTTTTCATTTGTCAGAATGATCATGTTATGCTGTAAAATCCTCAGTGGAGGAATGAGGAATTCCTATAACACAGTTTTATCACTATCGATGCACGAAAATTGGAGATTTATCCCCAAAATGAGAAAATTTTGACCATTTTGAGCCATTTTTTTAGCCATCAACTGTGTCATTCGGCTGAGTGTATTTGAGTGATATTGTAAGATTTTGGTTGTGTACAGTTGTCTCCAGAAAGGGCCATATTCAGAGCTTCCAGAAACTATATACATTGTGAGTATTGTGAATAGGGGAGGTAATTTAAATGCGAAATATCCTCGGCCGTGTTAATCAGAAGCTGAACATTTCTTGAAAAGCCGACATTTTCACCTGAATAACTGTAACGAGACCTACAGGGTTTAATTTCAGGAACGGCAATTCCCGGGTTCCCGGTTCCGAAAGCCGGCCCCGATACCCGGGAAATCTACACTACGGAACCGGGAATGAAGTGTGACACTGTTTGTGTATTCAACTAAAGTTTTCTGAATGGAAACTCTGTTGGATTTTTCAACCCTTCCACGCCTGAAATTTTTACAGTTCTGATTCCTGACGAACCATTTTCAACAAATCACTGTAACTCTCAACCAGTTCTGGAGCCCCCCCCCCCCCCTTTCAACAGTAAGATCTTCTTCACCCGCTTCAAAGTTCAAAGTCGTCTTCATTTCCAGAATCACTAGTATCACTATTCACTACCTCCTCCAACATCAACATCCTCTTCACAGCCGTCACCAGTCTCCTCAGCTTGAAACAGATCATTACCAGTCACCCCAACCGATCGTCCAGCTTAGGACTGTCACGATTAATCGATTAATCGATTGTTGATCGGTCATGGCGAATTCGATTAGTATTTTTCGTTGTCGAATAATCGGAAAATTATATCCCGTATTAGACGTTTAATAATTAAAAGAAAATATGTTGAAAAAACTATTGTTTCTGAAGGTAAAGGGTTAAGAACATCGATGTTAAACCCCAAGAAGCTATTGGAAGCATTTGTCTTTCAGGTACATTCATCAAAGCTTTGATGTTCTGAACTTTTGAACCGTCAGTGTAATAATCAAGACCGGTCGGCAGTTGCGAAGTTCGCAACTGCCAACCGGTCTTGATTATTACACTGACGGTTCAAAAGTTCAGAACATCAAAGCTTTGAATGTAACTAAAAGAGGATCGTCTTCGTTGTTTACTTGAGGTAGGTCAACTGACTTCAACTTCATTTTTATCGACTTCAAAGAGAAGGAGATGGGCGTCATCTAGGTACGATCAGTCGATTATCATCGATTATTTGCGACGATTAATCGATTCCTAAATTAAAAAATCGTGACAACCCTAGTCCAGCTGTTGACTGCCAAGTTTTTCTTAAATTGTTTTGAAAGGTTCAAGGTTAATGTACTTGAAGAAAAGACAAAGGTGACGTGGTAAATAATAAAAGTCGACATGTTCAATCCTCTCTGTGTGAGTTAATTTTGTGTAAATAACCCAACAAAGTTAATCGATCATTAAAGCTGTCGTTTTAATGTAATGATTTGAAAGATCTTGGTAATTACCAAGCGATCAAATAATATATTTAATTAGCCATTTTTTTCTCTCTCCATTTTAAAAACATTAATGTGTGGTGAGAACTTAAAGGTTAATGACATCGGGAAAACTCGATGAGATCTTAGCTGATCGATTCTCTGACACACATTTAAAGTATTCTCGCACGATTTTGTTTTTTCAATTAACCCCATACTTAACGGTTATAACGTTTAATGTGACGTCTCTAGCGGGCGGCTGTATTGTGATAATTTGCCATCCATTTTTTTTTATTTTTTTCATTTTTTGCCTCCAAAACATAGCTTGTGACACGCCATTGAAACGAGCTCAACGAGCTCGTTCCAATGAAGTATCATAAGTTATGTTGCCGGTAGAAGCAAAAATGAAATTCTTTATTTATTCAAATTTTTTGGAGGTAAGTTTCGTTCTCTATTCATGTAAAGTTGGCTGATTCTCTCCAGGTACTGCCCGACACGATATTGGTTTTTGAAATTGTCATTAAACCTAAATAAATAAATAAATAAATAAATAAATAAATAAATAAATAAATAAATAAATAAATAAATAAATAAATAAATAAATAAATAATTGTGACGTGCCGTTTCGTTTATAATTATATATCCATTGATTGTTTTTTGGGGGGTAGGGGTCGATTCAACAGATCTTTGTGGGGAAAGCAAATAACGGAGAACTTCTATGGGGTTCAGCTGTTTTCTCTAAGAAGTGGTTAATTCAGTCTGTGATATAACTCGTTTGTTATTTATTATCTGGAAGTCGGGAATACTCTCCCATGATTGTATTGCAGCAGGTGTCCTGGCTCTAACGGTGCGAATAATAGTGGTCAATTATAGTCGTAAAATCTGATCAGTTGTTTCTTGTCAAGTGTCGTCTGCCTAGATTAGCAGACGACACTTGACAAGAAACGCCTGATAGGCCTTACATCTTGAGCAGTATGATGTTCAATAAATTTATTCTTATTCCCCATGCTTGTACGGCTTAATCCGTCATTGAACTAAATCCAGCCAATATTCCTTTCTCTCCGTCTCTTTTTTCCCATTTTGCTTTTACCATTTTATGGACTGGTGTCGAATAGAACACATGTACTGAACAAAGGAGGGATCAATATTCTGTTTGTCAGTTTGAATGGACCTTTCATTGAGAAATCCATAGACATGGACGTCGTAAAAATACTTTAGTTTAACCCGCTTCAAACACTAGTATCTGAAGGGTGGCACCTCATTCGTATAACGCTGTGCATTCAAATGCATAAATCTGTTTTTGAGTGGTATATAGAATCCGAGAAAGTCAAATTCTATAGCCCCAAAACATGTCCTGTACTAAAAGTCAACACGGCTCGACTGAAACGACAGACATGGCTGATAATTTTCGTCATTGGAAGAGATTTATCTGAAAGTTAGCCCCCTTTAATTTTCTAAAGGTGTCAGTAAACTTAACTCTAAGCGTCTGGAAATTTCAAATAAATATTGAAATTTAGAAATGTTAGCGAAGTTGTATCATCGACGTACACATCATTTCACAAACTTCAGGCATTTTCTTGTAGAGTAGTTTTAAAATACAGAAGCTGACTTTTTAGAAATTTTTCCCAATCAGTTTGAATATTTGGTTACTATTAAAGGAATAGTGCATGGCTTTGAGTTGACTACGCCCATATAGTGCCCAGTGAGGTGGTGTAGTTCCCGACGCGAAGGGGAGGGAACTACACCACCTCACTGGGCACTATATGGGCGTAGTCAACGACAAGACATGCACTAATCCTTATATTATATCGAACACCCACAAAAAAAAACATCTGTCCGATCTGTTAATCTATTACCAAGGTAGCAGCCCTACCAACCAGCGTTATATAGAAAAAAATACCTACGAAACGCTAACTTGGATTATTGATATGAGCAGAAGACAAATTTTGAATCGGTTGGCAGGTTGGCAAGGGTAAACAAAACATTCCCCCAAACGGAACTGTGTATTCTAGAATCGCGCAACTCGCGAATGAAAGCTAAAATTTTCGAATTTTGACAACGCAATTTGATAAATTCCACACATTTGTCACACGTATACATTACCGAATGGGTCAGTACGGGATACAAAACTCCGAAGATTCAAATGAATTCCATTATTTATTCGTTTACTGCCCAAAACATACAATTAAATAGCGAAATAATATGAGCAGAGAAACAAACGATTTTTCATATCCGGACGCGTTCTCATGAAAGTTGTACCCAGGTATGGATCATTCTCTTCGAAACGAGATCATCTTCTCAAGGAATAAAATGAACGCCTCGGAAAATATGACTTCGGCAATGGAAAAGCGATACATTTTTCCACAATGATTTCTTTCCGGGTCATTTTGTGGATGTTGTGCCTCTGTGAATCGATATTTAAATTTAGCCTGATTAGTTTTATTCGCCCAGTATCAAAAGAAAACTGATATAGTAGTGTGCAAAAAATAGAAAACGTGTGGTGCCTGGGTGTAGTGCCTGGTCAGTTCTGTAGATGCAAACTACACGAAATAGAGGTGCAGCATTCGTCCAATCAGGAGCCTAGAAAGTCACGTGAGATATAATATTATCTGTTGGAACCTGTCTAAAAGATGAAAACGGCGCCTTCACCATCATTTGATTATGTGTCGATTTTTTTCTGTTCAGTATATCAACAGTGTGCGAATCGTGACATTTATAGAGACCCTGTGGTCACGGTGGCGCTGTGCACTGAGACGTACTGCACATTGCTGATGCACTTATCTTCAACCATGTTAACCCTGCTTGTGTGGGGTTAGTATTTTTTGGGAGTCTGGCAGTTGCTGACCGTTGCTCGGTGGTTTTCTCCGGGCACTTGGGCTTCATCCGCCCGTAAAATAGCCCGACACGAAGTGACCTTGGCTGTCAAAAGAGTCGTTAAATCCCAATAAATAAATAAATAAATAAATAAATAAATAAATAAATAAATAAATAAATAAATAAATATAGAGACACTGTCCTTTCCATTAATATAAAAAAGAATAGGCTCCAAGATTTGCTGTTTTTTTAACTGGGAAGAATAAAATCTTGCAAATTACTGTAAAAACATTTTTGCAGAACAAAGAGCCAAAGAGGACACTTATTTTTTGTGTCGGTAGGTGTGATACTGATAGATATTCTCAATGACGTATTATCTGTGAAGTAGTTGTTCCTAATTATTATGCCATAAAAACGAAGTTTCCTTTATAACTTTTATTAATCGAAAACAACAGACGGCTCCAGGAGCTGTCTGTTGTTTTCGTTTATTAAAATTACAATGGGAAACTTGGATTTATTTTCTACTGACATCATAGATGTTTTTCTTACAATTACCTGCTTATTAATTGGATCTTGCTCGCCCTTCTGATAATTTCAAGGGAGATAACTTTATCGAAATTTGAATTTCATGACGATAAAAGTCAGGGCTGAATACTCAAAGCCCATGAGATTTAGACATGTTTCTTCTTGTATTCGTAAGATAAGACCGCGTGACATTAAGAACTTTAGTTATTTAATTATTTATTGGTGTTTAAAGTAGTTTTTAACATCTATGTCTATATCATGACCCCAACACCAGTGGCGGATACAGGAATTCTCAAAGGGGGGGGGGGGGGGCGGATCGTGTAGATGCCGAAGGCATCTGCCGCGAGTGCCGAAGGCACGAGCTTTTGTAGGGGGGGTCTAAAAATTTTTTGGAAATGAGCGACCAAATGGGGCATTCTGGTGGTTTCTGGGGTGGAAATCCTCTTGAATTTTTGAACGGCTAATTAACACTTTTTAAACAGCATGTTTCAGAATTTCAAATTCTGTCATACGTTCAAGACAGAATTAGAAAATTTGAAATATGCTCTTCAGATCCGTTTACCATAATACTGTATTTTGGACACACTGTTTACAGTCATAACCGACTTAACCTCAGGAGAACATTGCGATCTGCCAGCGTTTGAAAGTTTTCAGCAGTCAGCCCTCTAGGCTTAGGTACGCCATGACTATGCCAATTAAGATCCTGACCCATAACTGGCATAGCCATGGGGTACCTGAGGCTAGGGGCATGTAACACCACAAAATCATGCTGTGTCGGTGACGCTATAAATGGAGGCGACCAGTAGATATATTTTGCATAATTTCAACGGTATATTTGTTTTCCATAGCGAATGGTGATGGAGGAAATAAATGTCGTTGTATGTTTTTACTTCAATTCATGTATTGTCCCCAAATGAAATTCCTGGCTACGCCCTACATACGAGACAAACAAGAGCTAAAGGGGGGGGGGGGGGGGGGGGGGGGGGGCGACCGCCCCAACGCCCCCCTCTGTATCCGCCATTGCCCAACACAAGGTTAAAGATTAAAATCAAGTTTAGCTCACCATTTCGGCTAGTTCTGCCCCCCCCCCCCACCTCCACGCCCGTTGTAGAGCACTTCCACCTCGAGCGTTGTTACTAGATCCTATTTTACAAGTAAAGCAGAACTTGTTTCCCACAGTGAATACTGCTCCAGTTTCCAGAGATCCCACGGGGCTGAATACGCCAGTAACAGTGATGTTTACCATTTAGGAAGTATTTATTTATTAGGGTGTAACGACACTTTCGACAGACAGGGTCACCTCGTGTCGACAGTGTTACTCGTGGAAGAAGCCGGAGTACCTGGACAGAACTACCGAGCAACGGCGAGTAACAGTCAGACTTCCCAACGTACTTTTTCCGCACAAGCAGGGTTAGCATTGGTTGAAGACAAGTACACCATCGACGAACAGTATATATGCCTTAGTACACAGCGCCACCGTGCCCCCACGTAGAGAATTGACATGTAGTGCCTTGACCAAGGACACAACGCAGTTACGCTTGCGGGGATTGAACCGCAGACCTTTCGGTTTGAAATTCAGTGCCGTAACCACTGAGTCAGGTGTCACTTTTGCTGGGATAGTTAGTATCAAAGACGCCTCTCCTTGTTATGATTACTCAGTACTTTATTTTGGCACAATAAATGATTGAAGTGAAGTGTTGTTTGCTTTTAACCCTTTACCTAACATGAAAAAGACGACACTTGCAAAAAAAAATCTTGAATAACTAATTTTTTTCATTTTTTGTCTCAAAAACATAGGTTATGACCCCTCGTTGGGACGAGCTCGACGAGCTCGTTCCAACGAGGGGTCATAACCTATGTTTTTGAGACAAAAAATGAAAAAAATAATGAAAATTAATTGACGATTTTTGAAAATAGCGCTGGCCGGTTTTGGCCGTTACGTTGGGTAAAGGGTTAAAATACGTAAATTGCTACGTCTTTTAAAACACTTTTAATTTACTTCACCAATTTACAGTCAGAGACAGAAATTACATTGTTTTTATATAAAAGCGATTGTGCCTCCCTCCGTGTCTGTCTGTCTATCTCTATATCTCTCTCCCCGCCTTTGTTCTTTAGACATATTTTCCTACAATAACTATAGGAATATGTGTCTGAAGAACAAAGAAATTTAAAATATGCACCCAGAAAGACGCTAGTATTTCGTCTTTAGATGTAGCAGAACAGACAAACCATACTGGGAATCCTCGGCTACTTCTCACGAGCACCCCCCCCCCCCCCCACACACACACCCTCACCGCTCACCCCTTCTCCTCCTCTACCCTAACACACCCTTCCTCTTAGTTTATAGTAAAATTGATATGTGAGGGTCGGAGAAAAATACGGGTTTCGGGTGAGGGCATTTACAACATCTAAAGCACAGTCGAAAGGTGGATATCTTGATGGTTTTGTCCCCCTTCCCAACCCTGCTATTCCCTAAACATATTATCTCGTGCGCACGACTTAGGTATCTCGTGCGCACGACTTAGGTATCTCGTGCGCTCGACTTAATTATCTTGTGCATACGACTTAATTATCTCGTGCGCACGACTTAATTTTTTTTTTTTCACACATGTAATTTTTTTTCTTCATATGTTCCTAATGGGCTATTCTGTTCACTTCCATCGATAGCATGAACTGTAAAAGCTTCTTAGTATTGCTTACATTTGTTACTGTCTTAATTTTATAGATTCGTTTGCGTCCACTGATCTTTATATATTTAGCTCTCTACAACACTCTTTGGTCACATATAGAAGGTGACCTAAGCGCCGTCATATTAGGGTTGGGGGTGGGGGGTGAATGTTATTGTACATAAACAATGCCAACAAACGAAAATGCTCAAAGGTTTTGAGTTTTCTGACGTCTTGCAATCGCCGTTTGTTTTGAGAAGATTATAGTTTGATGTCTGTGTAAAATAAATAATTATGCTAATGATGTGCATATTTTTCGCGAAAAAACAAATTGAATATTTACAACATAGTTTTAGGGTTTATTGACAAAAACAAAATTCATGTTATCAATTTTTGTGAATAGTAAATATCACGACGCTTGATAAAGTGAAAGCTGTTACGCTGTGACTACAGTCACAGCGTAACAGCATTTACTTTATCAAACGTCATCAGTGGGAGGAGTTACGACTTTGATTGCAATGCAATGCAATGTAATGCAATGTTAACGTCTAGAACCCACTTCAGTGCTCTCTGACATACATTATTATCCCGTATCCGTACTTTCAGTGGCTTGGCCACGGGGGGATTGGGGGGGACGCATCCCCCACTTTCTCTAAAGGTTGATCTTCGAAATATGTCAAAAATGGCATAAAAATAGTACGGGGGTTAGGTCCATGGGGGTTATGTTGTAGATTTGTAGATTTCTCGTCCTTATATCTGTGTCTGTGAAAAGGTAGACAGTCATCAGTACATGAAAAACCTCAAAATATACGCTCAGATGCAAGGAGATGAGGGTTTTTGAACCCTGGAATTCAAATTTTTTCTACCACGGGCCGAACCATGGTCGTATCGACGACCCTTGGCCGCCCCATATTGGACACATTTAGTTCCCTCTAGTGGAAACCCTGATTATTGTTACCTTGGTTACCTACCTCAAACTTTAGGGACGCAAAATTCTTAAATGTGAAGGCTTGGAAAGCTTTTTAGAATTTACATTTAGAATTTTTTACAACCGAATCAAATCGACAAAAACTTATTTCAAGCCAAACGTATATAGTCCCATCACCTGTTTCCAACACGGCTTGAGACAGTTGAACCCCAAAGCGTAGATAACCGCATCACCTGTTTTCAACACGACGTGAGACAGCTGAATCCGAAAGCGTACCCCCACCCCCCGACCCCGACCCCACCATCCCCAGTGTACATTTTAAAGTTAAAATATTGTGTTCCTGAATCCATGACTTTGGTGGCGATTCAAAGGAACGACGACTGACAGAACGAGAAAAGGGGAAGAAGAATGTTAGCTTCCGTGCATTAGACGTCTACGTGTGGCCGTTGGTGTCCGTTGGAGTTTAAAAACGTTTAAGAAACAATAACTCTTTTTGTCATTTATCAAATCTTGCTGCTATCCCGTCCAATGTAACACGTGTTGGCACAAACGTTCTGTACAGACATTTGAAAAGATAATTGATTAATTCTTTCACATTTTTCTGTCGCCCGGCACTTTATACCTACTCCAGTTTATGTGAATCGATTCCCAATTTTGATGAATGCTCGAGTGATCAATGTGAGAGATTAACATGAAAGTACCAATATAAGAACATTGGCATTCTTTATCGTCGTGTGTACTTTGCTTGTCGATATAGTCATTCTTGGAAATGTCGCCTTAACCCAGGCATCTCAAAGTATCGCAGGTACCAACATAACAGGTACCGGGACGGGGAAGAGCCTGTCCCGCCGAAACCGGTACTGGTACCGAGACAAATCAACAGTTGGGTGACATATCACAATCAGATGGAAGAAATTCACATTTAAACCAAACCCTGACCCCAAGATCGCAAAGACAAACATGGCATCGTACCAATTATTCTGCGGCGACATCAAAGTAGTCATAAAGCACGAAAATCGTGCTTTATGATTACTTTGATGTCGCCACAGAATAATTTCTTCGAAGTGACCGATGACTGCGCTATCATTGTCTTCGATGCCACGTCTGAAAAGTCAAAATGGTCGACCTTATCGAGGTCGTTGTGCACACAGAGCATGCACCTTTAGCGTGTTTTGATGTGTTCATTCATAAATAAGCTGAAAGAATGCCGTGCAGGTGTGCCATACACGATTATCAGCCCATTTTACCTCCAGTAATAGTTGACAACAGATGAGTAGATCACACAATAAATACCAAATGGACAGGAGGAATAATAATAATTTAATGATACACCCCTACATGGATGTAGAATTAAATAATTACTTCCCTATCAATGTTCCCCGTGTCGGATTCCAATGTAGAGTATTGCACTAAAATGGATTTGTCACCAAGCAATCTTCGTCAGCTCAAATTTTGGCACCGAAAAAGGTCCTTTCACTTGTGGAGGAAAGCCATTCCATCAGTAAAGAGTGCGATTGATGACAAAACAATAAGAAATATTTACTACTTCTAGGACAAGGAAATCGTGAGATCGCAATACAGGGAAGCAATGGCCGAATTTCACGAAACACTCTCGAACCCATGCAGTGGTTTTACCAAGAAGGTGTTAGAAACGGTGTTTGGACAAACTTTGAACGTTAATTGTCAGTGAGTGGTAATGAGGCGTTGTTTTTCCTTCAATGAAGCATTGTAGGTTATCATCTTTACAAAAGGCAGTAATGAATTAGATAAAAACTTCAAACCGTCGCGAGTGACTCGTGGCTCAATGGCTAATCGTGTTCGTGACAGTTTTACGGGTGGAGGAAGCAAGAGTACCCGGAGAGAACCACCGAGCATCGACGAGCAATTGTCAGCTCCTCAACATTCTAACTCTGTTCAATTTCCGCTCAAGCAGGGTTACAGCGGTTGAAGACACGTGCACCATCGACGTGCAGTACGCCATTGTGCACGGCGTCATCGTGCCCCCATGTAGGCAGCCGGGATAGCGCCTTGCGCAAGGACACGGCGCGGGTTGTCCCGAACGGGGATCGAACTCGGGACCTCTAGATCAGAAGTCCAACAGCCTACCACTGAACCACCGTGTTCCTGAATGTGCCTTGTCTTTAAGACTCGTGACCTGTTATGCCCAGTGGGTTAACGTCAATCGGTCGTTTAATCTATTATCTTCTAAGTTCGACAACAGGTGTACGTACCGGCATCATTCAGCCTGACCATTGATTAAATCCGTTGCATAAATAAAACTGAGCTGACACCCCTTTTCGCCTACCGAGGGGTGTCTTCCCACTAGACCAATTCCCTTTAGACCAATTCTCTTTAAGCCAATTCCCAAAAGACCAATTCACCTTAGACCACCTTACATACTGTTATTGATTAAGGGTTGATTAAGGATAATTAAGAAAACATTTATTTACTGATAAGCAGTTTATTTGATAAAAAAAATATTTATATGCGTAACATACAAAAAATATAGGTTTATAACATTTCAGCATAGCTCACTGCTTATAACATTTTACAAAAATATAGATTTATAACACCAATACACACAAAGGATTGTGTTTGTTTTGTTATGGAAATCAGCACAACATCTCGTCCCCTGAGTTCCAATGTGTTCTATGTGCCAGTAGGCACATAGAACACATTGGAACTCGGTGGACGATCTGTTTACTGCAAAACAATAAAAAGAATCACAGCCTTTGAAAGTGTGTGATTACTATAACAATTGTTATGAAAAAACTGCCCAACATCTATAAAATATCAACAAGCCAGAAAATAAGCAGACTATCATCTGAAAAATGAGGTTCATAGAGGGTGAATTTGGTGATGCTACCCTGCCCAGCAGGGTAGCATCACTAAATTTACCCTCTGTGAACCTCAACCTGAATCACAGTCTCAAACATAAACAGAAAGAGGTACCCAGAGGATAAACTGGCCCACTGTATGGGATAGCATCAGCAAATTCACCCTCTTGGGACCTCATTCTGCAAATGACAGACTGCTTATTTTCAGGCTTGAATATCAATAACATTAAATACATTTATAAATATTTATAAATATATCAAATTATTGATATAAAATTGTTTTAAAAGAAGAACACATCAGTTGGTCTAAGGGGAATTGGTCTTTTGGGAATTGGCCTCGTGGGAATTGGTCTAAAGGGAATTGGTCAAGTGGGAATTGGTCTAAAGGGAATTGGTCTAGTGGGAATGAACCTACCGAGGATTTTGTCAGAACTTTCGAGATCTGTCGGATTTATTCTATGACCATGTGTGCGTTTATGTGGATCAGACAGCGAAAACGCCCTCCCTTCCCATTGGTATTTTGATACCCAAACAATTTGTCTGGCACTAAAAATCCAAAATGGCTAAACATTTGGTACCAGACAGTTTCGGATCAGCGTGAACCCCCCCCCCCCCCACCCCCCCCACCCCTGCCAATACACAATGGATGCGTCCAATCCGCCAGGCATGACACTTAATCCCGAGTGTCTATGTTGAACCACTGTGGCACCCTGTACTAACGCATATGGACATGACAACCGTAGCTTATTCCCAGTTCCTTATTCGACATTCGTTATCAACCGATTTTTATCGGTTGATAACGAATGTCGAATAAGGAACTGGGAATAAGTAACCATTGTCACACCCCCTAGGGCATCACGCCGGCATACTTGTCTTCAGCGAATGCTGACCCTACTCGCGCCGGATTAGTAAGTTGGACAATCGACTGTTACCCCTCACCGTTGCTCGGAGGTTCTCTCCAGACACACCTGCTTCCCCAAGCCGTAAAACTGCTAGGTACGATACGAGACTAGTTGTTGAAAGTGACGTTACACCCCAATAAACAAACAAACAAACAATAAAGGTAAAACACTAAATAAAGCCAAAGGGAACATTTGACACGCTGTCTTCGATCTTCTGACAATTTGTCACTGACTGTACCTTTCACGAGATCAGTGCTGGCGAGCGAGCGGGCTTTCTCAGTTGCTGGTCCACGACTCTGGAATGCATTGCCCCAGAATCTTCGGTCACAAACAAGTTTACCCACCTTTAAAAAACAGCTTAAAACTCATCTATTCAAATTACTTATTTCATAATTTCCGCAAACACAATCTGTTAAGCGTTTTAGAGCACCCTAGGTGATTTCACGCTATATAAAATTAATTATTATTATTATTATTATTTGAAAAAAAGAAACTTCTATGATCGGCTTTATTTCTATTTATTTACTATTTTCCTTACCAGTGCACTGACACAACATTCACACATAGTATTACACTGACATTGGGAGCGTGGTGGCTCAGTGGTAGACTGTTGGACTTCTATGCTAGAGGTCCTGAGTTCGATCCTTGTCCGGGACGACTCGCGTTGTGTCCTTGGGCAAGTTACTTTATCCCGATTGCCTAAATAGGGGCACGATGACGCCGTGTACCAAGGAGTACTGCACGCCGATAGTGCACATGTCTTCAACCGCTGTAACCCTGCTTGAGCGGAGCTTGAACAGTTAGAATGTTGAGGATCTGACAGTTGCTCGTCGATGCTCGATGGTTATCTCCGGGTACTTCGGCTTCCTCCACCCGTAAAACTGTCACGGTCACGATTAGCCATTGTGCATAAGTGTGACCTTAAACACCAATAATAAATAATAAATAATAAATAAATAATTACACAGCCATAAGATATGGGCTAATGAATATAAGAAGTGAAAGGATATATAGATATAAGATACGGGTATGTGAAGGACAACAGCAAATATATACGCCGAAGAGAGAACCGTTGATTCACCGCAGGAGACTCTTTTAGGCGGCGATCACACCATCGCATCCGATCTTCTAGTCCGTCTGTGGTACACGTTTTTCTTTGCGATTCGCATCGTTGCATGGTCTAGAGCTGTAGGTTTTTAAATTTCTTGTTCGGTTTTGGTTTTTCAGGTGGAGTAAAACCTCGGTTCGGTTCGGTTTTCGGTTTGTTCATGAGGCCAAATAAAATTCAATAAAACTCATTCTTTTGTCCGGAGTCATAACTGAATGGCAGTGAAATTGAGAGAAACTCAATGAATGCCCGAAATAAGCTATAATACATGAAGAATCAGGAAGGCCAACATAATAATTACCTAAATATACAGAAGTATTATTGCGCTTGGCCATTTTTCGAGGTCTGAAACCTACACGCAACTTGAGGAAAGCTGCAAACACTACTAAACTGAAATGTCGGAAATTCACAGAATGCAGCCTTCCCAGAGTAGTGAGAGTACCGAGACACTGCTACCGGCAGTGTCTGGGTACTCTCACTACTCTGGGATGGCTACATTCTGTGAATTTCTGCAGAAAGAGAGTATTTAATAAAAAACGAAAAACCTTAGATTACGGGATGTCGACGGTTTCGGTTTCGGTTTTTCAAAAAACCCTAAAAACCTCGGTTCGGTTTCGGTTAACATACAGCATGGAGCCAAAGCTCTCCGAAAGGATCACGTATAAATTGAAATATGCATGAAAATGGGGCCAAGTCATGGTTGAACCCTTATATTGGGGATTGGAGGGCGCATTTTGCTATGATTTTATAAAATAGAGAGTAATCGTTTGACTGGACTGGTTACGTGAAATAATTCATGAGAGGTGAGGGACGTTGTACAGACATGAGTGCGCGTCCCTGCGTAGTACATGCATAATAATTATGAGGTTTTTGATTTGACTTTGACCTTCAAAATATTGAAAATATCGTACACGATTGGATTCGGTCCTTCGAAAAATGGAGCATGTTCCATTTTATTCGGACGGACAGGAGCGACCGACGAAAAGGAACATTTTATCGTACGCGTAGGTGTGACCACCCCAAAGGAAAGCTATAGTTTTCATATCAATCCTAGGCCGTATACGACTGTCGTATCAAAAATTGGTGTGACCGTCGCTCTTCCATGTTTACAATACGTTCCTTAGTAAATTATAGCTACTTCTGTTGATCCCAGAACAATAATATTGCGATTCTTTTCCGCATTGAGAAAGGCTTGCAACTTAATTCGCTAGAATGTGCTAAAATTCTCACATTAACAGAAGGCGAGAACACAGAATGCTTGTGGCCTGACAATTATTTATATTCGCAAATTTACATGAAACTGTTTTTTTTTAAAGTTCATTTTCTTGATAATTTATAGAGATAAAATTCAGCATTTGGGGTGTTGCCATTCTGCTGAAGTCAACAGATCCGCCCATGATTAACAAGAGAAATATTGTGGCACAGGGATCTACTTTATGCGTACATGAAAGCATACAATCTTATTGATCTACGGGGATCATCAGGAGTCGATAGAGAAATCCTGTTATTGTATTTTGACACGCAAACCTTGCACAACGATCCAGGAAACGAGACGATTTTAATTGGGTACGGGAAATCACTGGCACGACCTTTTCTGACGGCTATTGAGCTGTTTTCCCCAGAGAAAACCTTCCAATATAGAAATCCTAAACTAGTAATACAAACAAATTACATCCCAGCTTGTAATAGGTGGCTTCGGTGGCTGGGAAATATTCCAGAATATGACAGCTGATCGGGGGCAATGACTTCTGTTAACCTTCACTACATCCATTTTGATTTTCTCACATGGCTGACAGATGACTCAGATTATTTTTTCCCCGTGATTAACGAAGCGTTATCATTGGTTGATTCCCTGAAAATTGCTCGTAACGCCTCGTTGGAACGAACTCGGTGAGTTCGTTCCAGTAAGAGATCATAAGCGATGTTTTGGAAGTTTAAAAAATTAAAGTATTTGAAAGGCGATTTTTATGTATTTGATGGATTTCGACGATTCGTTGAGTGTTAAACTTGAACGTCCATTGATGGTGGTAATAATAATACTTGCACGAGAAAGGAGTATTGTTTTAACCCTTTACCCAACGCAGACGATATCAAAATTTATTATTTTAAATATCATTTTTTTTAAATTTTTAAAACAATTTCAACAAAACCATATCATGTGACCCCTCGTTGGAACGAGCTCAACGAGCTCGTTCCAACGATGGGTCACATGATATGGTTTTGTTGAAAATTTTTGAAATATATTTCTTCAACAGCAGAATTTGCATATTACGCGGGCGGATGCGGGCGAATCGTTAGGTAATGGGTTAATAGGCCAACGTACACTAAAATGCGGACAAATAGTAACCATTTTTAAAAGTATGCAAGTTTAAAAAGATGAGTCTTCAGCAGGTTTTGTTGTTGAAGGTATTTGTATTAGAACAGTGTCATGTTAAGATCCAATGGAAATTTTATATTTATAGCCACTAAACTGTTAATTAAACCATTCAGTTCATGAGGATTAAGATTGAAAGATATTTCCGGCCTCATACTCGAATTCGTGCCACATCAGCACCACCCACCCCCACCACCACACGCACGTTCCACGTGATTGTGTCCTTCAACACACACACGCAGTCTTGTTTAATCGCTTTTATGGAAACTTGTTTTTTATTTTGTACTTGGTGACAAACAAGTCAACACGAAATCGGGACGACACAGCCAAACACATTGTTTTCTTTGCGATGACTCGAAGAAAACAAAGGAAATATTTGTGGAAACCCAACCACTATTATCTAGGTTCTCACATAATCGGGAAGACAACCCCCCCCCCCCCCCACACACACACACACCTTTTTTAACCGCATCAATATGGACAAACAAACAAGTTCTCACAGCGACCAGGAAACAATCCCTGACCCAAAGTTTTCTTTGTGAGGACTAGGAAAAAACAACGGAAGTCTTTGTGAGAATTCAAACGGTATTATGTTCTCATAATATATACGATCCTCACCCTTATCTCACACAAACGCACCCACAACACTCCAACAGCCCCCCCCCCCCCCCACACACACACACATACCCCTCCCCCACACACACACACACATGTAGGGAAACTGTACGCTTATTACCAGCTGTACGAAAGCGAGATACTTAGAGGCTGTTACTTGGTTAGTTTCATATCGGCCGAGTTAACTTCATCTCCGTTTGAGACCGAAGGTGGACTTCAGGCTGATGTGAAGTTACCGACGGCTAATATCTCGGCCGATATGAAGCCAAACAAATAATAACCTATTTATTTATCAAAGCAAAACAAATAACTAAAAAGATTCTGAGATCTGTAACAGTTTTTTTTTATTATTAGGGTTTAACGACACATTAACAGCCAGGGTCATATCATGTCGGTGACAGTTTTACGGGTGGAGGAAGCCGGAGTACCCGAAGAGAACCACCGAGCAACGACGAGCAGCTGTCAGCTCTCCAACATCGTAACTCTGAACTCTGCACCGCGGCACAGGCAGGGTTAGATTGGTTGAAGACATGCGCACCATCGACGTGCAGTACGCCGTATTACACAGCGTCATCGTGCCCCCATGTAGGCAATCGGGGTTAAGTGCCTTGCCCAAGGACACAACGCGGGAGCACGAGTGTAACAGTTTTCTGACAGTGTTATTGTTTCTAATTCTTTTCACAAAGTCTGAAGTTTTCTCTTTTCCTTCTCTTAGCTCAGCTATCCGAACGTCTCGGCAGGGATGTGGCGACAGGGGGGTGGGGGCAGTCTGTGGGGGTGGCGCCCCCCCCCCCCCAGCTGGGAGTATTTTTTTCAATAGTTGGAAATTCCGAGGTCAAAAATCAAATAGTTGGAAATTCAATAAATTAACATTGTTCATGAAAAATATTAAAATTCCAACTTAATGATGAGAAATTTTAATCTTTTTATTTCCAACTGGAAACTTGAGTTTCAAATTTCCTACTCTAAAATTGACATTGACCTCAAAATTTCGACTCTTACATCAATCCGGTAAATTTTCTGACCCAGACACATTATAAATGATGCTTTTTTCCGTTTCAGGACTAGTGAAAATGTTCGGAAAGGTTCTTAAGCATGTGTAAAAATATATATAATCACTTTAACCCTTTACCCAACTCAGACGATTTCAAAATTCATTAGTTTAATATCATTTTTTAAATTTTATTAAAAAAATTTCAACAAAACCATATCATGTGACCTCTCTTTGGAACGAGCTCAACGAGCGCGTTCCAAAGAGGGGTCACATGATATGGTTTTGTTGACATTTTTCGAAAATTAATATTTTTTCAGCAGCTGTGTTTGCATATTACGCGGGCGGATGCGGGCGATTCGTTGGTTAAAGGGTTAAAAGATATCACCCAGCGCTGCAGTGCAACCACCTATAGAAACTACTCACAGTTGAAGTTTACACCGATGCCCCCCCCCCCCTCCCTCCCAGCTGAAACCCTCTAGCCACATCTCTGTGTCTCGGCTTCCCGAAGCCGCAACGTTCGGGCACCTGAACAAACTATTCTCTAACTCGACGAATCTTCGCTTACAACTCTGAATTTAATTTGCGATGAATTTTCCGTACAACCCTCTTCCTTCTTGATTGCGTTCGAATAACTGCGAACAGTTCGATGTCAACAAAGTGATTGCACCTAGAGGGGGCGCGGGGGCGTTGAGGTGACCGGTTCTTGTCAGATCACCGAAGTTAAGCAACGTCGAGCCCGGTTAATCCTTGGATGGGTGACCGTCTGAGCGATCGATTCGGACTCCCGCGTTGTGTTCTTGGGCAAGGCACTTAATCCCGATTGTCCACATGCGGGCATGTACTCAGGCGTTCTGCACGTCGATGGTGCGCATGTCTTCAACCAGTCTAACCCTGCCTGTGCTGCAATATGGAAGTTCCGATGTTGGGGTGTTGGCAGCTGCTCGTCGTTGCTCGGTAGTTCTCTCCGGGTACTCCGGCTTCCTCCACTCGTAAAACTGTCACCGACACGATATCACGTTGGCTGTTAAAGTGTCGTTAAACCCTAATAAATCAATAATTCAATCACGATTGCACCTAGTCACATATCAAGGAGGACAACTCTCGCTTGTTTCATATCGGTTGAAACCGGCGTCATATCAGCCGAGTTTTAAGCCATATCATATCTTATAAATAACTGGATGTATCGGCAAAGGTTTTAGAATTTATGGTGTCAAATTTGCAGTTTCTTCCGCCTATCGTGTAAAAAGCAGAATTCGTGCAGGCAGACGACAACCGATGGCTTTGAATTTACGTATTTATCTCTGTTTTCGATTAATTTTGTTGCACGGATATCGTGCGGAAGAAGTCATCGTAAACAAGGATAAAAAAGTCACAAAATTACCTCGTGGGGGACTACACTATGTCATAAATTAAACCTTAACCTTTGAAAAAAATATTGAATTGTACAAAAGCAGGAAAAAGGGAATTTACATGCATTACATGGCACTTTTAAAGGTCAAATCATTCCCCACATCGATTTTCGTTCGCATTTGATTGGCAGATTCACCCTTTCTATTCTTTCGTCACATTTCCATTGAGTACGCTGGAACCCAATTTGGAAAATACTCAAATTGAGGCGATTTTGTTACATTTTTAGCTCAACTTTGGCGAAGCCAAATTTGAGCTTATGCCATGGCCCGTCGTCCGTCTGTCCGTCAACAATTGGATACGGCTCAGGCTAGAGGCCGTATTTATGAACCGATCTTTACGAAACTTCTTGGGTACCTTTGTTATGACCGTGGGACGAGAACGAGTGTTTTTGGGTGCGGTCCGAAATTCAAGATGGCTGCCAGCCACCATTTTGTACCGACGATGCAGAAATCTGGTTTTTGTACAGAACTTCCATATGAAATCTCTGATTTGAATATTTTTTTGTATGAATGTTTAGTACCATGGGATACATCACATATAATACGGATTTTTTTCTCGTGCGTAAATTATGCAAATTAGACTAACATTGATGTTTTGGGGTGTTACTTTCAGCACTGTAAGTGCAAATGCCAATACGGCTCGGACTAGAGGCCGTATTTATGAACCGATCTTTACGAAACTCATTGGGTACTTTGTTATCACTGTGGGACGAGAATGGGTGTTTTTTGGGTCCGGTCCGAAATTCAAGATGGCCGATGGCAGCCATTTTGTACAAAATTTGGTGCAATCAGATTTTTGCACAGAACTTCCATATGAAAGCGCTGATTTGAATGATTTTTTGTGTGAATGTTTAGTACCATGGGATACATCACATATAATACGGGTTTTTCTCTCGTGCAGAAATTATGCAAATTAGATTAACTTTGATTTTTTCAGTGCTACTTACACGCAGTAAGTACACATGTCAATACGGCTCGGGCTAGAGTCTGTATTTATGAACCGATCTTCACGAAACGTCTTGGGTACCTTTGTTATCACCTTGGGATGAGAACGAGTGTTTCTGGGTGCGGTCCAAAATTCAAGAAGGCTGCCAGTGGCCATTTTGTACCGAAATTAGGTCTAATCAGTTTTTTGTACACAACTTCTATACGGCTCAGGCTAGAGGCCGTATTTATGAACCGATCTTTACGAAACTTCTTGAGTACCTTTGTTATCACCGTGGGATGAGAACGAGTGTTTTTGGGTGTGGTCCGAAATTCAAGATGACCACCAGCAGCCATTTTGTACCAAAATTAGTGCAATCAGTCTTTTGTACAGAACTTCTGTATGAAAGTTCTGATTTGAATAAATTTTTGTATGAACGTTTAGTAACATGGAATACATCACATATAGTACGGGTTTTTTTCTCGTGCAGAAATTATGCAAATTAGATGAACTTTGATTTATTCAGTAAATGCACATGTCAATACGGCTCGGGCAAGAGGCTGTATTTATGAACCGATCTTCACAAAACTTCTTGGGTACCTTTGTTATCACCTTGGGACGAGAACGAGTGTTTCTGGGGGTGCGGTCCGAAATTCAAGATGGCTGCCAGTGGCCATTTTGTGCCGAAATTAGGTCCAATCAGTTTTTGTCACAACTTCTACACAGCTCATATTTGTGAACTGATCTTCGCGAAACTTCTTGGGTACCTTTGTTTTCACCTTGGGACAGGAATGAGTGTGTTTTGGGGTGCCTTTGTTATCACTGTGCCAAGAGTACAAATATTTTGGGGTTCAGTCAGACCCACTCTGGGACTCAAAGATTTTTTTCTAGTTTAGCATCTGACTGCCACCCACCTTTACAATACTTTACCTATACATTTGTTACAGGCAACGGTCAGTATTTATGTACAGACCGTTACAATACTTTATATGTACCTTTGTTATCAGGTCATTACCTAGATGTTTGTCATTGCTGTGTCACATACTATACAAGTACATGTCTTTGTCTTGACAAGTTGAGCTACAGTGTCATTGACACTTTCATTCCCATGATACCCTTGATTGCAGTATTAATAATTACTCTGGTAAATTCCGACACGATTTGGCCGTGGTTGTTGAAAGTGTCGTTAACCCTTTACCCAACGTAACGATCAAAACCGTTCAGCGCTATTCACAAAAGTCGCCAGTTAATTTTCATTTTTTATCTCAAAAAGATAGGTTATGACCCCTCTTTGGAACGAGCTCGTCGAGCTCGTTCCAATGAGGGGTCATAACCTATGTTTTTGAGACAAAAAATGAAAAAAAATGAGTTATTCAATAATTTTGTTTGCAAGTGTCGTCTGCTTTTCATGTTAGGTAAAGGGTTAAACTAAAATAAAGAAACAACACTCTGGTGACAGTGCCTGTGTCACAGTGTGTTTCTGTTTTAACCCTTTGTCTAGCACGACTAGACTAGTAATTTTTGGCGATCGACAACCATCGGCTGCACTGGGTCGACCACAGTTGGCCGTGAGGGGGTAATTTTTAAAAATGTGTATTAAATGGAACTTTGTGCTAACATCTGGGAAAATATTATTTGAAATTTAGGATCTGAAACATATTATTATTATTATATTATTATTATGTATTATTGTATGTGAAAAAATACATACAAAATAGATCGATAAAGTTGATAGATATATTTTATTGCCCAAATATATTTTATACCTATATACATAACTCTGTTAAAATGTGATTTTGCAGAAATTAAACAGTGATAAGCTCTGAGTAACATATACGGCCTGTTAAACCAGGACTATGTAGCTAGTTTCTGTGAAACGCCTAGAATATTTATATTTCAAACTTCATGTGCATTAATTTCGGACTCGTTATGGACATTAGAGCTGTAGGTTTTTTAAATTTCTTGTTCGGTTTCGGTTTTGATTTTTCAGGTGGAATAAAACCTCGGTTCGGTTCGGTTTTCGGTTTGTTCATGAGGCCAAATAAAATTCAATAAAACTCATTCTTATGTCCGGAGTCATAACTGGATGGCAGTGAAATTGAGTGAAACTCAATGAATGCCCGAAATAAGCTATAATACATGAAGAATCAGGAAGGCCAATATAATAATTACCTAAATATACAGAACTATTATTGTGCTTGGCCATTTTTCGAGGTCTGACACCTACAACTTGAGGAAAGCTGCAAACACAACTCAACTGAAATGTTGGAAATTCACAGAATGTAGCCTTCCCAGAGTAGTGAGAGTACCCAGACACTGCCATTGGCAGTGTCTGGGTACTCTCACTACTCTGGGATGGCTACATTCTGTGAATTTCTGCAGCAAGAGAGTATTTAATCAAAAACGAAAAACCTTAGATTACGGGATGTCGACGGTTTCGGTTTCGGTTTTTAAAAAAAAACCCTAAAAACCTCGGTTCGGTTTCGGTTAACCTACAGCTCTAATGGACATACGAAGTAGAAGTGAAAAGTGAAAGAAAAATTATAATATTATAAAAATTATAATCACCTTGATGTAAAATCGAGAAAGAAAAGTACCTAACGCGTTAAGTTTCCACCTGAATTCAAAGTAAGGAGTATTGCTCCACCTGTTGGACAACGATACTCAGTTCACAGGGAAACTGGTGTTCACTTAGAAAAATCTCTTAAAATGCTCTTCTTTAGCGATAAAAGGATGCAAAAGACCATTAGTGCATACTTATTATTTTTAGATTATTGTCTTCAGTCTCCATTGCTGCTGCTGATTACTAAAATAACACGTAAAAATTGCGACAGATATTCCAAAAGGTCAGAACATGGACTTAAACACACCTGGGGGTGACTATTTTCGTAAAATTTACTAACGTTATACACGATTTATAGGACAAATTTTCAATCTAAAAAGGAAGCAAAAAAAAAAAAACAAAAATTACGCAATAACTAACATAAGCATAGCACATAAAACTAGAAACATTAAACTAAATGTACATAACACGTAAAATATTGTCACTCAATCTGCTGTTCTTTGTGTAATAAATGTTTAAAATATTTTCTCCATAGGCCACAATGTTAAAATTTAGACTCTGTTTTTCCCCGAAAGTTGCGCATGCACAGTCAGCACCGGACGAATTGTTGGGAATGACAACTTACCCCGATACATCGATGTGTCGGGGTAAGAATGGTCGTCCCATTTTATCCAAAATTTTCAAATCGCAAATGGGGGGGGGGGGGGGGGGGGGGGGGGGGTAGTCCCTCAAGTGGAACTTCAATTTTGTGGAAAGGTGTGGTCGCTCCGCCGCACCTCCAGTGGCTACGCGCCTGGTAGAAAGGGTCACTTGCAAAACAAATTCCTTAAATAACCGACATAGTTTATTTTGTTTGCCCCCTAAACATAGGTTTTTGCTCTTTCTTTGACCACTTTTACCCATGGACGTAGGAGCCGGGGGTCACAGTGGGTACGTGCCCCAACCTTTTCCAGAATAGTTGAGGGAGAAATTGCAAACTTATTGGGAATCAAGAGAAAGGGGACGCACAGACTCTTTACTCGTAAGATGTGACCCACGATGACGATTTTCTCGTTTGATTTGTCTGTTCAATGGAATTTAAAGTCGAGAAAAGTGCAGATGTGTGGCTCCATATTTAACAAATCTGTTAAAATATAGTGCCAAAAATTGGCATTTTTCATAATCAAGAAGTGAGTTTGTCCCAAACACAGCTTTGTGCATTGTTTTCCTATCACGCCACTAAGACGCGTGTTCCACCACAGATATATATTATATATATATCTCCCCACACAGCATATATATATATATATCCTATTTGGCTGCACTTTCTTGATCGCTCCACCCTCCAGTTCAAAATATTTCCTACGCCCCTGACCTTGCCGCCGATACCTTGGGACCATTTTGTCATTCCTCATTAAATATTGTTTGTAGAAGAATTACTCTACTTCCGATATTGTCCGGTTATTTCCGAAATTCAGTATTGCACGAAAATACGCGAAGAGATCCCAGTCACATCCACCGATTGGTCCTTCCGTACTCATATTAAGCACGCATATAGTTGGTAAAACTGTTACCCAACACAACGATCATATCCTGTCATTGAAATGGTATTATCTTTCCTTAGCTTTGCAGAGTTTTGTTTCCAAAACATGGCTTATGACTCCTCATTGGAACGAGCTCATTTAGCTCGTTCCAATAAGAGGTCATAGGTTGTGTTTTTGAGTCTGAAAATTATTTTCAGTTCATCAAGAATTTATTTTTACGAGTGTCGTCTGCCAGTAGTATTAGGGAAAAGGTTAAATGACTTGTCAAAGAAAAGCCTGCGGTATTAACACTGGGAGGATACTTACGGCGCGTGTCGCCATATGTTTGTGAAATCATTGCGTGTCTGTTACCAAGCAATAATTTCAGCCACGTTAAAAGAAATCCCCAATTTTCTCTGATGGTAGGACCTGTTTTTTTTCTGGTCAGAACGTTGCCTGTGCTTAAACTGTTTCTCAAAATGGGGTCTTTATTTAGGGTTTTTAACAATACTTATTTTTATGGGAGTTCCCCCATGGAAACACTGGGAAGTGGAGAAGTGCTTGTTTACTACGGTAAACAAGTTCTGCATTACTTGTAAAAGAGGGTCCGGAATCAACGCCAAAAGTGTGTTGTATAGGTACAGGCGATTGGCGAACCTTAACCTCATACCTGTGTTGCGGTCAAGACGCTGAAAGTGACCTTAAACACCAATAAATAAATAAATCACCAAATAAATAAATGTTGCGGTCAAGATGTTGAAAATGACCTTAAACCTTTACCCAACGCAAACGATGTCAAAATTTATTATTTTAAATATCATATTTTATTTTTTTTCGAAAACTGTCAACAAAACCATATCATGTGACCCCTCTTTGGAACGAGCTCGACGAGCTCGTTCCAAAGAGGAGTCACATGATATGGTTTTGTTGAAATGTTTCGAAAAATACTATTTTTTTTAGCTGCTGAATTTGCATGTTACGTGGGCGGATGCGGGCGATTCGTTGGATAAAGGGTTAAACACCAATAAATAAACAAACGAATAAATAAATAAATAAATAAATAAATAAAAGAGAGTTATCCGACTTGATGAGTGTCAGTCGAATGTTACGTATAATCTCAAACTGAGTGGTGTTGAAAAATATTTCTTTCGAAATACGTTTGAAATATGTCTTTATTTTCTCTGCTGATTATTTCGAAAAAGGGCATTTAGGTGCATTTTTAACTCAGAATATTTCAGTTAACTATTGATGTTTTTTTCTCGGAAATTCTCAGAATTGAAAAAAATATATACACGTGCCTGGCACTTCATTCTCTCTCGTCTTTGGTACATGTCCTGTATATAGGTTTTAGCCAGACAAAGCTGTCTGTGTATAGAGGGACTTTGCTTGATAAAGATATATGTTGTCGAAATTAAAATGATGCGATCATATTTTTTCTACAATGGTCACCAATGGGAAGGAAGGGCTGTTATACCTGTGAGTATCTTGGTATTCTTGAAGGAAATCCCCTCTCCCCAAACTGCATATGAAACACGAGTTATCTGTTTACACGTTGGATTAAACAAACTTGTTTTTGTGCTGAAGATGAATCTTTGCATTCAAGTCACTGATAGATTCGTATTGATTGCCAACTCCCATTAATTTAGAAGAGGAAATAATTTAATCCATTAATGAAGTTTGTCAATTCTATTAGAGCAATAAAATCGATACGTTTTAAGGTCAAACCCAGCCATGTCTTGTAATAGGATCGTTAACGTCTCGTTTTTGGTACATTGATAACCCTCTGCACTCTGATTTCAAAAGAGCAGGTTTTCAGCAGCAAATATTTCCCATAATGCAGTTTTGATATTTAGCCAAATATATCTTGTTTGACAGAGCTCAGTGAGCTCTGTCAAACAAGATATAATTGGTTATTTATTTATTTATTTATTTATTTATTGGTGTTTTTAAGGTCACATATTTCTGCACAATGGGTAATCATGACCATGACAGTTTTACGGGTGGAGGAAGCCGGAGTACCCGGAGAGAACCATCGAGCAATGGCGAGCAACTGTCAGCTCCTCAACATACTAACTCCACACAAGCAGGGTTAGCATTGGTTGAAGACAAGTGCACCATCGACGTGCAGTACTCCTTAGTACTCAGAGTCACCGTGCCCCCACGTGGGCAATTGGGGTGAAGTGTCTTGCCCAAGGACACAACGCGGTCGCCGCAGGTGAGATTCGAACCCAGGACCTCTCGGCTTGCAGCCTGCACCTCTACCTACTGAACCACCGCGCCCCCATATAATTTGTTAAATTCGAAGTGGAACAAGAGAAAAACAGAGTGATTTGAAAAAATTATGTTGCACTACCAGTGTCCTAGGGTCAAGACAGTCTCTGATTAGTATGGGAGGTATTTTGTTTCGTTTTTCGGTTCGGTTCCGTTTTTGGGGGTTTTTGGCAAACCGGAAAACTGAATTGCAAGAAAACTGAACTACAAGACCCTGCAAAAACCGACCCAACGGTTTTACAGTGTTTGTGCACGAACTGATCCAACTTTCTCCCTGGAAGGAAGCTGAACTATTCGGCTCCACTCTCGTTCCCTAGTCTATGCGACAAAGGGACGAATAAGTTCGCAAGACGAGTCAGTAAGGGAGATAATTTGACAATGAGAACACAAAATAGATCAGATGAACATTATTCACAGGGGCGGCGGAACAATTTTCAAAGTGTCTATGTGGGGGGGGGGGGGGGGGGGGGCTGGCTCGGGCGATGGGTGGTCCTCGGTATGAAAATTTTAAATTCCAGGGTCCTAAAACCCCAATTTTCATGCATCTGAGTGGATATTTTGAGATTTTTCAGGCGATATGGGAAGATTTCATACTTTGTGAGCCGTTAAAAAACGTCGGTAAAGCATACAGGTGAGGTCTATTTATCAGCTTTGGTCGGGACGACCAAAGCTGATAAATAGACCTTACCTGCATGTTTTACCAGACGTTTACAGCAATTATACAGTCTGTGGAATATCATGTCTGGGGGTGGATTTGGTACTTGTGTTTCTGTAAGATTACGATCTACTTCAGTTAACCGATTTTTTAACAGACTGTATACATTTTAACGTTTGCTGCCACTTACTGCAAAAATGATCCGAAATCCATCGAAACTGAACCAGTACGAGAGAAAAATAGTTGGTGAAAATATGGGGGAGGCTCTGGACCTGTTTCTTGTTTCTCCAGTCATTGGTTGTGTTAAAATATATGCATACAAAAAAAAAAGTGGAGGGGCTGAAGCCCCCCCCCCCCCCCCGGTTCCACCGCCCCTGATTCATTTGTAACTCAAATTTATGTTTTACCAAGGCTTAACAAGGATCTCCAAGAATGACCAAAGGGAAGACAACTTGTGGAGGAATTTGCTGAGGAGAAAGAATTACTTTATATGGTTTTCATGCAGGATCTCACGGATGATCCCGTAACTGACATCATTACGGTACATGTTGATTGCCGCGTGTGTTGTCATGGAAGCATGTCCTCCTTATTTCCCTCTCTCCAAACTGGAGTGAAATATGCATTCCTTACTACCTTTATATCGTTCCCCTGAGTGCATCAAGGCACAAAGGCATTTCAGGGGGAGGGCACGACGTTGGCGCTATCTACTAAGGAGTGATGCACGGTGACGGTGCATTGGCCTTCAAACGTTGATAGCCCTGCTTGTGGCCGATAAGATGGGGAGCCTGACAGTTTCTCGACTCTGCTATTTGATTCTCTCTGGGTACACCGGCTTTCCTTACTCGCAAAACTGTCTGACACGATGCGACGTTGGTTGTTGAAAGTATCGTTAAACCCCAATAAACAAACAAACTTCGTTTTCTTTGTCCCGGACAAATTCTGATAGGCTGACCAGAAAAGGGCGTTGCCTGAAATAGTTACGGTATCTCATGTGTCGCATGCCTGAGAGTAGGGGGCGCGGTGGCTCAGTTGGTAGAGGTGCAGGCTGCAAGCCGAGGGGTCCTCGGTTCGAATCCCACCTGCGGCAACCGCGTTGTGTCCTTGGGCAAGACACTTCACCCCGATTGCCTACATTGGGGCACGATGACGCTGTGTACTGAGGCGTACTGCACGTCGATGGTGCGCATGTCTTCAACCAATCTAACCCTGCCTGTGCTGCGGTGCAGAGTTCAGAGTTACGATGTTGGAGAGCTGACAGCTGCTCGTCGTTGCTCGGTGGTTCTCTCCGGGTACTCCGGCTTCCTCCACCCGTAAAACTGTCACGGTCACGATTAGCCATTGTGCTTAAGTATGTGACCTTAAACATCAATAAATAATAAATAAATAATGCCTGAGAGTAATACTTTTTCGTACCCCATCTTGCAAACCAACAGAAAGGCTCTTCCGAGGACAACGAATACGGCATCAGCTATAGTTGGGTGAATGGTGATATTCTGGTAGCCGTGGAGCATCTTTTTCTGGACAAGGTCTGTAATTAAATATTTTCTAGAAATTCTCTTTGGTTTGTTATGACCAGTTTGTGTACTTTAGCGAAATTAAATTACTTCTAAAGAAATAATAGAATAGCTATTCCGCAAATTTAATGACTCCAGACACAATTTACATCGTTACCGTTCTCAGATGATGAATGATGTAACAATCAGAGTCGATTTATCAGATGAAAATTGGAATATAAATTCTGTCAGAATGATACCACGAGGGATTTGTTGATCGATAATCATTTAAATGAGCTTTTTTTCAAATAATACATCAATTCCGAAAAGCTGCATGTACTCATTTGACAGTTTGAACGGTCTGAAGACTTCGATGTTTATTTACAATATTGGGCCATGCGAATCTTTTAAATTTCATTCGATTTGAAAGCTTCCCAATGATTCCATTGCATGTCAGTGGCGCCGGTTCGGAAATTTTCGAATCGTTGAGATGTTCTCAAAATCTCTCGGTAAAGGCCAAGAATAGAGGAGGACCGCGCTTTTTTTAAGAAGATAAAACATTTTTTACAACTTTTTGGAGTTTCTTATCATTCTAAGACATGTTTTACACAAAATTAGCCCAAAACACCGATACCTACTGACAAAAATCATCACTTTTAACCCTTTTTATCTTCTGTTAACTTTATTCTCCAAACAATTTCAACAACAAAACCTGCGGTAAACAGGTACGCGATTCTTTGGTTTTTTTCCGCTGTCGTATATACTCCATTTGATCGGAGTATACGAGGGTGTAATTACAATGGGAGAACGAATTAGGGTCACTTTGGGATGGATACAGGTTAGCTAATCCGTACCCACCCTAAACTGACCCTAGTACACAAAGAAGGCAATGATTAGAATACGGCGACCAGTGCATTAGGGTCAGTTTAGGATGGGTACGGGTTAGCTAACCCGTACCCATCCTAAACTGATCCTAGGATGCAAAGAAGGTAATGATTGCTCCCCTGTGACGTCACAACGAAACATCCTCAGCTCCATTTCAGAACGCAATCAGAAATTCATTTGTTTCAAAAACCCGTCCCAGAGAAAAGGGTTAAAAGTGATGATTTTTGTGAGTGCATATCGGTGTTTTGGGCTAATTTTGTGTAAAACATGTTTTAGAATGACAAGAAACTCAAAAAAGTTGTGAAATATGTTTTATTTTCTTTAAAAACGCGCGGTCCTCTATTCTTGGCCTTTACCAATCTCTCCTTTTGAACTCTTCTTCTATCATCAGGTCTCCTGCACTAGACACCCCCCCCCCCCATCCCCCCTCCTGTACACAGGAGACCTTATGATAGAAGAATAGTTGAAGGAAGTTCCGCTACCGAAACTACTTGATTCCGCTCGGGAATATTCCGCTTTTTTTATTGATTTTCTCAAATGGACGAGTCGCCGTTGTAAACAATACTTCTTGAGTGGAGACTGACAATATTTACCTTTGTTAGAAGGTGCAATATCGTCAACGATATCCACAACTTGAACAGCAGTAAGATTCGATTCGATTCGAAATTAGGGTCCTGCGAATACCTTTTATCGTCCATGGCTACCTTTTATCGTCCATGGCTACCTTCTATCGTCCATGGCTACCTTTTATCATCCATGGCTACCTTTTATCGTCCAGAGAAGTGATAAACACGAGGTTCTGCAACTGTTCGATATTCGAAAAACAATTCGATTCGAAACGCATATTCGAGTCGAAATTTGAGAGCCGAAAATGGAATGTTCGAATACGGTTGAACGAAAGCAACGCAGGAAGTCTTGCTATTTTGGACTATAATGCCATTTGACTGATATTTCAACTAAATTACCAAGGCATGCCTTCGACGAAGGCATGTCTTGATGATTTGGTTGGAACATTGTATGAGCTGAGACGTGATCCATCACTGTCGGAACAAACCAGGTCTACACTCCCACATCATCTCCGTGGTGTCCATTGCCCTAGTAGGCGTATGCCGCACTGGTCACGAACAGAAACATGTGCGATCGTCCATATGCCATTTTCGGTTTTCATTCGATTCGAAATTTTTGGGTGCATATTCGATTCGTGTGGAAACGCTATATTCGCATGACTCTACATCTAAGATTTGTTCTGTTTATTGGAGTTTACAGACACTCCACAGCTAGGCCTACCAGGGTCATATCGTATCGGACAGTTTTACTGGTGAAGGAAGCCTTAGTATCCAGCTGTACTGTCTGACTGTCTGACTCTCCAATTTAACTATAACTAACTCGGAACAAGCAGAGATAGCAGCAGTTAAAGAAAAGTGCACCATCGACGTGCAGTACGCATTAGTACACAGCGTCACCGTGTCTCCACGTGGACAGTTGTGATTAAGTGTCTTGCCCATGGACACAACGCAGTTACCGCTGGTCAGAATCGAACCGTCGACCTTACGGTTTAAAGCCCAATGCCCTAATCATTGAGCTACCGTGCTCCCCCATATCTGAGTAACGTACGACAAGTACCGTACGCAATTCATGGTGTAGGTATACCAAACTAAGTAATGTTGCAAAGCAGGGCTCAAATTCATGCGAGAATCGAGTCGATTCGCGCAAATGATTCTCGCAAGGAAAACAGTGCGAATCAACTTTGATTCTCGGGAATTGTTCATTTGATTCTTGTCATGGATTCAGAAAGTGTGATGAAAAGCTTGGAGAATTCTTATTTTTTTTTGCTTCCTCATAAGGTAACAAAATTGAACCCTTTCACTGGTATAGGTCCGTACTGAGTCGGGACCCTAATTTTGATATCCAGTGCTGTAAGTCCGTACGGAAATACCACATACAGAGAATGGATACAACAGCACACTATTATTCTCAAACATCAAAAAACCTGGCATCACAGGCCGTTATATATTTTTTTTTGTTTTGTTCTGTGGCACAGAACGACAAAACACAAAAAAATATATAACGTCCTTTGGGGCACAGTTTGGACTACTTGTTCAGCAGCTATTAGTGAGTGTTTTCTTTCTGGTGTTCTAAAAATTCAAATATAAATCGAAAAAAAATAAAGTTACCTTTCTTGATACCATTCAAAAGTTAGTGTGACTCAAAAATGTTAGTCAAATGGGAAAATAATTCAAGCGATAAGGCACTTGGACGAGACATTCCTTTTTCTGTGGATAGCTGGAGGGTCCTGGGTGAGATTATTACAGTATGTTCAAATATGTACTAACAACTTTAAAATTACAAATAAGTCTACGTCCCCGGTGCTTTCAGTTTTTTCCCCTTTAACCCATTTCAGTCAAAAAACTTTACTGCACAGGATATTATCAATTCGCAAAGTAGCGAAGGGGTTAACCTAGCAGTGATGTCAAGTGAAGTCTTGGCTGCCTAGATAGGCAGCCAAGACTTCACTAGACACCGCTGCCGAGATACTGTAACTTCCATCAGCAAGACCATGAGAAACTTATATGTTGGAACAATTGTTCTGGTATAAGACTGGAAACTCACTAAAATTGGAATTTGGCTCAGATGGTTTAACTCTATTCAATATAGAAATATGAAGTTTGTTTCTCACAAAGGAATATGAAGTGGTTGCACTCACAATGGAATAACAGTACTCTCAAATTTTAAATTATTTTGAAACAGAAAATTGATTCTTGTGGCAGGATTTCGCGAGAATCAATACCGATTCTTCACAAACTGTATCACTGTTGGGTATCACGATCTCAACACATCACTACTCTTCTGAGGGATGTGCACTGGCTGCCAGTCAAGTATAGAATAATTTTCAAAACTTTATTATTAGTTTTTAAGACACAAAACAACATGTCACCAGCCTACTTAGAAGAACTCCTTAATACCAAGAATGTGTGTCAATACAACCTGAGGTCCGATGGTAAAATGCTACTACATCTTCCAAAACATAGGTGTGAGACATTTGGAGATAGGTCATTCTCATTTACTGGCCCTCACATGTGGAATAATTTACCAGAACACCTAAAAAGACTGTCAGATGTCAACCTTTTCAAGAAAGATCTCAAAACATACCTGTTTCAAAAAGCCTATAAGTGATGTTGTGGACTGTAAGATACTGTATATATTCCGTTTGTATATTTGCACGAGCTCAGTAACATGTACAGCGCCTTAGAATATGGTGTTGTGGACTATAAGATACTGTATATATTCCGTTTGTATATTTGCACGAGCTCAGTAACATGTACAGCGCCTTAGAATATGTAATCAGTGTCTTACCCAGGAGATCGAGGACGAAATGCATTTCCCTCTCGTTTGTCCTCGGTATACTGAATTACGTAATCGTTTATGGAAAGCCGTGGAATGAGTAAGGCCCGATTTCCATTGTCTACACTCGGTTGAGAAACTCACAACCCTTCTCTGTAGAAATATTGACGATATAAGCGAACCCTTAAGTGATTATGTATAGAGAGCTATGAAAGTACGGGCTGAAAATCGGGTGAAGTAACCTGCTGCTGCTGAGGCTGCTGTGGCTGTGGGTGTATGTGTGTGTGTATGCACTCACTTACTATTGGGATGTGAGCTAACTGCACCACGATGTATTCAGCATGTTGGAATCGCTGGCCTTCACGTATCAACACAGAAAAAGCAACATTTCATTCATTTGTGTGTATGTATGGATATGACTTCTTACGTTTATTTTTTCATGCCATACCACTTCTTGTATTTTGGTGGTGCAAATAAATATTCTATTTTATCATATGACTCGTCTGGTTTGTTCACTTTAAAACATTTGATATTTTGCTTTCATATTAATCAGTGATAAATAAAGCCTTCCGTCAATTTCATTGGTCAGTTTCAAAACTAGACAATTTGGCTGGCTGAACAAAATAAAACTGGGCCATATTTTCATAATTTGCATAATTAGAGTTGGGAGCTTTCATTGGTCAATTTCAAAACTGGACAATTTGATTGGCTAAACAAAATACAACTGGGTTACATTTGCATAATTTCAGTAGGGAGAATTTACGTTATCTGTCCTATTTAGGGTGGGTTATATTGTATTAATCTTTTATCAAAAAGAAAAACTCCATTAATTTTTTTTATATTTTCACTTTTTGCTTACAAAACATAGGTTATGACCCGTCATTGAAACGAGCTCATCGAGCTCGTTCCAATGAGGGGTCATAACCTATATTTTGGAAGCAAAAAGTGAAAAATTTTAGTTATACGAGGATGTTTTTTCCAAGTGCCGTCTGCAACTCAAGTTAGGTGATGGGTTAAAAAGTCATACTGAGCGGTTAATTTGTGTGTGTGTGTGTCATATGATAAATAGAATATGAACTGAGTATTTTTCTCATATAATATTTATGAAACTCGTCAGAATTTTCCGTTTGGTCTCGCCAGAGGCTCGCCAAAACGGAAAATTCTTAGACTCGTTTCATAAATATTATACGAGAAAAACACTCATTCCGTATCCTCTATTCTATTCTATTGTATTCTATTCTATGGTTCTACATCTTCTGAACTATAATTTTGGCGCTATATAAATGTGTATATTATTATTAACTTTAAAGCCCACAAAGAGACAAAGTGAGAGAGGGATGGAGTGCCGCAATTATGCAACACCCCCCTTCCCTCCCGACTTCTGAGGTATGAATGGTTCTCTTTCTCTTTTACCACTTCGTTTAACTACCATCAGTAAAATTCTTCACGCTGGTTTTCTTGTTAGAATCTCTTGTAAGTCTGCATGTGGGTTTTACGACATTTCGTACTATAGTCACGTAACTGATAATTGAAAATGATGTGGAATGTGAATTTGCAAATACATTTCTCTTAACGAACCGACTTCCACTCCCGTCGGGATATGTTTGTGTGAAATATTTAATAATGAATCGATTTTAATGTCTACTGCTGACGGAAAATGTCAACCGAGATGTTTTTTATTTGGCGTTTAAAAGTTGTAATACCGAGTTTCTAGTTGATGTCGGAAATAATTAATTTATATTTATTTATTGGTGTTTAAGGTCACATACTTATGCACTATGACTAATCGTGACCGTGACAGTTTTATGGGTGGAGGAAGCCGGAGTACCCGGAGAGAGCCACCGAGCATCGACGAGCAACTGTCAGCTCCTCAACATTATAACTCTGTTCAAGCTCCGCTCAAGCAGGGTGGCAGCGGTTGAAGACATGTGCACCATCGGCGTGCAGTGCGCCTTAGTACACGGCGTCACCGTGCCCCCATGTAGGCAACCGGGATAAAGTGCCTTGCCCAAAGGATACAACGCGGGTCGTCCCGGAAGGGGCTCGAATTCATCGGAAACAATTCCATAAACGTGGGCACGGTGGGTGACCGATACGGAGAAATACCGATGCAGATATGGATATATCTTACCTCCTACAAGTATCTGGGAATTTCATTGGTTCAAAGACGTCACATGCAGACTGCATATAAAACCATATACTGCCTGTCAACATCCATATACGCTGACAGCTATGGGTAATCTCCCCTTTGTTCATTGATTATTCAAAATGGCGGCAGCCGATAAACGCTTCAAGTTGAAAGATTGAGTGTTGGAAGACCATATTTGGTCTGAAGTGCAGGTTAGGCAACTTAAAAGGCTTCATATTCTGTGGATGTGTGTCATGTTACCTTCGAAATGAAACTGTTTGGTATGTATGAATTTGCCTTGTTACAATTTATGGGAGAGTGCCTGTAGGCACTCTCCCATAAATTGTAACAAGACAAAGACACGTGAACATATTGTGAGAATTCTCTCATTTAATTTTGAGCGCTGTTATTAGTTCTGTGCATCGATGCAGCAGTCGGTAAGATATATTCGTTACACAGTTTGTTGGTGGCCAAATATGGTATATATGGTGTCAGTTAATTCCATATTGGACTCGATATATACCATATTAGACCACCAACGAACTGTATAACTAATAATATACGCTTGTTGAGTAATGGTTACTCCTGACTGACATGCAATGTGATTTTGGGCTGGGCAAAAAGAAAAGTTGCCGAGAACGTACCAAGGGGGCTCCGGACCCGGACAAAATTTTAATTTTTCGAACCAAAAGATCTGAGGGATCAATGACAGTCCACAAAGAGGGCATTTTCGACCGCAGTTTCGTATCATCTTTGTCATTTGGCAAAAATGGTTGCACCAAAGGGGGTCCCGGACTCACCAGGCCAAAAATAGTTCGGCCCAATGGGAGAACATTTTGATCTTTGGAACCGAAAGAGCACAGTTTCCTAGCATCCGATTGATCAATGGCAGACTAGACTGTTGGTATATCGAAACGCCCTCTTTGTGGCCTGCCAATGGCGGTCCACATAAAGGGCATTTCGATAATCGTTTAAGTATCGGGTATATTGCAACCTATTGCTGTATTTTCATACAACTTTTCTCACTTTTACCAATGGTGACATCACTGATGCGGTTTCACTGGCCAATTTTCCTGTGCTCGTTTTGCGTGTCATATGTAGCAATATCGTCTTTGAAGTCCCCCGTGCAATCCCGATGTTTGTATGTCCGATATTTAGCCAGCGATTATATTTTGAAAGTAGATATCTCCGCATTCTCGATAGCCGCACCTCTCAAGTTTTATTGATCATTTAATACCCGTATCGTTTTTTTAGTAGTAGTAGTAGTAGTAGAATATTTGATTTAAGTGTCACGTTTCGATACACATGGAATATATTACACATAGAATGTTAATAGAATATTTGTATGAAACCCAGCCTTTGAAGGCTTATGAGACACATTTTGATCATTGATTGGACGTTATATAGTCGTTTTTTAGTAATCACTTGCAAGGGAGACATGCAATTAGAAGTTTGATACACATTCTGTTAACCCTTTACCAAACACGAAAAGCAGGCGACACTTGCAAACAAAATTTTTGAATAACTAAAGTTTTCCAGTTTTTTGCGTCAAATAGCTTATGACCCCTCATAGGAACGAGCTCAACGAGCTCGTTCCAACGAGGGATCATAAACTATGTTTTTGAGACAAACTATGAAAAAAGAAATGAAAATTGAATGGCAATTTTTGTGTATAGCGCTGGCCGATTTTGTCCGTTATGTTGGGTAAAGGGTAAAACAGACCACTTGACCCTTCTGCAAAGGGGTATCCAATATTGTTGAATACCAAAAGAAGAAGGTTTAATTCCATTGGTAATTAATTACTCTTGTCCTGTCAGAGAAACAGAAACCTGGTCACGCGCATCAGGCGCGCCAAGAAAATTGGCATCAACAGACTTTATATGAATGGATTATCCTCTATTTTCACAAGTATTTTCTACTGAATATGGCTGACACTCAGGTGAAAAATAGTTGTGTTGATTCCTCTGAAAAATCTGAAAAAAACGATGTTTTATTAGACCTAACCTTCCGCCACTCAAACATTTAGGCAAGAAGATATCCTTACCTGCTTCGGAGTGTATCCGCATCGTTCATTCACCATGGAGAGGAGAACATACATAGGGAGGGGACACCTCCTCTCAAACTCCCCCATTGAATTTTGAAAGCTCCCAGAATAGCTCTTGGGTATATTTTAGCTGTACTTCGAGAATAAATCATTGAAAAATGAAAAAATGAGTGACAAACCTGGGAAGCGCATTGCCCGCCCCCTCCCTGCTCCGTGGTCCGAGGTTCTTACGGGAATATATCTTATCGCATCATATAGGGGGTGAGCGGACAGGACTACAGACTGCGAAGGCGCAAGAGCATGAAGTCCATGTTATTCTGTGTTATCAGGAAAAAATCAACCGCTTCAGCAAGCTGTCCCATTCACGTTCAGTCGGATTTACTATTTCATATTTGAGGGTTTCACATTTACGGACACGTGAACTGAGCCGTACAGTTGTAAGGTTGAGCAGTACGACTTGATGATAAAAATAACATTTCATTGAGATAACTCGTAGCTGTGCAGCCATAAATTCTTCCACAAACATGAGTTGCCTTTGTCAATGTAGATACCAAACAAGAAAGCGAGTATTCAATCGATGGTACCACCCTTTGTTGTTAAGAAGAATTTGTGTGGGTGGAAACGAAAACAAAAATACGCAACAGCAAACATTTCTCGGGGCGTTATCTGTTTAAATATTCTAATGTCACATTAACTATAATTACCCTCTCAACGCCGAGACCCTGAATGGTCTCATTAACTCTAATGAATGGGGAGCGCGGTGGCTCAGTCGGTAGAGATGCAGGCTGTAAGCCGAGAGGTTCTCGATATCCTACTGAGGGTGGCCATAATGTTTTTGGGGGTGCCATGTAGATATATGGCACAGGCATATTCGAAGGCCGTAGGCCTGATGTGGGGTGGGTATGGACCCCATTGGTGTGTGTAGGGGGGGGGGGGGGGCTTCCCCGAACGCCCACCAATGGGAAGTCCATACCCTTCTCAGGACTACGGTATCCCCCCCCCCATTTGGTGGGGTTCGGGTGGGGTTTCTCGAGAAAATTTTGAAAAATTCATTGCCCTGGTGCTTTAATTTTCCCATTTTGAGGTTGCACTGTAATTTTGAGGGGGACCCCCCCCCCCCCCCACTAGGCTCCCCTTGGCTACGCCGCTGGTAGGACTACAATACACTGAGTTATACTGGGGACTCACGCACCTCTACATTAAGAAACATGCACATTTAACCCTTTACCCAACGTAACGGCAAAAACCGGCCAGCGCTCTTCTAAAAAATCTCAATTAATTTTCATTATTTTTTTTTTCTTTTTTGTCTCAAAAACATAGGTTATGACCCCTCATTGGAACGAGCTCGTCGGGCGCGTTCCAATGAGGGGTCATAACCTATGTTTTTGAGACAAGAAAGGAAAAAAATTAGTTATTCAAGAAATATTTTTGCAAGTGTCGTCTGCTTTTCATGTTAGGTAAAGGGTTAGCAAATATCCTCATCCTTATGAAAATTTGTTGAGGTGGAATCGATAATGTGAACGTTTCTCGACTTGAACCCTTTACCTAATGAATCGGGAGCACGGTGGCTCAGTAGGTGAAGATGCAGGCTGCAAGCCGAGAGGTCCTCGGTTCGAAGCCTACCTGCGGCAACCGCGTTGTGTCCTTGAGCAAGACACTTAACCCTTTACCTAACCTGAAAAGCAGACGATACTTGCAAAAATAATTCTTGAATAACTAATTTTTTTCATTTTTTGTCTCAAAAACATAGGTTATGACCCCTCGTTGGAACGAGCTCGTCGAGCTTGTTCCAACGAGGGGTCATAACCTATGTTTTTGAGACAAAAAATGAAAAAAATAATGAAAATTAAGTGGCGATTTTTGAGAATAGCGCTGGCCGGTTTTGGCCGTTACGTTAGGTAAAGGGTTAATCCCAATTGCTCACGTGGGGGCACGGTGAAGTTGTGAACTAAGGTGCACTGCACGTCGATGCTGCACTTGTCTTCAAGCAATGCTAACCCTGCTTGTGTGGAGTTAGTGCGTTGGGGAGCTGAGAGTTGCTCGCCGTTGCTCGGTGGTTCTGTCCGGGTACTCCGGTTTCCTCCACCCATAAAACTGTCCGACACGAGGTGACTTTGGATGTCGAAAGTGTCATTAAACCCTCAATAAATAAATATATAAATGACCTAATGAATCTCATAATATACCTCGAGCAGTTGAAAAAATAATATTTTTCGAAAACATTTTTTATACAAAATCATATCATGCGACCCCTCAAAGAGCTCGTTCCAATGAGAGGTTCACCTAATATGGTTTTGTTGAAATTTCTTTTGACAAATTTGAAAAAATAATATTTAAAATAATATATTTTGAAATCATTAGCGTTAGGCAAAGGGTCAAAGGTCACGGAGAGCCAAACAAATGATGGAATTGTCGGTCACATTTTAAGAATAAAATGTCCGTGCCCCTCCCCCTCCTTCCTTCTAATTTGCTAAGTCCAAATGCAGTATGATTGCAATTAGGGGATTGACGTAGATAATGTAGCCTACCCTCCTCTCGCCCTCTCTCTCTCTCTCTCTCCTCTCTCTCTCTCTCTATATCTGTCTCACCCCCCCCCTCTCTCTCTCTCTCTCTCTCTCTCTCTCTCTCTCAACTATTTCTATTTCTGGTGGATGAAAACGTTGTAGGACACAAGCCCCCTTGTGTCCCCCGTGTTTCCCGTTTATGAATTGGATGAGAAATATTCCAGTTGTCTTATGGGTCTACAGAGTTATAGCGCATTGGACCAAAAGGTGAGGGTTCAGTTCTCACCCCTGCTACTTGAAGTGTGTTCTCGAGGAAGACACTCAACCCTCGCATGCTCAAATTGGAATGCGATGGCACACTATGACTTCTAAGTGAAACCAATGTGACCTGGAATCAGGCCGGGTTGGTGCGTGGTGAATACGTTGAAAAGACACGGCCTTATTTATTGAAGTTCGAAGAGAGGTGGATAAGCACCTTTACACGCTAAAAACTAAAGTGTTAAAAACTACACTTGAAGTGCTGTATTTAACACTTACTAAGTGTTGAACTAGCACTTTGTTCAAGTGTAGATATCCCAGAACTTGACAGGTGTTACAATAATACCACTTGACAAGTGTAATGTCGCGACACTTGAAAGGAAACAACGCAGATGACGCGGATCAGGCTCGAACTCTCGAGCCTGATCCGCGTCATCTGCGTTGTGTCCTTTTAATTATGTACCCACCAAACCAAGCGCAAATTAAATTATGGACGATTCTGGAAGAACCACCAATGCTAGACACATGGGAAGTGCCATCCATTCAAGTTTCAGATGTCTGACGATTGTAATGTCTAAGTGCTTAAAGCATTGCACGTTGAGTGTTAAAATCAAACCCTAAGAGTTAGAATGGGTTTAACACCTTGAAAGTGTCAGTTTTAACACTGTAGTTTTTAGTGTGTAGGCAGCTCCAATTCCATTGCGTCTAACCGAAAGCATTTACGATTTTAATCACTTAGAACAGAAATAATGTCGCTGCCATTCTCAATGTGTGGAGGTAACACTTTACCGACACATGTTAAGAATGGAAGCGATACAATTTCTGCTGTCGCTCTGTTAACCTTCTGCATTCTGATGTCAAAATGGCAAAGTTTTCAGCAGCAAATATTTCCCATAATGCAGTTTGATATTTAGCCAAATATACCTTGTTTGACAGAGCTCAATGAGCTCTGTCAAACAAGATATAATTGGTTAAATTCATAGTTAACCAAGAGAAAAATGGAGAAAATTCTGTTGCACTGACAGCCTGCTAGGGGTTAACCCTTTACCTAACATGAAAAGCAGACGACACTTGCAAAAAAATTTCTTGAATAACTATTATTTTCATTTTTTGTCTTAAAAACGTAGGTTATGACCCCTCATTGGAACGAGTTCGACGAGCTCGTTCCAATTAGGGGTCATAACCTATGTTTTAGAGACAAAAAATTATGAAAATTAATTGGCGATTTTTGAGAATAGCGCTGGCCGGTTTTGACCGTTACGTTAGTTAAAGGGTTAATCGAAAATAGTTCACCCTCTGTGTGATGGGTTTGGGCTCATCATAGAGAGCTGTCTGTTGTTTTCGTTTATTAAAAGTAACAAACGAAAGCTTGGCTTTATTGTCTACTGATGGCATTGGTTTTCTCAACAATTCCTTGTTTCTTTGCTCGTCTAATAATTTCAAGGGAGATAACATTATCGAAAGTCGATATTAATACCGATATCATCCAAGGATGAAAGGCTAACCTACATATGAGGGGTTGCCTGAAAAGGGTTAAGGTGGTGTAGTTTCGAACATGCTAAAGGCAGCCAACGACTGCACGCTATAGCCATATTGCAGTTTAAATATTTATCGGGATCTGCAAAGATTGAACTTTTTTTTCACAAGAAATTCTTATCTCTTTGTAATTTTCTTTCTCGGAATTACCATCACGTGCACAAAATGATGTTAGGACATATTACGTGGCCGCTAATTATCGGAAAATATAATCAAGAGACGGAAGATATCGGTAAAGACGAAGAGAGATTTATGAAAGTTTTTTAGCTGCACGCTCTTTTACCCTTTCCATATTCAGCCAGAACTGATACATTAGGGTCGGTGTATGTCCCAAACAACTACAATGTTAAAGGCTTATCTAATCGGCACATAGGGGACAGTTGTGAGCAACTAAATTACCCAAATTTACTCTAATCGACGAATGGTTGATTTATGGCACGATTTATCCACTTGAAGTTGAAAATCGCGATGGCCTCTCCTATCGTAAAGCAAACAAAATTAATGTTTACACAAGCGTTGGTTGTATTTTGGTGTTTCCTTACTGAAAACGGCCCGGGGGCGCGGCGGCTTAGTGGCTCAGTGGATTCAGTGGGTAGAGCATTGTACTTCAAACGAAAGGTCGTCCAGTGATAACTGCATTGTGTCCTTGGGCAAGACACTTAATCTCGATTTACCACGTACAGTTAAAACTAGAAGTTCTGTCATGAAATGCGCACAAATAGTACGTCGATCTGCGCGTTAATCTACGCGTTATGACCATAGTAAGGCTATCCAATTCTGTACATATGGCCTGTGCACAAGCAATGTTTCAGCCAGTGGACATCCGGGTAGCTTGGAGGTCCATTTGGCAGACACATTGTCTGTGTTTGCTATGGGAAACCAGGAGAACCTGCCGTGATTTGGATGCCATTCGATATGGCAATTGCGCGCAATTCCTACGCGCAATTAAACCTAGATAAGCGCACGGTTCGTGACAGGACTTCTAGTTTTAACTGTAGGAGAACGATGGCGCTTTGTACTAAAGTGTACTGTTCCTCGAAAGTACACTTACTTTCAAACACTGCTAACACTGCATGTGCTAAGTTAGTACAGTACACCCGCCGTGGACTGGTCACTTTCCACGGGTGGGCAATATTTCCACTGATGTAATACTATTAGATTCCAAACACTAATTACAGGAATAATCAGCAAACAAATTATTTAATGAAGCACCGGGTACAACCCGGTGCTTCATTAATTAAAATTTTGTTGACGATGATTTTTTATTATCTGGTAAACGCATGCGTGGAGCCGTGGACATCACTGGATTATGACCAGTCCACGGCGGCAGTACTGTACGTTGGACAGTCTAACAATTTCCCACCACTGCTTGGTGGTTCTCTCCGGGTACTTCGGCTTCCTCCAACCATGATTGAAAATTTTCGTCATTGGGAGAGATGTGTGGAAAAAAATGCTTTTTTGGCACCTTATATAACAAATGTCCCCATCGGCATTCCGTAGTAGAGACAAATCAAACATGGGAATCTTTGGTCACATCTTAGGGGGCGCGGTGGCGTTGCGGTAACCGGTTTTTGTCAGATCACCGAAGTTAAGCAACGTCGAGCCCGGGTAGTCCTCGGATGGGTGACCGTTTGAGCGATCGATTCGGACTCCCGCGTTGTATCCTTGGGCAAGGCACTTTACCCCGATTGTCCACATGGGGACACGATGACGCCGTTCACTAAGGCGTACTGTGCGTCGATGGTGCGCATGCCTTCAACCAATCTAACCCTGCCTGTGCTGCAGTGCGGAGTTACGATGTTGGGGAGCTGGCAGCTGCTCGTCGTTTCTCGGTAGTTCTCTCCGGGTACTCCGGCTTCCTCCACCCGTAAAACTATCACCGATACGATATGACCTTGGCTGTTAAAGTGTCGTTAAGCCCAAACAAATAAATTAAAAAAAAAATAAATAAATTGGTCACATCTTAAGAATGAAGAGTCTGTGCGTTCCTTTACTTTCAAACACTGCTAACACTGCATGTGCTAAGTTAGTACAGTACACCCGCCGTGGACTGGTCACTTTCCACGGGTGGGCAATATTTCCACTGATGTAATACTATTAGATTCCAAACACTAATTACAGGAATAATCAGCAAACAAATTATTTAATGAAGCACCGGGTACAACCCGGTGCTTCATTAATTAAAATTTTGTTGATGATGATGATTTTTTATTATCTGGTAAACGCATGCGTGGAGCCGTGGACATCACTGGATTATGACCAGTCCACGGCGGCAGTACTGTACGTTGGACAGTCTAACAATTTCCCACCACTGCTTGGTGGTTCTCTCCGGGTACTTCGGCTTACTCCAACCATGATTGAAAATTTTCGTCATTGGGAGAGATGTGTGGAAAAAAATGCTTTTTTGGCACCTTATATAACAAATGTCCCCATCGGCATTCCGTAGTAGAGACAAATCAAACATGGGAATCTTTGGTCACATCTTAGGGGGCGCGGTGGCGTTGCGGTAACCGGTTCTTGTCAGATCACCGAAGTTAAGCAACGTCGAGCCCGGGTAGTCCTCGGATGGGTGACCGTTTGAGCGATCGATTCGGACTCCCGCGTTGTATCCTTGGGCAAGGCACTTTACCCCGATTGTCCACATGGGGACACGATGACGCTGTTTACTAAGACGTACTGCGCGTCGATGGTGCGCATGCCTTCAACCAATCTAACCCTGCCTGTGCTGCAGTGCGGAGTTACGATGTTGGGGAGCTGGCAGCTGCTCGTCGTTTCTCGGTAGTTCTCTCCGGGTACTCCGGCTTCCTCCACCCGTAAAACTATCACCGATACGATATGACCTTGGCTGTTAAAGTGTCGTTAAGCCCAAACAAATAAATTAAAAAAAAAATAAATAAATTGGTCACATCTTAAGAATGAAGAGTCTGTGCGTTCCTTTACTGCTAATTACCAATAAGATTGCAATGGCGGGTTGGTAAGGATAATGTTGGCCTAAACTCTCTCTCTCTCTCTCTCTCTCTCTCTAATTGTGGTGGGGCGTAGGAAAGATGCTATATACTTTCAATCGTGGAGCTTCCAGCAGCTACGTTAACAACAGTCGGCCAACTGGTGCAGTTTAAGTACTAAACTGGCAAACTAGTCAAACATCTTTCACTGTTCAAAGGGGCGTTCTGACATTTAAACAAGTCGGCTGTTACATCACTTTCCCCACAGGCAGTAGTTATTTTCTCATCCGTAAAACCGAAACTAATTTTGCTTATATGCATGATGTAGATGTATGTAATGAGTTCTATCGCGTGAATTGACGGAGAAGTAGCTGAGCACATTTTATAAATTACCAGTCAATAGCTAAAACAATATCGTAACTGATTTTGTATTTTCATCGAGTTTGCGAGACTGCGAATCCATTACACTCTGCAATGCGAGCAATGCGAGCCATAATGCAAACAGTGAACGAGGTCTCTTGACAATTTGCAATTTGGACAAAGTTTTGGGTAAACAAATCCAGCTTGGTGTAAACAGGGCTGGGATGAGTTAAAATTTTCCTTAACACGTTAACGTGTTAAATAATTCTGCGTTAACGAGTTAAATGATGTTAAATGTTAAAATGACGAAAATTTTAATAACTTCGGCCATTTTTATTGATTTGAATTTGAATATAATTGAACTTACGTACAGTTCGTCTCTTGAGTTCCAATGTGTTCTATGTGCCTACTGGCTGCCTACTGGTACATAGAACACATTGGAACTCAGGGGACGAGTAGTTAAGATAGTTCTCTCAGGTTATCGTAAATTCTAACATTCAGCGATGTTTTCATTTAAGAATACAATCGCTTCGATCGTATCCTTAGAAAGAGACACTCGCCGTTGCTCGAATACCAGTCCTTATATGGAAAGTATGCGTTCGGATGAAGCTGATATTGCTGTATCGTCAAATATCGGCGGGCCAACTTCGCCAACGTTCGTTGGAGGGCTAAGGTCATCTAAATTATTCGTGTTCTTCAATCTCGTCAAATGGCGCAAAATACGACGTCATCGGCACGCGCGATCTGGCTTGGGTAACCACAAGATAACGACGCTATGCTACATATTATACAATTATAATCTTCAAAGTTAAAAGTTATTAACTTGGTTAAATTTTTTTAACGTTGTTAAAATAATTTAACACGTTAACGTTTGAAACGTAACTGCCCCCAGCCCTGGCTGTAAAGCAAAGACATTGTTGGCTACAATGATCGAATGTGCCAGGAGAAAGAAACGATCATTTTTAGTTATAATCGATGAATTTACACCTTAAAATATGAGCTGGGTTAAAAATTAACTCGAATCAACTGGGTTGAGTGAATATGAACCCAACTGGGTTCATATTCAATCAACCCAGTTGATTTGGGTTGATTTTTAACTCAACTAATGTTAGCGTGTATGAATTCAGCTTGAACACTAAACTCGACAAGGAACGAATCGAACAATAGGGGGATACAATTTTTCATGAAAAATTGAGTCCAGGACCTTTTCAATAAACTTTCTCAAAACCCATTTGAAATTTCTGAAGTCCCGTTCAGCCTTTCTTCATCGGGTATTTAGAGATGAAAAATTTCAGCAGATATTTTTATTTCACCTAATTCATGCTTAAAATGTTGAAATTATATCCTTTTTATATATACAAATGCAAAAGTGCCTGTTTTTCTCTCTCCACCGAGGGGTTGCGAAGCGACGTTGAAAAGTGTGTTTGTGTTGGGCGGGGGTGGATGGTGAGCGGGTGTTCCGGGACCTTCTACTATAAAATCATATACAAAATGTGAATTAAGAAGTAAAAGCAAAAGCCAGTAGTCCACGAAATCCCTAAAATCGTTCAGATCGCTTAATAGGCTTACATTATCTACTCTGAAGCGCAGTTGAGGGTAGTCACTACTCCGCCGTAGATCTCGTCTCGGATAATTGCCAAATCAAGAGTAACCTCTTTAATATTAAGAAATTCGAGTAGAATTATTTATATATTTATTTATTTATTTATTGGTGTTTAAGGTCATATACTTATGCACAATGGCCAATCATGACCGTGACAGTTTTACGGGTGGAGGAAGCCGGAGTACCCGGAGAGAACCACCGAGCAACGACGAGCAGCTGCCAGCTCCCCAACAGCGTAAGTCCGCACTGCATCACAGGCAGGGTTAGATTGGTTGAAGACACGCGTACCATCGACGTGCAGCACGCCTTAGTAAACGGCGTCATGGTGCCCCCATGTGGACACTCGGGGTTAAGTGCCTTGCCCGAGGACACAACGCGGGAGTCCGAATTGATCGCTCAGACGGTCACCCATCCAATGATTAACCTGGCTCGACGTTGCTTAACTTCGGTGATCTGACGAGAACCGGTTACCGAACGCCACCGCGCCCCCTCGAGTAGAATAATAAACATGTAATTCAGCTCATTTTGTCTACTATTTTCAAATATGTTGAGCATTGTTTGCTAAAAAAAGTGAGGTAGCTGAACCCCCTCCCCCACCCCCATTCGCACACAAAGCCACTCCCACACTCCAGCATTTGTCACTCCGGATTATCCCGCCCCCACTTTCCCTCTCATAAAAAATCTGGCGCCGGCACTGCATGGTTAAGGGTCTGTACGGCAACACAACAAACAGACTGAGTATAAATGGAGAAAATTCTCAATCAACTAAAACCTTTAGAAAGGAATAGTTGCAATAAAGTTATTGGGGAAACAAAACATTTCGATGAGGGAGGTGTGCCAAGTATAACATGTGGTACGGACGTGATTCCGCCAAACTAAACAGCTGAAAAGAGTTTGTAGGCAGACAAATGGATAACAGAGTCAAAAATTCTGCATCAGTGGAAGCACTTCGGGGAGAGCCTGGGTCAAGTTGGGTGCAAACAGATTAAAAGCTGGGTAGTTTAGGTGAAATAATATGATCGTAAATATATTTGATAAATCTCTTCAACAGACGTTGGCACAAACTGTCGTCACACAATTTTTGAGATTCCAGTACTCAACTGACGTGTGAGATAGAGGTACTAATGGAGGACAATATGCCTACACAGGATGAAGATCTAAGCAGGGGCATGTTCACAGGAAAGAGTTTACAAGTGGAGGGGAAAGTACAAGAGGATAGTACTGAAATGGTTAACCGAATAGTCGGTTTGAAACCAGTTTGCTACCTAACCGATTAGAAAAACCGTCAACCGTTTATCCGAAATATCGATAGTGATCGTCATTTCACGTTTAAACCGTTGTAAATCTGCCGTTTCTCTTTTGTGATAGATTACACCTCGAAGCCGCGTTGTGTATATTGAGAAATAATCGACTTTGGCGTTCAAGACTTCGTTAATGATCGACAGTTTCCGTGAGTACTGAGTAATCGCAGAAACTATTCCGTAGTATGTATACAAACGAACGTTGTCGACTACTCGACAACGTTCGTTTGTATACACACTACGGAATAGTTTGAGAATAATGCTTTCCAATTTCTATAGTTTTGATCTCATATTCGGTGAAATAATGGCCACGGATAACCGGATACTATCTGGTTATAGCTCTCGGTTAGTCGGTTACGAAAATGAGCCAACCGGTTCAGTCCTACAAGAGGATTGCAATCGAACAAAGATAGCTGGACAGACAGGGGACTGCCCACGAATTGTCATCAGATGGACGCGTGTGAGTGCAATGCAAAATATTAAAATGGTCTGAGGTCTCTAATATCCCTCTCCCTAAAGCTGACGGGCCGTGTATATTTCTTATAGGACAATATCATACTTCACCAGAGTACTGTTCCAAACTCCCGGGAATATACTACAGGGGTCATAAGCTATTTTTTTAGATAGAAAATGAAATAATAAGGAAAATTGGATGGTGATTTTTTCGTTTAGCGCTGGCCGGTTTTGTCCGTTACGTTGGGTAAAGGGTTAACCTGGTATACCAGGGTATGTGAGACAATACATGGTGTGGCGTGGTATTCTTAAATAGGGGGAGAGGACGCCCTGGGGGAAGGATATATGAATTGTGATTAGATGGAAGCGTGGTGGTACAATTCAAATTATTAAGGCGGTCTGAGGTCGCTAATATCCCTCTCCGAAAGCTGGAGGGCCGTGCATATTTCTCATAATAGTTTACCAGAGTACTTTACCAAAATCTCTGGAATACATCACAGTATTAATTTGTATATAAGGGTATATTGAGCAATACGGCGTGGTATTTTTTAATAAGGGGGCATTCCGGTGCACCCATGACCATTTCCAGGTACATAAGCAGGGATGGGCAAATTGATAATTTAATATAACCCCCACAAAGGTTAAGCAAAAATAAATTTGCATAACCGTTTTGAGCCAAGATAACCCCAATCCCATTATAGTTCGATTTTCCGACCAACTGAAATATTCCCGACGATAAAATCTAAACCTACCAAAAACATTGTCTTTGGATCAATGCAAGAAACGTTTCTCAATCGAGACTTGATCTACCATAGTTGTATGTTTATTAAACAAGTATTTATCACACACCTGTTCTATGAAAACCCCATCTACAGCAACACTAATCCATGCGGAAAATGAAAATCTGTTCCGCACACATGTGCGGAACGGAAATCGTTGACGGACTATTTTTAAAAAGAAGCGGAATTTCACTGGAATTTTATATAAATCGTGCAACGCAATTACAATTTGAATCGCTAGCGATAACTAAAAAGAGTAACATGGGTTCCACTCGCAAATTTGGTTAACGATAAAATATGTGTTCTTTTTGTTGATAGTTCTTCCACTGAGTTCCAATGTGTTCTATGAGGCCTACTGGCACATAGAACACATTGGAGCTCAGGTGACGAATTGTCAAATGAATTGCGGAGTGGCCTTCTAACCAGTGGCGTAGGGGATGGGCCCGCAGGGCCCGTATTGCGGGGGAGGGGGGGGCGGCTAGAAGGGGGACCCCGTCTTGACGGACGTCCCAACGCTGGAAGAAAGAGGGAAAGGGAGAGAGAGAGAGCGAGACTGTGTACCAAATACACATAATTTCAAACTCTCACTTCCACACGACGTACTCTTTGTAGTCTATGTATTATTCGTTTAACCCTTTACTAAACGTAACGGTCAGAACCGGATAGCGCTGTTCTCAAACATCGCCAATTAATTTTCATTATCTTTTGTCTCAAAAACATAGGTTATGACCCCTCGTTGGAACGAGCTCGACGAGCTCGTTCCAACGAGGGGTCATAACCTATGTTTTTGAGACAAAAAATGAAAAAAATTAGTTATTCAAGAATTATTTTTGCAAGTTTCGTCTGCTTTTCAAGGTTAGGTAAAGGGTTAAGTGAACGCTACATCATTATAACTAATAGGGGTGAGAAATGAACAATATACATACATGGTGCCTCTCAAGTCACACATGTTGGGCGTACATGTGTGTATCGTTGGATGGTGGGGGTGAAACTTAATTTATTTATTTATTTATTTATTTATTTATTTATTTATTTATTGGTGTTTTAAGGCCACATATTTCTGCACAATGGCTAACCATGACCGTGACAGTTTTACGGATGGAGGAAGCCGGAGTACCCGAAGAGAAGCAACGGCGAGCAACTGTCAGCTCCCCAACATTCCAACTCAACACAAGCATGGTTAGCATTGGTTGATGACTGATGCACGATCGACGTGCAGTACGCCTTAGTACATAGCGTCACCGTGCCCCCACGTGGGAAATGGGGTGAAGTGTCTTGCCCAAGGACACAACGCGGTTGCCGCAGGTGGGATTCGAACCGAGGACCTCTCGGCTTGCAGCCTGCACCTCTAGCAACTGAGCCACGGCGCCCCCGGATGAAATTTAAAACTTGTAATTTAAATATCTACAGAGTCGTACTTTTAGAATCGATCCTATTGGCTATACCTTCATTTAATTTATGGCGTTTGTACAACGTGAAATCCTGTATGCTGTGCACGGTAACAACACAAATTTGCTCCCGTTTTAAAGGCAACCACCATTATGAAAGGGCCCCCCGTCTCTTTCTCGCAGGGTGGGGGGGGGGGGGCACAAGATTTTCCGCTACGCCACTGCTTCTAATAATTGCTTTTATAGACGTGAAGGCGTGTAATAAACACAAAACGAGACACGCGTGCGAATGGATTAATCGATATGGTACGTGTGCCATCTCGGAAGGATAAAAATCGAGGCCTGTGGCCTCTCGTTTTATCTTTCCGCGCTAGCACTCGTGCCATATCGATTAACCCATTCGCACGCGTATGTCAGTCTGTGTATATATTGAAACTCGTTACAGCAGTAGTTTTGGGATTACACCAAGTAGTTCCACTTATTGTATTAGTTATCGTGGGGTTTGGGAGGTGAGTTAAATACTTATTAATTGGAATATCTATAACTTCAACATGAACAATTTATATCTGTGAATAAAAGTACATCATATTACATCAACGATACGCTACACGCAAACTGCACAAAAAGTGGGTAAAGGTATCACTGTACTAAATATTTGGTTGAGAGTTGTCTGCCTTGAAATGTTGCACACGGATATGATGCAATATTCGAAAATAAGGCTCATAGAAGAAGAAAACCTATTGCTTGAGAAAACTATTAAAGCATTTTATTAAGATTTTGCGTCAATGCTGAATTCTTCACAAGAAAGGGGAGATACTTGAAGTAATGTCTGGGCCTAAAAATGCAGTTAACTCTCTGTGTATTTTTGTTGGAAAATCACAGAAAAAAAAATTGGGTTCAAAGACGGTACTTCACTTCTTGTTGAACTTTTTCTCTTATTCGTTGCACCCCCACCCCACTCGTTTTCTGATCAGAGAAAGTCTGTACCTTATGTAAGTATTTTAAAAATATGTAACTTTAAGTGATGCGATCGTATTTTTTTCACAGAATTGTTATAATGGTCGCCTGTGGGGAATATTTAGTACTGTGATACCTAAAGAAATAGCACACAACAGCGTCGAATTCCTAACAGAATTAGACTAAAGCCCAGTAACGGGCTAGTCTACTTCCGCGTATTAATTTGTAGCACCCTGGGAGAGTGTATAGATAAAGGTATCATATCTCGCGCTTGATGTGTGAACTGCACTAATTTGAGAGCAAGAAACACCGTGACGATATACCTTGTATTTTAGAGCCAACACCGTTGATTAATTAAGGCTTACACATAATTTTATTATTGTTAGACCGTGTCATGTATTTTCAATATCACTGTATACAACCTGGATTGGTGCCACATTATCAGAATTCCTCATAAACCACGCCAAAACGTTATTTATTCAAACACCTGATTTCATAGGAAACAAACTACTTTCCCAGTTTACACAGGTGCAATGTCTTTTACAACCCGGAGAGTTATCTGTCTGAACGACTTGAGATTAGGTGGTGCTTCCGGTTGTTGTCGTGCGTAGTTCGTCATTTGTGCACCGGACGAACCCGGCAATCATCTCTATACAGTAACATGGGTTCCCCTCGCAAATTTGGTTAACGATAAAATATCGGTTGCTTGAACGTCAGAGGAAAACGACGTTAATCAAACTGCCCCCGCCCCAAGGTGGCGTCAAATCAATGATCGTAACAGGTTACAATACACTAAATGACTTGCATTGGCGACAGTGTTAACATTTTCTTGTCTCCCAAGCTCATCAAGCTTTTTTTTTTTTGGTTGGGGAGGGGGGGGGGGGGCGCGGGCAGTCCTGTATCCACTTAGTATATCATCTCATTAAAAAAATGAACAGTACAAAAATATATGTTGCCGTGCGTTCAAATTTGGCAATTCCCCTACTGCCGTTCAGTTTCGCACTCGATTGAAAAGGGATAGTTTTCTTGTCCCCCTCGCCTTATTTTTCAACTCTTGCAATTTTAAAAGGACAGCCAGTGAAAATATTTTAAGTCTTTTCCAAACCAGACACTGCAAATTCAGCAGTTGAAAAAATATTATTTTCTTTAAAAAATTTCAACAAAACCATATCATGTGACCCCTCGTTGGAACGAGCTCGTCAAGCTCGTTCCAACGAGGGGTCACATGATATGGTTTTGTTGAAATTGTTTGACAAATTAAAAAAAAAATATATTTAAAATAATAAATTTTGATATCGTCTGCGTTGGGTAAAGGGTTAAACAGTGATCGGTGATTGAGAGGCGTCGGAATACTGAAAACTCTCGCAAGACATTTTTTTGAGCTTTGTTTATTTATAGCAACTTTCGCCCCTCCCCCAAGATGCACGCCTGGAAATAACTCGCAGACGACCGTTTATTTATTTATTTATTTATTTATTTATTTATTTATTTATTTATTTATTTATTTATTGGTGTTTAAGGTCATATACGTATGCACAATGGCTAATCGTGACCGTGACAGTTTTACGGGTGGAGGAAGCCGGAGTACCCGGAGAGAACCACCGAACAACGACGAGCAGCTGCCAGCTCCCCGTCATCGTAACTCCGCACTGCAGCACAGGCAGGGTTAGATTGGTTGAAGACATGCGCACCATCGAGGTGCAGTACTCCTTAGTACACAGCGTCATCGTGCCCGCATGTTGACAATCGGGGTTAAGTGCCTTGTCCAAACCGTTTATGTTACGTGTGGGTTACGTCAGTTGTAAAATACGCGAACGAACTGCAGGTTATGCCGGGTTTCGACAGGTTACGATAAAGTAATACAAATAAGATTATTAAATTACCATTTTATAAGAATTTCCGTCCAAATAAATAGCAACCACTAACGTGCGATCTCGCCGAAGCGAGATAGCACGTTTTTGACATTTTTATAGCTGGGAATCCCATTAATCCTTTACACAACATAACCACCAAAACCGACCAGCGCTATTCACAAATATCGTCAATTAATTTTCATTATTTTTTTTAATTTTTGTCTCAAAAACATAGGTTATGACCCCTCTTTGGAACGAGCTCGTCGCGCTCGTTCTAAAGAGGGGTCATAACCTATGTTTTTGAGACAAAAAATGAAAAAAAATAGTTATTCAAGAATTTTGTTTGCAAGTGTCGTCTGCTTTTCATGTTAGGTAAAGGGTAAAGACGTTAAGAAGGCATGTCTGGCATAGCAAAAACAAAGAAGGTGGAGAAACATCACGACACCCCTTTCCCAAGGGTTACGAGCTTAATATGCTGTAACCTGCCAACGGGTTACGATTTTAGCCCTTTATTTCCAGATCTGTATTTGGCGGCGGTGGAGACACTATATATATCTGAACAATGAGCGTTCCAGCAATCCAGTTTTATGGTACGACTGTATTAAATATTTGAATCAGAATGCACTCAGAAATGATGCAATCTCCAAAACAGAGCAGCCTTGGAAAAATATATTTTTCAATAAACGTTTGAAGCATTGTACTATCTTAAGTTATAGTCGAATATTCCAGATAAATAAAGAGGGCAATTTTATGATAATTGAACCTAAAAAATTCAATTGGACTATTAGTGTGTTTTGGGGGAATTCCCTGAAAAATATGTGCGCGTGACCGGTGCTTCCCTTCCTGTCAGTTTTTCTCTCTTCATGCCCCCCACCCCCCCCCCCCCGCCCCCCTCCTGATTTCGGGTCAGAAAAAGTTGCTCGAAGGGCTTTACTTGAGAATATTTGAGTTCTAAAATTAAAGTGATGCGATCATATTTGTTTTTTTCGCCTGAACGTTATAATGGTTGCCTATGGGAAAATGTTTAGTACTGTGATATCTGACAGAGATCAGTGGTTGATTGTAAATTTTTCATTATCGAGCTTGTTCTGTTACTGAACCAAACATCCTGTAGTCTCCATTGTTGGTGTCATCTAAGCACCAGGTGACAGAAAGGAAATTATAATGTCTCTCGACATTATTTGAAATGTCTTTTTCATCCCGCTAAATTGGAATATGGCAATAATCACTTTATTTGCCTTCAGAGTGGGACCAGGTTATCTGATGGCACACGTATTTCTTGTACGATTCTAAACATCTTATCAGTCTGTAGGTAGGGATGCAGGGATGTGGCTAGAGGGTTTCAGCTGGGGGTGCCACCGGTGTAAATTCCAACTGTGAGTGGTTTCGATAGGTGGTTGCACTGCAGCGCTGGGTGATATCTTTTAACCCTTTACCCAACGAATCGCCCGCATCCGCCCGCGTAATATGCAAATACAGCTGCTGGAAAAATATTATTTTTCGAAAAGTTTCAACAAAATCATATCACGTGACCCCTCTTTGGAACGAGCTCGTCGTGCTCGTTCCAAAGAGGGGTCACGTGGTATGGTTTTGTTGAAATTTTTTAAAAAAGATTTTTAAAAAATGACATTTAAAATAATGAATTTTGAAATCGTCTGCGTTGGGTAAAGGGTTATGAACGCTTCTGAAAATTTTCACTAGTCCGGAAACGGAAAAAGCATCATTTGTAATGTGTCTGGTTCAGAAAATTTACCGGATTGATGTCAGAGTCGAAATTTTGAGGCCATGCCAATTTTAGAGCAGGAAATTTGAAACTCAAGTTTCCAGTTGGAAATAAAAGATCAAAATTTCTCATCAAGAGTTGGAATTTTAATATTTTTCATGAACAATGTTAATTTATTGAATTCCAACTATTTGATTTTTGACCTCAGAATTTCCAACTATTGAAAAAAAAATACTCCTAGCTGGGAGGGGGGGGGGGGTGGTGAGACACCCCACCCCTGTCCCCACATCCCTGTAGGGATATGAGAATCACACATTTTTTTCGAATCGAATCGTGTCTCTGATATCAATATCAAATCGAATCTTATAAGACAAGTTATTTCATATTGCACCAAACGGAAGTTACAGAACACTGTGATGATTTTTTTTTCGTTAAACATATTTTTATTTACCATAACTATTAAGCAAAAAGTGATAGGAGGACAAGTGCTTTCCACTAAGTAGAAACCTCCGCTCCCATAACATGAATACAGAAAATGTTACAATGACGAAGCAAACAAGTTTTTGAAATTCATAAATGTAAAATACACTCTTTGAAAGGGTTTATATATATATATATATGTGTGTGTATGTGTATAAATAAATATGAATATATAGCAGTAAACTAAACAAAGACAGAAAAAAGAAGAAAGAAAGAAATACTGTTGATATCCCTTTTGCATTCCGTGTCTCTCTTGATTTGAATCAAATTAATATTCAAAGCCAAAGGCCGCTTGGGCGCTGTTCTGATTAGGATGTGTTAAAATAATAATAATAATAATAATAATAATAATAATAATAATAATAATAATAATAATAATAATAATAATCTCTCAGCCTTCTGTACTGCAGCGTCGGGACGTGTCTCATTACATCCATGCTGGTTCACTCACTGTTATGATGACCCTTACAAGACTGATTGACGCCTTAACACTTTACCCAATGCAGACGATATCAAAATTTATTATTTTAAATATCATTTTTTTAAATTTTTCAAAATATTTCAACAAAACCATATCATGTGACCCCTTGTTGGAACGAGCTCGACGAGCTCGTTCCAACGAGGGGTCACATAATATGGTTTTGTTGAAATTTTTTGAAAAATAATATTTTTTCAACTGCTGAATTTACATATTACGCGGGCGATTCGTTGGGTAAAGGGTTAAACACCAATAAATAAATATTCTCTGTAGCACCGTGACTGAAACAGTTAGGCCTATTATCCATAGTTTTAGTTTCTGAAGGCTTAACTTGTTATTATTAACGTTCTTAAGAACGTGAATAGTAACAAGTTAAGCCTTCAAAAACTAAAACTATGGATCATGTTCTGAACAAAATTGACTACTTACCTAACAATTAACCATTGTCAATTACTCAATTAAATATGAATTGAGCCTTCAGGAATGAATTGTCTAACGTAAGTTTTATCCAATTTTTGTTGGAAATGTAATAAATTGAAGTTAGTACGAGAGATTCGAAAAAGTTGAATCTTGAGACTGGTTCGGGATCGATCTCGAAACAGACGTATGGTAATGATCTTGATTCGAATCTCGAATATTCGCAGGACCCTCTCTGTAGGCGCGTTACTTTTGCCGAGAACTCCTCTGTGCAAGTTTTGTAGTGGTTATCCATTTTTGCATATAGTAGGCATGTGACATACCGGAAGAATTGATAAGGCGCACAAAACTGTTGGGCAAAGTGACTGATAGATAGATAGAGAATTTCTAGTGTTTTTGAGTGGATACCGAAAAATATCTCATGAGTGAACGAGACAAATAGTTATTTTTCGCGAGCGCTTGCGCAAGCGCTCGCGAAAAATAACTATTTGTCTCGTTCACTCATGAGATATTTTTCGGTATCCACTCAAAAACACTAGATTTTCTTTGTATTATACGCTTTTTATAGGAATCTGATATTTCCACCCGTTTCAACCATGCGTTGATGCATGAAAGTAAACAGCGCATTGAATCATTGATACGCGGAAGTGATTTGATTGATACTCGGAATAGACAGCGTCTTACAATCTGATTCAGCTGGCGGGTTTCTAGTCCAAACTAGTTCACTAGGGTGTAAAAATTAAAAGTTACTGTGGACTAAAAGTTACAACGTACCTCTCAGCCAATCAAAAAGCAATATTTCATTCCATTCGGAAATAACCTTTGTGGACCTGGATGCTTTGACAACTCAGACTTGTATCAAGTCAATGAGCAATGAGATATATATTTTTTTTTTGGGGGGGGGGGGGGGGCAGTAGGGAGTGGGGGTGCATATTTATGCATTTCTTTGTTAGCAGTATGATCTTGTACTACCGTCTCGGTGTGTTTGGCAGTCAGTGGAGAGATTTCAATTCATCAGAAATTATGCCCGAGCAGATCGGGGCCAATACTATAAAACTCTTACAATTGTATTTTCTAGAATATCTTTTAAAATGCTAATGATTCGTTTTGGTCAGTTATATTGATAAGTTCTGAATACTCTGCACCACAATAGTACAATGGTGGACGTAGATTTTCCTTTACAGGGAAACGGTATGAGCCAGTGAACAAAAATGACCTCATTTTGTAAACGGATCTGTACTTCAACCCTTCATCGGCTGATGCGAAGGTGGAATGTACATCTCCCTAGAAAACGGAGTTTCTGTTGCATCTACTTCTTTTAAAAACGAGTGCGAGTTCACGGGAAGCTACGATGATCGCGTACGAAATGTTTTCTAGTTGCCTCCCAAAGTAGATCACAATTGACAAACGACCTTTGATCACGAACAAGCGGACTGACTAACTCTCTGGTTGTTCACCTTCCGGTCGCAGCTAAAAAAGGAACAATGTATTATGCAAGTCGTTCGTCAGATGAAAACGTAAATTGAGCAGACTACAGTCATTAAATCTCTCATTTTCCGCTGATGTCGTCTGTTTGTAGAGTCGTGTTTCAGTAATTGATTTCATTACTAAACGCATCGAACTTCATATTGCTTTTATTTAATGACAAAGGTTACACAGGAAAGGATTAATTAAGCAACATCAAACGTTCGTTGTATTTACGTAGGTGAAAAATCTCCCATTTCTGCCTTCTACATTCTAAACTTACATATGATTATTTCATAAACCCTTTGTCTGTCTGATCAAATTAGCTCCATACATAGAGATTATTACCATTATGTGGATGTACAAAATATGTATCCGAATTTCGCTCTGGGTTGTAAGGGCAGATCACGACGAGTCGAAGACTCGGATACATATTTTGTACATCCACATAATGGTAATAATCATTTTATCTTACGTACTGAAATGGTTAACCGGATAATCGGTTTGAAACCAGGTTGCTATCTAACCAATTAGAAACGCCATCAACTGGTTATCCGAAATATCGATAGTGATCGTCATTCCACATTTAAAACGTAGTAAATCTGTCGCTTCTCTTTTGTGGAAGAGCATACCTCGAAGCCGCATTGAATATATTGAGAAATACTCGACTTTAGGGTTCAAGAAATCGTTAATGATCGGCAGTGTCCGTGAGTAATCGCAGAAACTATTCTGTGATGTGTTTACAAACGAACATTGTCGAGTACTCGACAATGTTCGTTTGTAAACACACTACGGAATAGTTTGATAATACTGCTTTCCAATTCCTCTAGTTTTGATCCCATATTCGGTGAAATAACAGCCACGGATAACCGGATATTATCCGTTCATAGCTCTCGGTTAGACGGTTACGAAAATGAGCCAACCGTTTGAGCCCTATTAATTAATGAATAACAGGTATTCAGGTATTCAGTCTGCAAATATTTCCCATCATGCAACTTGTAATTTAACCAATTCAGTGAGCTCTGTCAAACAAGATTGAATTGGTTAAATTCCTAGTTGCATGATGGGAAAAACTTCGGTTCTGAAATTTTCAGAATTTTGACGTCAGCGTGCAGAGGGTTAAATACTGAATGTCAGGCATCCCTAGATTTCAGTGGACGCTCCCAGTCGTCGATTATAGTTAAAACCTCAAGATCTTTTGGAACTTTTTTAGTGAATAAATAAAATAAAGATGTAGAAGCTGTGACGTAACTTCTTATTTAATTGGTGATGCTGGGTTTCCAACAGCCCAAATCAGGTACTACAGAACTTCATTTGTATGACCAACTGTGTATGTGTCTAAATATCGAATATAGTCAGTTTCTAACCCTTTGAACCCTCGTTTCCTGGAATGGTATCGCCTTTGTGTACACTTACAGTGAGATGGGTGAGTCCAATATCAATATACAGGGAGGATAAAATAATAACTGCAGTCTGCAGCCGTCTGGCTGCAGACTGCAGATATGATTTCATCATCAATGCCCCGTGTATAGACCTGTTGTAATATGAAAAAAAATGGAAGAAATTATGCCTTGGATTGAAAAATCGGTCTTGCAATTTGAAAGGGTTAAGAAAGTACATGCATGTTTATTAACAAGAGATAATTGATAGCTAAGTTTCCATTTCTGATGAAATGCTCCATCTAGAAACATTATTGAGGGAGGGGGGGGGGGACCACACACACCCCTAAATTCTCATTAGCGACCCCTTGCGTTATAGAGCTATAGGATGAAACTGTCAGACCTTTAGTCCAACCTCTGTGCACCGCTCGCTGATGACCTTCCGACCCAATAGCCTGCCGGTTTTCAAAGTTCGAAAAACCTCCCGATCTATCACCCATTAATTCGTCCCTGCGTGCAAAAAGGGTGATAAAAGTATTTTCGTTATGTGAAACATCTTATCAGTAAAACATATTTCTTATCTTTACGAGTGTAATCAACGGCAGAGTTTTATCTTTTTATTGAAAAAAAAACACTTAACTTAACTTGAGAGAAGCTCAATGGCTTGCAGTTAAAAGTAATTCAAATATTTCTTTAATTTCAGAAAAGAGACAAACAGTGGCCCCTGTGGTTACCACGGAAACAATATGGCAAAGGATACGCTCATTTCCTCGGGCGGAATCCAAAAATATTTGGCAAGCTTTTTAACTGGATAGGAGGTAAGATATAAAGATAGAAAATAGTAACATGAATATTTAAAACCACCGAACATTTACAAGTCATTAATGATTTGTGCGTGTTAGGCGTAAAAAATTAAAAATCTGTTTCTCAGGCCCTCCCACATGGTCCTTTTTGTTGCCACATGCTCTCTTTTTATAACCAATGTAAGCTTAAAAAAAATAAAAATTAAATGGTTTATGTCTGATATTTTACCGAAGTTAAAAAAAATTGATAAATTTGTCCCTTGAGTGCAAGAAGGCTTTGCAATGCTTTAGCATTGCAAAGCCTTCTTGCTCTCAAGGGACGAAATACACCACCACCCATGCTATTCCGTAGATTATGAGGCCTAAAACATAAACCAAGAACATGAACTTTTAATGGCAAAGAAATAATTACAGAAATAAAAAATAAAATAAAAAACCTCTCGCCCGCATGAAATTTTACAAATAATGGCCCGAGAAACAGAAGCTCTACTTGTGTGGCCTTACCAGTTCGTTCTATACCTTTACATAATCAGTCATTCTAGCTTTGTGTACGTCTCCGTGTCAGAGCGACAGCTTTGTGCTTGCGTTTATGACAACACATGTGGACATGTGCGCTCCACACACTAACCCTCACCACCTCAAATTCAGATAACACTGAACGAAATATTTCATTATTAATTTATTGTGGATGAACAACACCTTTGTCGTCTTGGCCTATAGGAAGGCCTGGAAAACAGGTTAAAAATCTGTTTCTCATGCCCTCTCACATGGTCCTTTTGGATGCCGCATGTTCTCTTTTTATACCCAATGCGAACTTAAAAAAATAAAAATAAAATTGTTTGTGTTTGATATTTTACCAAAGTTGATGAAATTGATAAATTTTTTCCTTGAGTGCAACAAGACTTTGCAATGCTTTAGCATTGCAAAGTCTTCTTGCACTCAAAGGTCAAAATACACCGCCATCCATACTATTCTGTAGATAATGAGGCCTAAAACATAAACAAACCAAGAACATGAACTTTTGATGGCCAAAAAGTATTACAAAAATAGGGCTGCACGGTATATCGATAAACCGATATATACCGGTATTCAAACCAATATCGATTGAATACCGGTGTAATTACAAAAATATCGGTTTATCGTCATTATTTATTAACCCACAATTTCATTTTCAAGATGTCTTGGGAGTTTTTTAACTGTAGCCCCAAATGAATAATATTATCCCTTTTTCCAAGGAATCGTCTGCTTGTGCCCTCGTAATAATCAAATTCAGCAGTTGAAAAAATAATTTTCAAAAATTTCAACAAAAGTATATCATGTGACCCCTCATTGGAACGAGCTCGTTGAGCTCGTTCCAATGAGGGGTCACATGATATAGTTTTGTTGAACTCTTTGGGGAAAATCTGATAAACTAATTTTGAAAATAATAAATTTTGATATCGTCTGCTTTGGGTGAACGTTTTTCGAATCGCATCATCAAGGCATGCTAATTCGATCCGACTGTGATACCTCGAGTTCGATTGTGGTACTTGTGTTCATATATCTGAACAGTTTTTGATATACCGGTATACCGCGGTATTTTTTTGAATACCGATACCGGTATTCAGTTTTGAATATCGTGCAGCCCTATACAAAAGTGAAAAATAAAATTAAAAACACTACCCGCCTACATGCAGTCGTACAAAAATTGGCCCGAGAAACCAAAGATCTACTTTTTGGGGCCTAACTGTAATATCTTGTTTTTCCATGCTAGACTGACGCACATAAGGTTAGAACGCCCTTTCCTGATGTTTCGAAATAATACTATTTTTGTCGTTCTAATTTGTTCGACGCCCTAATGTTTTAGTTCATCTTCTGTTTATACCACAGATTGATTAACTCTCTGCATTCTGATATCGAAATATCGACATTGCAACCCGGAAGAGTTATCCCATAATGCAACTAGGAAGTTAACCAATTCAGTCTTGTTTAACAGGGCACGTTGAGCAACGGAAGACTAGGAAATTCCAATTTTCACTACTAAAAATACCGTCTCCGTTAGAGGTAGATTAGAAATTGTCCGGTTTTCTTCCGCCTCGTAGAGCCCCCGAATCCGCCATAGTAACTGTCCCGTTTAAAATATAATGAAAAACTTCACAACGGCCCATTTCGACGAGACCATTTGTAAACACTGCAGACACTCTTTTCGGCTGATCTATTTGTTCTATATCACCAGACTGTAACAAGTTCATACGCTTACTCGGTGCTTTGTCCCTATCAGTATCGTCGGGGCTGAGGGGGCCTTGTCCGCCCTGAAAATTTTCGCAGCCCCCCCCCCCCCTCCAAACAAAAAAAAAAACATTGGCCCAATGCAACTTTCGCATAACAAAGAGCCCTAAAATGGTCTACAATATATGGCTACACTCGCTGCAAATATCTCAGCTTCGCTCTTAAGACCACTGAATTTTCTCGGTGAGGGTGGTGGGCTAATCCTAACTAGGCCCGTGCCGCTGTTACCATCTCCTTCCATTTCCGTGAAGAGAGCGGGGGAGGGGGGGAGTTAATGTCCGAGGGCCATAGTTAGGACTAGGGGAGGAACCCGAAACCCCCACAACTACCTTCCAAATATCATACAAAAAACAGGCCAAAGCACCTCCTGCTATAGAATCCTGGCTACGCGCTTGGTCCGTGTTGGATGTATAGCTACATTATAATTGGCAATCTCGTAGCATTGTAACAACGGTACGCTATTTTCTCCACCATTCTGCAAGATGTTTCGTCACGACTACTCCCGGTATATTTTATTTATCCCAGGGGCGGCGGAAGCTCGATAAATGTAGAGGGGCGCAAATTTTCAATGCTACCACAGTTCAGCCCAATGGGAGGACAAGTTACAGTCGTATATCCGTAAATGTACCGTGACATACTATAGTGTCTCGTTTAGATGAGCATGTCGCGGTGTGGTCACTGTCCTGTCCATTTCTTCTACTTCAATCAGCTTCCAACCCGAAGGCTAGCCTAGCCTTCGGGTTGGAAGATGGTCGAAGTAGAAGAAACGGACCGAAGGTGGGATTCATTGGTCAAATCTTGTTTGGATTTGCAAATAATATATCAGGGGCGTAGGAAATGGGGAGAGGGCACGCCCCCCCCCCCAACCCAAGTATGGGGGCCACCGCAGGCTTCCCGCCCCCACCCCCCCCCCCCCCACCCCCAAGCAAATTATGTGTTTGGCTGGATGAGCTCTTGGTGTTATGTATATATGTGAGTACAAATCTTTTACCATATTTTTCAAGATGTTGTCTTAGGCCCGGATACATTTCTCAATAATGAGCTTGAATGTTAACATGTTTTCCATGGACAATGGCTCCATTTGTACACAAATGAAAAATTGAAAATCTCCAATCATCTCTATAGCATCATTTACATGCAAAAAAATCTTATTTTCCCCCGCTGTATTATCTCAAGTTCGTGCTATCCAGGTGCCACCAAATGCGATCTGAGAGCAAGAAATTTCAAAATTTTTCATGGGGAGGCCCCCAAACCCCCACCTACCAGAGGGGATACCCCTCTCGTGCTCTTCCCGGCTCCACCCTATGGCTGTCGGATGTTTGGCCCCCAATGAAAAATACTTTCTTACGCCGCTGTAATATATTACAGGAATGCCTGTATATTGGCACGTTTGCATGCGCCCATTTTAACTCATTGTGTAACCACGCAACATGTCTGTGGAAAAAAGCTGGAGGGATACGTGTCCCCTGTGCCCGCCTGGTTCCGCCGCCTCTGATTTATCCAAAGAAGTTTTATGTTTTTAATTCTAATCCTGACAGTGTAATATTCCAACTACATCATCAAGGCACGCCTTCGACGAAGGCGTGCCTTGATGATGCAGTTGGAATATTTGATTAGACGGGACAAATTCAGTTTACAACAGACAGGCAGACACTCGACTAGACACAGCTGCTAGTTCACCCGTCTTGATATTGTCTGATGCTCAGTAAATTCTTATTTCCGGACCAGTTCGAGTGAATTTTTGAAAACACATTTCACGCTTATCAATATCTCTTGATTTGTAACAGATTACTGCGTTGTATCGGCAGAATGCCGAGCGTGACTATTTTCATCTCGAGTTCTCTGCCACACATCTGTGTTCTGTCCAATTAGTGATATCTGGAAAGGTAGTTTACGCCCAGAATGTTCGTGTATTCTCACCATTATCAATTAAGCAGAAGAACGTTGTGCTTTTATCACGTGCAAAGCCACTATGTGTTGCCGTCTATCTTTAAGGTATAGTCATTATCTCCAAAGTATTAGACACCTTTCGAATAATGAACGATTGATAAGAATTTGGAATTGGCAATAGTAGTTGCAGTGGCGCCCCTGAAGTAAAAGTATGACAGGGAGCACGGTGGCTCAGTAAGTGGAGATGAAGGCTGCAAGCCGACAGGTCCTCGGTTCGAATCCCACCTGCAGCAACCGCAGTGTGTGCCTGGGCAAGACTCTTAGGGGCACGATGGCGTTGTGTACTAAGGCGTACTGCAGGTAAATGTTGCACTTGTCTTCATCTAATGCTAACCTTGATTGTGTGGAATTAGTACGTTGGGGAAGCCGGCAGTTGCTCGCCGTGGCTCGGTGGGTCTCTCCGGGTATTCCGGCTTCCTCCATCCGTAGAACTGCCCTACACGAGGTGACCCTGGCTGTCGAATGTGTCGTTAAACCCCAATAAATAAATAAATATACATAAAATTATGGCAGGTATGGCACGTACCCTGGACGCCACTTAAGGTGCTATATCAGTAATGAAATGTTTATTTTGAAATTCTCACCTCTGATATTCGTTATATTCAAAGTAAATATACGCAAATTATACATCAAAATGGAGGTTGGAAGGTATAGAATACGAAATATATATGAAATCAACTCATAGAGAAAATATTATTCTATTATCAGTTCTGGTAAGAATACGGTAGCAGACTTCCAGGAACCAGTGGTGACTGCTGTCAACTCTATGAGTTGATTTTCTATATTTTTCGTGTTCTATACCTCCCAACCCTTCAAGTTAAGGAATATAAGAGGTGGGAATTTCAAAATAAACAAAATTATATTACTTATATAGCACCTTAAAGGGGTGGGAGGGCGCCAATGAGCAGTTTCTATTAAAGTTAGACAAACCATCCTCGAATCTTGAAAAAAGAATTTCCTTCAGATGTATGATCTGTCTTTGATTGTCATGGGGGAGAAGCACTATAGGGTGGCCAGATTGTTATTAAACCACGTATATGAATTATTGGGTAAAAATACAGTGCTGGGAGCAACATGCCCACACACCTCATAGTACCAGTATTCAGCCTCATTGCCATTGTAGTTAGATCATTCTCGTGCGCAAACTAGGGAGGTTGTGTTGCTTTTCTGCCTTCTCTGTTTTTATTGCGCCAGTCATGCTTTTTTTTTACATCTCAACGGAATTTCCGCCTATATAAATATCAACAACTAACGCGCGATCTCGCCGAAGCGAGATCGCACGTTAGTTGTCGGTATTTATTTTGGATGAAATTCTTCTAAGATTGATACAGTATACCGTTCTATTAATATGTGTATAGTATAGGCGCTATTTTCCGTAGATACGCCGCTGAGTGGTTGTAAATTCGGCAGACGGTCGAAAAACTTTTCGCAAAATTGACGACTACGAGTCCATTTGTGAGAAAATTGTACCATTTAAACTTTGCACCACTTTAAGGACACTACATCTGAAGGACACGCCAACGCACGGTCTTATAATGAACTCCATCATTAAGGGACTGAAAAAAGCTCTCACGATTTTTGCTGTATCATATATCTGCCAGTTTGGGTGAGAGCCTGTAATCGTAGCTACAGATAAAGGGAAACGCTATTTGATGGGAAGGACCCAAATCTCGTGACGTAGTACCCCACTCGTAATTCTTATCAGTCTTCGTTAATAGAAGAGATCAGCATTTCCAATTTTGGGTCACGTGAGAGGGTGGGGTTGGCATACGTCACCTTTTTTTTCCCAAAGAAATTACACGTGGAATATTTAACAGGCACAGTCCTAGTCAGAAAATGGCCTTCCCAAACTCGCCTCAATGTCAAATTGATATTAGTATATTACGCGCGCGATCATTTGTGTTAAAATTAACTTTTATGGTAAGTATTAGTTTAATATTATTAATAATATGATAAATCGAGTTCGAAACACAGCTTTCAGTTAAGAACACGCTGCATACAGTCTGAATCGAGTTGCATATCTCATGTGATTTCGAATGTTCAACATATTCGCAGGAGGTGCATGATGGCCAACTGGAAGCAATCCGAAAAAAAGTTGGAACAAAACAATTAATGAGAAACAAATTCTGATAAAGAAAACATAATCAGGGCTCGGGCAATTGGAATTTTTTTTTTTTTTTCATTTTTCAAAGTAATTGGAAGTAATTTGTAATTGAGTTTTTTTTGTTTCTTGTTATTGTAATCTAACTGTTTACATTTCCAAAATACAAGAAAATGCAGTTACAATCAACTGCATTTTAATTACTTTTCAAATTTTCCCATCAAATATATTACAGTATGATTATGGTTAGCTCATGTTAACCCTTTACCTACCATGAAAAGCAGACGACACTTGCAAAGAAATTTTTTGAATAACTTATTTTTTCATTTTTTGTCTCAAAAACAAAGGTTATGACCCCTCACTGGAACGAGCTCGACGAGCTCGTTCCAAAGGGGGGTAATAACCTATGTTTTTGATACAAAACATGAAAAAATAATGAAAATTAATTGGCGATTTTTGTTAAGAAGGCTGGACGGTTTTTGACGTTACGTTGGGTAAAGGGTTAACCGGCTCTGCCAAATCTCTCACACATCTGTATTTTCTCAACATATGTTCATAACCTGGTAAGTTAAATATACATCAAATACTAGAACACAATTGAAGGCAGCTAATCTATTAACAAGCCATTTTTGGTACGCATACATCCTTCAAACGATTTTTCGGAATTTCAGACGAAAAAGAAATAGCTATAAGACACTCGCCATCTAGTCACCGACCCCTGCTTTACAATCGTATTGATGGGAGATGCCGTGGAAATAAATTTTTATCGAAATTTACAAAATGAAATTTACAAAACGAGTTCAAGGGCCAATATTATAAAACTTTTACAGTTGTATTTTTCAGAATTGTATTTTCTATTTATGGAAATAACTAATTAAAATGAGCAATTAGCATTTTCAAAGATGTTGTAATTTGCCAGCTGGCAAATTTCCATATCTTTTGAAATGTCAGTTGTTAATTTCCGTCATTTATATTCACTTGTAGAAGGTACAATTATAAAAGCTTAAAAGTATTGGTCCTTTACCTAATTGACTGGAGGAGTTTTGTAAATTCCGATACAAACTCGGGACGAGTTAAATATTACATTTATTATACGATCAAAAGCCCCACACAAGATACTTCAATGGAATGAGAAACAAGCAGCGGTTTCTCCGACAGAAACTTCATTTGGGGATGCGACGTGGAAAGCAGCGGTGTTCATAAGGCCTGCGATTAAATTACAACTTATGATGCGTTGTTTGGCCACAGAGTCCGCGCTAGGAGATAGTCCCCAATAAAGAATAGATTGCGAAGTATTTAATGACACAAATTAATGAAATTATGTTCGTATAAACAACACTTAATATCACAAACACATTTTTATCATTCTTCGTCCCCCGGGTCTGAATCTATGATTATTCTCCGACGTTTGATGTGCCGTTCAATATCATTTTTAATGAAAGGATTTAATAAGCGGAAGAAGGTTCAACTCATATAAAAAATTAGATATCACGACATGCTGGGCTTCATTATTGGTTCTACACAACCGTGCTGAACAACTTACAAGCCTGGAAATAAGCAATCTGTCATTTGCCGAATGAGGTCCTCGGAGGGCGAATTTGCTGATGCTGTCCCAAACAGTGGGCCAATGTATCCTGTAGGTACCTCTTTCTGTTTATGATTGAGAACCTTGATTTAGATTGAGGTTCACAGAGGGTAAATTTAGTGATGCTAACCTGGGTACCATCACGAAATTCACCCTCTGGGAACCCCATTCTGCACATGACATTCTGCTTGTTCAGGGGCGGCGGTACGATTTTCAAAGTGTGTGTGTGTGGGGGGGGGGGGGGGGGGGGGGGGGGGGCTGGAACTGGCGATGGATGGTCGTCGTACGAAAATTTTAAATTCCAGGGTCTCAAAAACCCCATTTCCATGCGTCTGAGCGGATATTTTGAGATTTTTCTGGAGATGTGTTTGAAAGATTTGACACTTTGATAGCCGTTAAAAACGCCGGTAAAGCATACAGGTGAGGTCTATTTATCAGCTTTGGTCGTAACGACCAAAGCTTATAAATAGACCTCACCTGTATGCTTTACCAGACGTTAACGGCAATTATAATGTCTGGATTATCTTGTCTGGGGTGGATTTGGTACTTGTATGTCTGTAAGATTACGATCTGCTTCAGTTAACCGATTTTTAACAGACTGCATACATTTTAGCGTTTGTTGCCACTTACTGCAAAAAATGACCCGAAATCCATCAAAACTAAACTAGTACGAGAGAAACATAGCTGGAGAAATTATGGGGAGGCTCTGGATCCGCCCCTTGTTTCACCAGTCATTGGTTGTGTTAAAATATGTGCATACAAAAAAACATGGCCCGGCAAAAAAAGTGGAGGGGCTGAAGCCCCCTGGTTCCGCCGCCTCTGTTGTTTCCAGGCTTGAAGCTTGCACTTGTTCATGTATTGAATTATTCGCCCAGAACTCAGTCTCTCCTCCTTTCCTTCACGACGAAACGTTAACTGAGCTACCACCCGATCCCTCTGCCCTGGTGTCTTGCATTTTTAACAATTCCGCGTGAATTTCACCTTTTTATGGAACGTCCCCTACATAATGTGGATAGAGGAGAAGTAGTATGCCATGTACCCTGACAGACCTAGATTGCCGGACCAAGGTGCCGGACCTCGCAAGTGACGTCATGCCACGTGACCTAGTGGCGCCATGTTTGGTTGCTATGCATGGTAACCCCCGTGAGTGGCTATCTTGCGATGTCATCCCCATAGTGATACGTAGTGTTAGTGCGCATGCGTAACGCCTGTTTTTAGGGTGATACGTGTTTTCGTCGTCCATTTTGTATACTGGTGGCCGCAATCTTGGTTTCTATGCTACCCCTCGATTGCTATGTTACCTAAAGGCTTCTTATGGGACAGGGGTATGTTAAGAGGGTGTGTTCCTTTGTACAAGGGTAAATCTAATTGCAACAAACAACCCGACAATCAATCCAAATCACCAGAAACGACATTATCTGATACGGATTCTTCAAGAATTCTACTAAAAAGGAATAACACGCAATGTTATAGGACCGAAAACGGCTCCTAGGGGTAAGTAAGCTCAATTGAACTAAAGTATTTTTTTTCTGGCTCAGATTCCCCCGGAATCCATATTTAATTCGTAGAATTACCACAAACAACCCGCCAATTGTTTTACTTGGCTCGGACTCCTACAGAATCCTCGGTTTCTACCCATGCCTACAAGCTATGTTATGACTTCCCCCATTTACTCATATAGTATTCTGACTTCCCTAAACATGTTTATGTTTTATATTTTATAATGTGCGTGGGCGATTCGTGTGCGAAGTTGTGATTGTTCAGTGCGGGTGTTTATAATTTGGAATCGAAACGATTCGTGTGAAGATAAGCGTGCACGTGTTTGTGAAGGTTGTGTGTGTGTGGGGGGGGGGGGGATGCTGTGAGATAGGTGTGTGTGTGTGGGGGGGGGGGGGTGCAAGTGCTGTGAGATAGGTGAGTGTGTGTGGTGGGGAGGGGGAAGGGGTACAAGTGCTTTGGGACAGGTAGACTTTTACTATGAGTCGTTATATTTGTCTTTTACTTTTATTGTTCACGTGTGTATCAAATATTCTCTCTGTCATGTAACTATGTTTGTTTGGTAAGGCAATAAATAAATAAATAAATAAATAAATAAATAAATAAATAAATAAATAGCGAAGGGGTAAAAACAGAAGTTTAATCCTTGCTTGCTGCTGACGGATATTCTTGCCTCGGAACAAGATTTCTATTACCACTGAAATAAGTATAATTTGGACACAATTAATCAGATTTTCCTCCTGTAAATTGAATGGAGGACTTTTGACCAATGATTTTGTGAGTTAAATATGAATAAATGTTTCATCAAATGTACTCTTCTACAGCAACCATGACTAGGTTTGGTGAAAAATATATTAAAAATACTCAGTGAGTTAACCCTTTACCTAACATGAAAAAGTGATGACAATTGTAAAAAAAAATCTTCAATAACTAATTGTTTTCATTTTTTGTCTCGAGAAACACAGGTTATGACCCCTCATTGGAACGAGCTCGTCGAGCTCGTTCCAATGAGGTGTCATAACCTAGTTTTTTGAGACAAAAAATGAAAAAATAATGAAAATTAATTGGCGATTTTTTAGAATAACGCAGGCCGGTTTGGCCTTTACGTTGGGTAAAGGGTTCAGAGTTAACCAAACGTCTTGAAGGCGATACTTGCATATTTCTTTCTTGAACAACCAAGCATTGCAATTTTGTGCTTCCAACACATATCTTATATGTCACTTTATGGGAACGAGCCCGACGAGATCGTTCCAATGAGGGGCCATAGCTATGTTTTGGAGACAAAAATAATAAAATTGTAATAACAGGTTATGTGTAAAACGCAAGACAGATATGAATGTTATTTTAGTCAAATCAAATATTTGGCAGTGATAAGCTCTGGTCGTTTTGTTTGACAGGGTGTTGAGCTCCGCGAGTCATCATTTAGTGTCATAGATTGACACATTTAAGAACTCCCTTTGAGAGCTTTCCAAGACGGCTACGAAATGAGTAAAGTGGGTTTATTTTTGTAGTCAAACCCTTAAAGAATTTCTGTAAATCTTGTAATTCGTTCAGACAGAACATCAACTCGTGTCAGTTAGAATCAATCAACGTTGTATTCTATGTAAGTTCCTTCGTTTCAGACACAACCTCGTGAATTTATATTACAGGGTAACTGTAATATGTGGTTTCTTATTTGTATTTCTGTATATCATCCATCGACACCAGTCCTGAAACTAGTGGGTGTGTCAGGGAAGGAGGGGGGGGGGGGTAGTTCTTTAATCCTGAAGTGATGACATCCACACAACATCGGTATATTATATTCCAATGGTTACAGATCACGCAATGTCCAATTTTACCATAAATACACTCCTGGCTGAAATACCACCTCCCCTCTCCATTCATCCCTATTTGACTGTCATTACATCACAAAGCACGTCCGTTTACCGCATCACGTGATCACGTGAACTCTTGCTTGCAGCGAGAAAAAAGAAGAGGCCGGAGAGGCTGCTGCTCCCCACCAAGGATTTTGCCGAAAGTTCAGAGTTTTTTTCGGATTGAATTAGAACTGAAGCGATTAACCGATCAATCGTTTAACTAATGATCAACGTATTGATCGATTAATAATTGATCGATTAACCGTTTTTTTCAACTATTGAATGATGGGTTAACAAAGGAACAAACTTGCTCCAAAAACAGGCAAACATTGTCACCCTGACTCACATCAATTACATGAAACAGAGTAAAGCATGCTGGCATACTTGTTCACTTGCATGATCATTATACGGTACCTGTAGCTAGAAATGGCCGTTCTTAACCCTTTAAACAATGCGGATAGCAGACGAGACTTGCAAAATCAGTTCTTGAATTACTAAAAAAATTTCAATTTTTGTTCCAAAAACATGGCTTATGACCCTTCATTGGAACGAGCTCAACGAGCTCGTTCCAATGAGGGGTCATAAGTTATGTTTTTGGGACAAAAATTGAAAACAATAAAATTTGAATGGCGATTTTTGTATGAAGCGCTGGCTGGGTTTGTACGTTACGTTGGATAAGGGTTAATGCTGAAAATCATCAACGGTACGGCAATTACTCAACTACGTATTAGGGCAAGTAATTAATCGGTTAACCAAGGTTAATCCATGTGATCGATCGATCAAGACAACCCTTTAACCGTTTCAGCTCGAGATTGAATTACTTACAAGATGCCATCATGTCCCCTTCATGGTGAAAATATTTGGTATTTTTCAGTGGGAGTCAAAGCGGTTAAGCTCTCCAAATATCTATCTATGTGTTGTAGATTTTGTAAGGTAAAATGAGGGAAACCCCTCTTAATATGAGGTGTGGTCGAGACTGTAGCAACGTCGCCATCCAAAACTTTATTTTTATTATGTCACTTTTTGTCTCAAAATCATAGCTTATGACTCCTCTAGGGGTCATAAACTATGTCTTTTTAGACAAAAAAAGACTGAGGGTGACCGCCCGGCCACGGATGTCCCCGACGTATGGCCAAGTGGCCTATGATATTGGTATGAAAAGTTTTGTATTGAATTCAGGATGAAAAACCTGATTCTGTGCGAGAATTAAGTTTTCCCATTCCTGTGACCTTTTCGCCTTTGTCACTCGAGCATGGTGTTGGTGTACAACAGACCTTCCATTGGTCTTTATCTTTGTGTGAATTTCTGTGGAATTCCACTCAAGCATTATAGGATTATGGCTTCGGAAAGACAAAAAAATACATTCTGTAAGAGAATTAAGTTTTCACATTTCCGTGACCTTGATCTTTGTCACTCGAGCATGGTGTTGCTGTGCAACAGACCTTTCATTGGTCTTTATCCTTTTATGAAGCTTCATGGAAATTCACCAAAACATTAGTGTTATGATTCCGGACGGACAGATAAAGTCGGACAGACGGACTGATGGGCAGATTGACGGGTGGACGGACGGACCTGTGTGCGGGCGGACGGACAATTCGGATTTAAGATACCTCCCTATTGGGGTCATAAAAACTGAAAAACTTTAGTTTTTCAAGAATATTTTTGAAGTGTCGTCTGTTAGTCGTATTCGGTATATAGTTGGTCTGCAAATCATTTCTGTTGTCAATTGATGACTTCATAATACTGTTGTCCCTGTACATACATATATCTAAGCTGAATTCACATACGTTTTTCACGAAAACAAAATCCGATTTTGATACGCCATTACACGCATCACAAACAAAGGAAGATCCGACAGAGAACTCAATATATCCGGACACTGTTATGATAAAAGTCTTCACTAATACATTGATTTACGGAGTAATCACATCATGAATTACTAGAAGACATAAATTCTGTAACGCACAGTTGCAGACAAAATGTTGCTGTATATTTGGTCCGAACAGCCGTTGTCGATTCACACTTTTCCAAGATCCTTGCGAAGTATCGAAATTCGATTCGATTCCAAATCGTCCCGATAATTCAATTCGATTTTGAGTCGCGCTAAATTGGGACAGGTTCGAATCGTCGAGATGTTCTCAAATTTATTTATTTATTGGGGTTTAGCGATACTTTCGACACCCAGGGCACTTCGTGTCGGGCAGTTTTACGGGTCGGGGAAGCCGGAGTACCCGGAGAGAACCACCGAACAACGGCGAGCAACAGACAGGCTCCCCAACATACTAACTCCACACAAGTTGGGTTTGCATTGGTTGAAGACAAGTGCACCATTGACGTGCAGTACGCCTTAGTACACAACGCCACCGTGCCTCCACGTGAGCATTGGGGGTGAAGTGTCTTCCCCAAAGACACAGCGCTGCCGCCGCAGATGGGATTCGAACCGAGGACCTCTCGGCTTGCAGCCTGCACCTCTACCTACTGAGCCACCACGCCCCCAATATAATAGGATAGAATTAAGTTCATCTGTTGATGATGTACGACAACATGAGACACGTGACCGCGAAAACGACGTACGAAGATCGTGAATATACTGTCAGTTAGGACATAAAGCAATGCGACAAACACATTCCCGCAGTACCCGAAAAAAGTAGTCCCCGAAATTTTATTTGTATCACCCCTCCTGGCGGACTCTTCCGGTTCATTCCCACTAGACCAATTCTCTTTAGACCAATTCCCACGAGTCCAAATTCCCAAAAGGCCAATTCCCCGTAGACCAACACATGCGTTCTACTTTTAAAATAATTCTATATCAATAATTTGATATATTTATAAATACTTATAAATGTATTTAACGTTATTGATATTCAAGTCTGACAATAAGCAATCTGTCATTTGCAGAATGAGGTCCCCAGAGGCGGAATTTGCTGTTGCTATCCCATACAGTGGGTCAGTTTATCCTATGGGTACCTATTTCTGATTATGTTTGAGACCTTAATTCAGATTGAGGTTCACAGAGGGTAAATTTAGTGATGCTACCCTGCTGTGCAGGGTAGCATCACCAAATTCACCCTCTGGGGACCTCATTTTTCAGATGATAATCTGCTTATTTTCTGGCGTGTTGATATTTTATAAACTGAAATGTTAGAAACTTTTATTTTTGTATGTTATGCGTATAAATATTTTTTTTTATCAAATAAAGTGCTTATCAGTAAATAACTGTTTTCTTAATTATCCTTAATCAACCCTTAATCAATGACAGTATGTAGTTGGGGGATTGGTCTTTTGGGAATTGGCCTAAAGGGAATTGGTCTAAAGGGAGTTGGTCTAGTGGGAAGACACCACTCTCCCAAGTGAGTAGGAATACTCCTTTCTATTCTAATGCTTTGTGTCCCCTTAACGCATCGTTAAGCGAAAGCTGTCTGGTTAGTTTAGACCCACCCCCACCCCACACCCCCGCATATCGTGAAAATTAACCCCACTGTCTAGATATCACAGGAGTTATCCAGGAATATCACCCGCTTCTAAAATAATTCCCGTGATATTGAAATATTAAACTTAGTCCTGTGTTTGTGATTAAGTTGATGAATTGTTTTAGATATTTCTGGAATACCTCCCGGGTTTCAAGCTATTTCAAGTCCACAATCCGATAAATGTCAGGAGAAAGACAATCTTTTCTGAATGTTATGTTGTTAAAGCAATAAACCCGAGACTGCTGTTCTCGTCGAATGTTCTCCGACGAATAATATAATTTTGTTGAATACTTGTGTGGCCTGAACTGGTGTGTTCCAGACAGCCATTATCGCCTATAGACAAACATTATCGCTTAGTTTGTAATTGTGATGGGTTGCTAATGTAGAGCGGGTGCAAACCATCAGAAATGCTTGGGCCAAACAAAATTAAATAATTGATTCTCGGGCAATTGTTTTTTTTTAAAACGAATGAGGGAGGGCGGTTTTTATTTTTACTTTTTATTCCTGATGGAATGGTCGCCGATGCCTAAAAACCACTTGTGAGAGCCTAAAATTAAATACTAGAGCTTCCATGTTTATTTCGCTGATAGTTTTGTTTGTAACAGTGATCATACAACCCAAAATCATTATAGAACAACTAAAATGGAGAAAAAAAAATAACAAGGAATTTTCTAACTGGTTGAGTGCTAGAAGCCACAATCAGGCCTTCCACAAAATGAGATTCCAGTGCAAAAGCCAACATTTTCCTTACCCATGTTTCGTATTCAGTCAAACGCAAATAATACAAATTTGTTCTATTACAAATTATTGGAGAGTGCCTGTTGGCACTCTCCAATAATTTGTAATAAAACAATTTCTGATGAACAAACTCAGACCACCACAACTAATTTAGGTCTCAACCAGTTGAATAAATATTTATTTTGTACATACATATGAGAATCGTGTCGGATTTCACGAAGAGAATAACAGTACTGTATCAATGAATACGACATATTGCATCGCAAATCGCGATGTGATACCGCTAAAATCACACATTTTGAATTTTGCCTCCAAAATAAATATGACGAACGCGGGCCGAAAAAAACGAATGCGCCGCTGCCTGAGAATCAAAAGATTAATTTTCTTTAGCCTTATTTTCCAATTTTGTGAGATGAGACACAATTATAGTTTCCTATTTCAGTAATATATTGTCACTAAGTGTTCGTCTGCTTCCGGTTTTTTATTGACGGTGGGAAGTTATATTACTTACCGTAAATTGTCGTTTCAAGTATTTCAACCTTTTAATAATGTATGTATAATGTGATGGTGTTTTTCGCAACTGGCGGTTTTTGGTCCATTTGCAGAGGATACAATGTCTGAACATAAAAAAACGAAAGTCAGGACCGTTAAAAGTTTAATCATACAGCCAGGGTTGTGAGGTGAACATGTATGCTCGTTCGTGACATGAGCTTGCTCCACGGTGTTTAGACAAAAGATGGTTTATTGAAGCAATATAACACCTGCAGTGAGGCAGGTTGCTCATGTGAAAAATACAAATTTGATAATATGTACAGCAGTGCTAAAAAAAATTAACAAAACAATTTAACTAAAATAAAAAGGAAAACAATCGAGTTAGAAAAACATTTCCCTAGAGTGTGGAGGCTTGTTTATCTATCCCGCGTCCATTCTCTCTAGACCAATTCCCTTTAGACCAATTCCCACGAGGCCAGTTCCCAAAAGACCAATTCCCCTTAGACCAACTGATCTGTTCTACTTTTAAAATTATTCTATATGAATAATTTGATATATTTATAAATATTTATAAATGTTTTTAATGTTATTGATAATCAAGCCTGAAAATAAGCAGTCTGTCATTTGCAGAATGAGGTCCCCAGAGGTGAATTTGCTGATGCTATCCCATACAGTGCGCCAGTTTATCCTATGGATACCTCTTTCTGTTTATGTTTGAGACCTTGATTCATGTTCAGGTTCACAGAGGGTAAATGTAGACATGCTACCCTGCTGTGCAGGGTAGCATCACCAAATTCACCCTCTGGGGACCTCATTTTTTGTAAAATGTTATATGTACTGAGCTATGCTGAAATGTTATAAACCTATATTTTTTGTATGTTATGCATATAAATATTTTTTTTATCAAATAAAGTGCTTATCAGTAAATAAATGTTTTCTTAATTATCCTTAATCAACCCTTAACCAATAACAGTATGCAGTTGGTCTAAGGGGAATTGGTCTTTTGGAAATTGGCCTAAAGGGAAACTGGCCACGACAATTGGCAGATTGCTACGGCTTTTACCACCCTTATAAAAAGTACCCCCGTTCGAGACGACCCGCGTTGTGTCCTTGGGCAAGGCACTTTATCCCGGTTGCCTACATGGGGGCACGATGACGCAGTGTACTAAGACGTACTACACGTCGATGGTGTACATTCTTTAACCGCTGTAACCATGCTTGAACGGAGCTTGAACAGAGTTAGAATGTTGAGGAGATGACAGTTGCTCGTCGATGCTCGGTGGTTCTCTCCGGGTACTACGACTTCCTCCACCCGTAAAACTGTCACGGTCACTATATTAGCCATCGGGCATAAGTATGTGACCTTACACACCAATAAATAAATAAATAAATAAATAAATAAATAAATAAATAAATAAATAAATAAATAAATAAATAAAGGTACCATGGAGTATGTCTGACTGATCAGTATGTCTGACTGATCACCATCACGCATTATTCCCATCTCGCAATTGTGTCTCACGTGCTGATACGAGAACAGTGGGGGTATCATGTTTGTAATTTTTTGCAAACAGTGAAAAACATAAGATAGAATATTTCATACAAAAAAGAAAATCAGATTCCATCGGTTCTGCAGCTGTTTCTGACTGCCCTTTGTAAATGTTATTCAAATACGAAGGAAACTTATAAACTTTCTCTTCTCTGCTAACGTTCAGACTACTCCAAGAAAAATCATGAGTGTAACTTTAAAACTTTATTTTACACAACGGCAAAACTCTATTAATGGGTATTGCATACACCGGCCAGAAATCTGTTTTTCGACCCACGAGACATATACATAATGGGTTCAACATTATCAACAATTCAACAACTCACGCTTTCGAAAGTTTCGAGGTAGGCCTTTATATAGATGGTGTTGCTAGGCAATGAGGAATAATATTGGAATACCACAACCTTTTTTTTCCGGGGAGTAATTGATTCATTCACAAATGTTAAGGAGCTTTTATTTCTTTCCTTTAACTTGTACAGGCCTAGGAAATATGAGTAAATTTATGAAATACCACACTACGCTAATTGCCAAGCAGTAGTTTCTCGTCATGTGTCGTCTGCCTGTCCTGCGGAAGACACTTGACTAGAAACAACTCTGACTCTACCCCTACCTCCGTTCACTGTCATGCAGACAATCACTGGCAGAGCACCCGATGTATTACATCACGGGCAAGAAGACACGACTTCAGATTTACAGCCGTTAAACATCTTGAAAACTATCAAACAACTAATGTTCAGCAGTGCACCACTTCGTCAACTGAATTTTTGTCAAGTAATAAGGAATGTGATACTATTTTAAGATACTATTTCATGGCACTTGATATAGATGACAGCCTGGCTATTGTTAAAGACAAAAAAGATCATTTATCACTCTGTTTATTTTATTAAATCGGTAATTTATTATTTGGCAACCATTGCAGAATGTTAACGGTGGGAATCTCTGTTCGTATCAAGTTTTGTTTTCAAATCAAGTTCGAATTACGAAATAATGTAGTGATACTAACAACGGTAATAAGTGGTAAAAATCCTTCCTGGCCGGCACAGATCTTGTACAGAAAAAAGGCGGTCGTGCGACTCCCACACAACCCACTTCACCCCCCCCCCCCACACCCACCATGCAAAATTAAATAAAAAAATGATTTAAATTAAAAAAAAAATAGAATTAAAAATTGAAAAAGAATATGCAGTAAGATTTACAGACCGCCATTTGGGTCTCGTATTAGAATTTCCAAAAGTTCTATCCCATTTATTTATTTATTTATTGGTGTTTAAGGTCACATACTTATGCACAATGGCTAATCGTGACCGTGACAGTTTTACGGGTGGAGGAAGCCGGAGTACCCGGAGAGAACCACTGAGCAACGACGAGCAGCTGTCAGCTCTCCAACATCGTAACTCTGAACTCTGCACCGCAGCACAGGCAGGGTTAGATTGGTTGAAGACATGCGCACCATCGACGTGCAGTACGCCTCAGTACACAGCGTCATCGTGCCACCATGTAAGCAATCGGGGTGAAGTGTCTTACCCAAGGACACAACGCGGTCGCCGCAGGTGGGATTCGAACCGAGGACCTCGCGGCTTGCAGCCTGCACCTCTACCAACTGAGCCACCGCGCCCCCGTTCTATCCCATTATTTATTTATTATTATATATTGGTGTTTAAGGTCACATATTCCTGGACAACGGCTAATCATGACCACGACAGTTTTACTGGTGGAGAAAATCGGAGTACCCGGAGATAACCACCGAGCAATGACGAGAAACTGTCAGCTCCCCAACATACTAACTCCACACAAGCAGGGTTAGCATTGGTTGAAGACAGGTGCACCATCGACGTGCAGTACGCCTTAGTGCACAGCGTGGGGTGAATTGTCTTGCCAAGGACACAACGCGGTTGCCGTCTGCTTCCACTTTTAGATTTGTTCACATGAATAGCCTATTGCTTGCATGATATCAGTCGTCCACTTTATCTCCCAAAATGTATAGTTGAGATTGTACATATATAATGCTGAAAATACATCCCTCACCTGTATTGTCATGAAAATTGACGTTCGATAAAGTTATAGCCCTTGAAATTATTAGATGAGCTAGGAAGGTCCAGTCAAGAAGCAAATAATTGTTGGAAAAATGACTTTGATATTAGTATGATAAAGCCAAGTTTCCTTTTGTAACTTTTAATAAATGAAAACGACAGACAGCTCCCGAACCTTTCTGTTGTTTTCGTTTTTTAAAAGTCACGGGGGCGCGTTGGCGTTGCGGTAACCGGTTCTCTTCAGATCACCAAAGGTAAGCAACGTCGAGCCCGGTTTGTCCTCGGATGCGTGATGGTCTCAGCGATCAATTCGGACTCCCGCGCTGTGTCCTTGGGCAAGGCACTTAACCCCCATTGTCCACATTGGGTCACGATGACGCTGTGTACTAAGGCGTACTGCACGTCGATGGTGCGCATGTCTTCAATCAATCTAACCCCGCCTATGCTGCAGTGCGGAGTTACGATGTTGGGAGCAGCTGCTCGTCGTTGCTCGGTGGTTCTCTCCGGGTTCTCCGGCTTCCTCCACCCGTAAAACTGTCACGGTCATGATTAGCCATTGTGCATAAGTATGTGACCTTAAACACAACTAAACAAATAAATAAATATTAAAAGTCACAAAAGGAAACTGGGCTTTTATGGAAAGTTAACACTCTCAGAGCAACAAACAATAAATGTCCACTTTGGCTCTTCGTTTATATTTTTCCAGTAAGTTGGATGTTTTTAGGAAATCTAACCTCCTGGACTTTAACATTAAGGGAAAGGACAGTACCTATATTTAGATGTTACGTTGCACATACTGTTAATATAATTAACAGTAAAGATGTTACAGACTATCAAAAGATGGTGAAAATGTAGTTTTCTTATTTCTAAATAGGTTTAAACAGAGAATAATAGTCAAACGTTCAGGCTGATTGGGAAAAAACTGTAGAAAGTGCGCTTCCGTGTTTTTATACCAATCTACGGGAAAATGCGTGAATATATTGCCATGATGCGCACCCCGATGCTACAAATTTGCTAACATTTCGAAAATTTTTATTTTTATTTGAAACCGTGTCCTTAGTGGTGAATTTCCTGACAGCTTTAGGAATTCAAGGGGAGCTGACTTTCCCGTAAATCTCTTCTAGTAACGAAAATGCTCAGTCTTAAAAGCTGAGTGAAATTTCCGCTATATTAACACTTTCGCTGCCGAAAGCGACTATTGTCACCCATCTTATGATGATTATATGTGCGTTCTGGTATGCGCAGATCAAACCTACCATCTGATTAATTGTTGGAAAGGGCTCAGATAGCCCTTTCCAACTATTAATCAGATGATAGATTTTCAAGTATGTCATAATTTTTATTAAACTTCCTCGCGTGAAGACGTACATAGAGGGCCTCCATATATGGCTAAAGTGGGCGTGGCAGTGAAAGGGTTAACATTTGAACCCGAGTGGCCGCTTTTCCCGCCAAAAACATGATACGTCATCAATTCATTAAGTAGGATGGCTGCTGAATGAATGTGTGGGGTAGCCCCACGACTGCACGTTGAAAAATAGTAATTGGTCTACCCCCAAACAATGAATGTGGACTCTTCATTGCTGCCATTGAACTGAACTGTAGGATACCACCAGGGTTCAGAGGGTTAACATAAATAGCACTTGCACCCATGCCGCTGCCTGTGCCAATTCCAACCTAGTCTCGCTTTTACTAAAATGTTGAAAACAAATTTAACATTTTCAAACTACGTTGATGATTGGCTGTTGCTGGCGGCTATCCATTTGCAGTGCCATGTACCGGTAATGCTTGCACCCGTTCCGTTTGGTTTTTCCGATGAAATAGAATGAGCTTGTCGACGGAATTAACTCTCAGATCACATTTCTGTCCATTGCTTGGAGATCTTATGGTTCATTCCCACTAGACCAATTCCCTTTAGACCAATTTCCACGAGGCCAATTCCCAAAAGACCAATTCCCCTTAGACCAACTCATGCGTTCTACTTTTAAAATAATTCTATATCAATAATTTGATATATTTATAAATATTTATCAATTTATTTAATGTTATTGATATTCAAGCCTGAAAATAAGCAGTCTGTCATTTGCAGAATGAGGTCCCCAGAGGGTGAATTTGCTGATGCTATCCCATACAGTGGGCCAGTTTATCCTCTGGGTACCTCTTTCTGTTTATGTTTGAGACCTTAATTCAGATTGGGGTTCACAGAGGGTACCAAATTCACCCTCTGGGGACCTCATTTTTCAGATGATAATCTGCTTATTTTCTGGCTTGTTGATATTTTATAAACTGAAATGTTATAAACCTATATTTTTTGTATGTTATGCGTATAAATATTTTTTTTTATCAAATAAAGTGCTTATCAGCAAATAAATGTTTTCTTAATTATCCTTAATCAACCCTTAATCAATAGCAGTATGTAGTTGGTCTAAGGGGAATTGGTCTTTTCGGAATTGGCCTAAAGGGAATTGGTCTAAAGGGAATTGGAATAGTGGGAAGACACCGATCTTAGTCTTCGAGTGGTGTCGTCATTGTTTACATTCCCCTGCAAGCTGCGCTGTGGTCTTGGGAAGCAAGGCGGAATAGGGCATATTTATTTATTTATTGGTGTTTTAAGGTCACATATTTATGCACAATGGATAATCATGGCCGTGACAGTTTTACGGGTGGAGGAAGCCGGAGTACCCGGAGAGAACCACCGAGCAACGGCGAGCAACTGTTAGCTCCCCGACATACCAACTCCACACAAGCAGGGTTAGCATTGGTTGAAGACAAGTGAACCATCGACGTGCAGTACGCCTTAGTACACAACGCTACCGTGCTCCCACGCGGGCAATGGAGATAGGGTGTCTTGCGAAAGGACACAACGCGGTTGCGCAGGTGGGATTCGAACCGAGGACCTCTCGGCTTGCAACCTGCAACTCTACCTTCTGAGCTACCGCGCTCCCACTCATAGGGCATGATTGAGTACGGTAACTCCATTCTGATGAATTGAATGCAGGACAGATATAGTTACCTCCTGTGGGAGGCTTCCTTCAGACAGCATTTTTACTATGACTTTGAACATGGTCATATGTTTTAACCTCGAAATTTAACCCTGTACCCAACGCAGACGATATCAAAAATTATTATTTTAAATAACATCTTTGAAGGTTTAAAAAAACTCAACAGAACCAAATCGTAGAGATATGGCCAAACCGTCTGCAGCCACGCCTGTCATTCAGGAGTCCATCATCTAAACCACTGGACCATTGCATACCGCCAAAAACGATGGCTGGAATCCAGGTTTGTAGACGATGTTCTCATGAATACTTGGTTTGGTTCACTTTCCTTACGGCTGCTACATGAAAATGTGAAACGCACTGGCTGCAGTACGACGAAAGTGCTGTGGTTGGCCTCAGACGAAGACTGGCACGGGCCTGTAAGTGTATATTATAAGTTACAGGGCGTTTAGTTAGCAGATACAGTGTCATATACGGCGAAGAGAAAACAATATTAGGTGAGGCGAAAGCCTCACCTAATATTGTTTTCTCTTCGCCGTATATGACACTGTATCTGCCACCTAAACGCCCTGTAACGTATTTATTATGCACGGCATGCTAAAATGTCATTGGGGAAGTTAACTCAATGAATAGTTAAATGATGCGCGCTTCTTGAAAAATGTAAACAAAGCAGACGATGTTTACATACGCAACAAGGGGAGTAATTTTGCTTCTGCATTCTAATAAATCACTCGTGACTTGTTCTGTAACCGCCAATGTTTTGGGCTGGTTTGGCATTTTATTATAACAGCTTCATTCAATCGAATGCAATGTTTATACGACGGGGCTATTTTATATGGTGGGTCTTCTGTACAATGTACGTATACGTGTAAATTAAAAGCTGAGGCATGTGGATATAATGATAAAACAAAATGGCTGACGGACACCTAATATTAAATTAATATTGGGTGCTGTTCAGCCATTCTGAACCTAATATTGCTGAGTCTATGTCTCTTAGTAACTTCATTACTATTATTATTATTATTATTATTATTATTATTATTATTTAGAAAGTGTATCCATGGAGGAGAGCGCACTCGCAGTTGGAGACTTCCTTACCACGTTTACAAGATGCTCCGTGTTAAAAATTAGCTACGGTATTTTTGTCGGTCCCAGAACAGTATAGCTGCGATCCAAGTCAGGTTTGGGGAACACTTGCACCTAAAAGTCTCTGGAATGTGCTATTCTTCACGCATTAACAGAAGGCGAGAACAGAGCAAATGTATTGCCCGGCAGCTATTTATACCTGTAAATTCACATGAAACTGCCTTTAAAGTTCATTTTCATGTGAATTTAAAGAGATAAAATTCAGCATTTGGGGTGTTGCCGTTATGCGGAAGTCAACAAATCTGTCTACATTTTCCATTTCTGTTTGTTGCTTCGCTTATTCCACCACATGCGGGGCATACTTTCTGACTTGTTAAATTACCTAAGGGCCCGTGAGGCTGGAACGGCGCTGGAAGGCATTGTGTACGAATGTCATCACATTTGATTGGATAAACAGATTTACTAGCATAACAAAAGAATGATACAATCATGTTTTAGAAGAATTTGCAATGTTGATTTCTGATCCCGAATCGAACCGTCGGCAACACCGCCTGGCAATCAGGAGTCCAGCGCCTAAACCACTAGACCATTGCTGCACACCGCCAAAAACGATGGCCGGAATCCAGGTTTTTAGATGATGGTCTCATGAGCTCGTTTTCGATTGAAGATCCGATTCGATTTCGAATAATAGACACGATACTATTCGAGATTCGATTCGAATCGAAAACGTGTGATTCGCGGGATTCATTCCCACTAGACCAATTCCCTTTAGACCAATTCTCACGAGGCCAATTCCCAAAAGTCCAATTCCCAAAAGACCAACTGATGTGTTCTAGTTTTAAAATAATTCTATATCAATAATTTGATATATTTATAAATATTTATAAATGTATTTAATGTTATTGATATTCAAGCCTGAAAATAAGCAGTCTGTCATTTGCAGAATGAGGTCCCCAGAGGGTGAATTTCCTGATGCTATCCCATATAGGGGGGGGGGGGCAGTTTATCCTCTGGGTACTCTTTCTGTTTATGTTTGAGACCTTGATTCAGGTTAAGGTTCATAGAGGGTAAATTTAGTGATGCTACCCTGCTGTGCAGGGTAGCATCACCAAATTCACCCTCTGCGGGCCTCATTTGTCAGATGATAGTCTGCTTATTTTCTGGCTTGTTGATATTTTATAGATGTTGGGTAGATTTTTCATAACAATTGTTATAGTAATCACACACTTTCAAAGGCTGTGATTCTTTTTATTATTATTTTTTATCAAATAAAGTGTTTATCAATAAATAAATGTTTTCTTAATTATCCTTAATCAACGCTTAATCAATAACAGTATGTAGTTGGTCCAAGGGGAATTGGTCTTTTGGGAATTTGCCTGAAGGGAATTGGTCTAAAGGGAAGACACCATTCGCAAGGCACTTGGCAAATGATTGTTTCAGGTTCTACCCACTATCTCATCAGCCCGTGGAAGGTAAAAAGTTAATAAAGCTAAGCTGACGGTCTGTCCTTATTTACTTCCCAATATTGATCGAAAGACTCTTTTACAGGTTGTAAAAATCCACCATCAGCGGAAATAGAAAGACTGTAATTATGTAATATCTCTTGATTGGTATTCATGTTCAGATAATATTAAGGGGGCACGTCTGTACTTGCGTAATATTGTCTTTTGTAATTAATGAGATGATCAGCCTTCACACGCATTAAGAAGATTTCCGTAGTAATAAACTATTGTCAGGGTTTAAAACTCACGCTATGGAAGTTAATCATCTTTCCAATCGTAGCGCCATTACCGGCTGGGTGAAATATAGACCTCTCACATTCGGAACCCTCTATCTCTCAACACATAACCGACTAGCCATAGCCATGTGGTGATCGTGATGGCACTTCGATGGGGTGGGGGCTACGAAAATCTCCCCGAAGATTCGATTCGATTCAGAAGTGCTCATTCGAAACTTTTCGAATTGTCATGGTGTTTTTAAAACCCTATAAAGTTCCTCCATACCCACCGCCACCTTCAACTTTTCTATCATCAGGTCTCTTGTGGGTGCGTGACAACCGTTACTTATTCACAGTTCCTTATTCGACATTCGTTATCAACCGATAAAATCGTCTGATAACGAATGCCGAATAAGGAACTGAGAATAAGTAACAGTTGTCACGTCCATGTCTCTTGTACAGGAACAGAAGACGAATTCAAGGTGGATCCGCTTTTGAAAGTACTTGATTCCGTTCTGGAATGTTCCCCCTTTTTGCTTGATTTGCCCGAAAAGACGAATCGCCGTTGCATAAAATACTTGAGTGTAGACTGAGAGTATTTACAGCTTTAAAATGAAGTATCTTCAAATTTAATCCTTTACTTAACCTGAAAAGCAGACGACACTTGCAAAAATAATTCTTGAATAACTATTTTTTTTTATTTTTGGTCTCAAAAACATAGGTTATGACCCCTCGTTGGAACGAACTCGGTCTAATGTAGTCTTACCAACTGCTTCCATCTTGTCGCCAAAGCTCCAAGGCCACTACTGGTGTATGGTCTATCTGTCCTATCATTAGCTTCTACAACAGTCTTGTTCCATTGCGGCCTTGTACCAGTACTATTGGCTTCTGTTATTCTGCCCCATATCTCATCCATTACTTCCTAGCTGTACCTATCTCAGTCTCGACTATAACATTGATCAAGGTTGAATCAGATTTCCCCCGTATACATATAAGGCATTCCTAGCCGATTCCGTAAAATTTGGATTCGAGCTCGTTCCAAAGAGGGGTCATAAGCTATGTTTTTGAGACAAAAATGAAAAAATAATGAAAATTAATTGGCGATTTTTGTGAATAGCGCTGGCTGGTTTTGGCCGTTACGTTAACGGCAACTCGTCTGTTTTGGCAAGTCGATTAAAAATGCGAAATATTCCAGGACGGAATCAGAACACCTCGGCGATTCGAACATTTCGAATCAGTGCATCTCGAATGATCTGGACGATTCCGAAACGAATCGAATATCGAAGCTTGGCAGGGCCTTAACATAAAGAGAAGAATAACGGCGCCATTTAGACAATGTATCTTATTTTGCCATCACCAACAGCGCCAAACCCTAGGATGTCGGACAGAGCATTCCGAGAGTGTTTGTCTTATCTACTAATGTTATCACTGAAGAAAATGCAAAACAGAAATATTTTAGTGGTTACTCTAAAATATAGTTCGAAATACACAGTAGTGAATATGAACAGTAAAGTAGGTAGAGTTGAAACGGTTAACCGATTAATCGATTAACCAACGATCAACGTCTTGATCGATCAAAAAAAGTAATTGATCGATTTACCGTAAATTTTGAACTACTACTATAATTTCTGGGTTAACAAAGGAGCAAACTTGCTCCCAAAACAGGCAAACATTTTCACACTGACTCACATTAATTATATGAGTCGTCCGACGTCCGGCGTCCGTCCGTCGTCCGTCTTCCAAAAACAGGCAAACATTTTCAAACTGACTCACATCAATTATATGAGACCGAGTAAAGCATGCAAGTTACACTTGCAGGCATACTTGTTTACTTGCATGACCATCATACTGTATCAGTGACTGGAACTGGTCATTCTTAAGTTAACCTTTACCCAGTGCGGATACCAGACGACACATGCAAAATAGATTCTTGAATTACTAAAACGTTTCAATTTTTTTTTGTCTCAAAAACATAGCTTATGATCCCTCATTGGAACGAGCTCAAAGAGCTCGTTCCAATAAGGGATCATAAGCTATGTTTTTGAGACAAAAAATTTAACACATAATAAAATCTGAATAGAGATTTTTGTATGTAGAGCTGGCCGATTTTGTCCTTTACGTTGGGTAAAGGGTTAATTCTGTAAATCATGAACGGTACAGCAGTTATTCAGCTACTTATAAGGGCAAGTGATTAATCGGCTAACCAAGGCTTATTCATGTGATTAATCAATCAAAAAAACCCTTTAACCGTTTCAGCTCGAAAAGTAACCTGGATTTCCTGGGGCTATAAGTCTCTTTGATTTTTGACACATAAATTCCCATCCCGAGATGCATCTTGGTTTTGATTCTTTTATTCTACAAGACACTTGGTGCAGATAATAATATTCTAAAAGATATGTATCGAGAAGCCAAATACCAGTAATCAAACGAATTATTTCATTAGCATGCTATTCTCGCGAGGAATGCAACAAGGATATTAATAACGAGGTAATACCATACATTTATTGGAAATTGCAGTAAACTATGGTTAACCTCGTTCGACAGTTCATTAGCCAATTTTTACAAGGATTGAAACTGGCAGCATTTGCTGTGTTTCTTTAGACAGTTACTCACTAAACGAGTTCCAAGTATTACGATAAAGTAACATGTAAGAAATGTTCATCCCATTTTGCAATTTCAACACGTCTCAAATATTTGCCTCGCTGAGGAACAAACACAAGAACAATTAATAGGCGGAACTTTTGCTCGCTTCATAGACGATTTACATGTCGATACTAAGCGCCACAACAGGTGAGAAAAATCCACCACAAAGTACCGTTTGTTTAAAGATGACTACAGATTTGATACACTCAATCGACAGAAGTGCGAACATGTTCTGCATGGTTCATGTAAGTAAGCATGCCCTTGCTATTGAATATGGTCGTCATGTGCAACCCCCTGTATCGATTGAAGAAAGGCTATGTTGGGTATATAACCTTGGTGATATTGAGAATGAGCTGCATTTTCTGATGAACAGTCCAGTGATATATCCGTGAGAAATAAGCTGTATATTCTTATGTCAAATAAAGCTAGAGAGTTCAAAAGGATGAACATGGACAATCGGTTCAAAATAATTATACGCCACAATCGGGGCACTTCGAGTGCATTTATTTTAGGTTTAACATGATCGGCAGTTTCTTCAGATTGAGGGAGTCAATACTGATTCTTAATGAGGGTTGATTAGGACCCTGCAAATCTTCAAGTTCGACTCGAATTTTGAATTGTTCGTCCGATTCGATTACTTGACCGCCCAATACTGAAACTGAATACCCCAAAGACGATCTCTGAAACTTATGTCCTTTTCGCGTTTACCATCATTATATGTGGTCATTATCAAGAATATTACGGAAAACAGGTCAGGCAGAGCTGTCGGGTGGTTATTATTTTAAAAGTCAATAGCAGGGCACTAATAAAATCTTTATAGGCAATGGAGCAGACGTTACATCGGAATGAATGCGCGTGTATCAGTTGCAAAGACGGCTGAACAGTGCGTGAACGTGAGAGGGCGGAAAAGCGAGAGACGTATTAGCTGTGATCTTGGCGGGACATTCTGAAAGACGCTGGACAGTTTGAGATTTGGTTTTTAAACTGGTTTAAATGAACGATTTTGCATTCATCTGATTGTTCTGACATGTGCGGCGTGTTGTGGTTATTTTTGCTTACAGTGCAACCGGCGTGGAATGGTCAAAATCCACACGCGGGCACTGTTGCCCACGGGCGTTATTCTCAATCAATAATCAATAGTCTTCAGCAAATATTCAGTGAAAGAAGCACAGGGTCGTGCCCTGTGCTTCTTTCATGAAAATGTGAGTGGGATTCCCTTTTTTATTTCGAAGATTCACTGTTAACGGATGCGTGGAAATATTGCCATTACGTGGATTTTGACCCTGCCGCGACGTCTGTGCGGTATTTGCTACTTTCAGGGATGTGGCTAGAGGTTTCCGATGGGGATGGGAGTGTAGGGTAGTGAATTTCCAACTATGGGGAGGGACCGGGAGGGGGAACCCCCTCCCGGTCCCTCCCTGTAGTTTGAAATTCACTACCGAGAAAAATTTTGAAAATGAAGCCATGAAAGGGGGCATAAAATTGATTCTAGTAACTAAAATGCCAACAAATTTATGATAGAATTATCAAGTTATTATTATTTGGTATTATTCTGGGAATTGAATATGTGCTAAACAAATGCCCAAGCTGAGAACTTTGAACAATTCACACTGTCCTAACATTAAATCAGATCTTATGCAGGAATGATCAATTTTCGATGTTTCATCATTTTGTAACTGTGAATGATGGAATTAACTTAGAATAACGATTTTACATGATGTGATTTTCTTGAAGTGTATTTTGAGGATTTTTTTTTATTACGATAAGTAACGTACTATAGAAATCTCGTACCGATTGACATCGTGCATACTTATGAAGCTCGATATTGCGTACACTGTAGTTGTAAATAGTAACAGTTAGAATTTTTGCCGATTTGAAACCGAGTTGGGATTTTGGGAAGTAAAGGAAACAACAGCATCACCAAAGAAGCTCTAAAATCCAGATAGATGGAATGTCCAACTACTCATGACTTGCCCTCCAAATTTCTAACTACCCCCCCCCCCCCCCCCCCCATACACACACACACCTGTCGCCATATTCCTGGCTACTTTGTGAAATTGGGTCCACATTCATCAAAGTTTTCTCCTCAAATCAACTTTCGTTTACATGAAGGTGGGCGGAACGGACCTCAATTTCGTTCCGGCGATGAATTCCATGTTATTATACACAGCCAACAATCACTTTCTCTTCTGTCTCGATCCTCAGGAACTAACCGTGTTATCTGTGTCAAAACAACCGACTTTCTTCCCCATACAGTGCATGGAGAGTGGATTGTAACAAAATCACCCGCGGAGTGGAGTTATCACCCAAAGTATCACTTTCAATTTCTGTGCATATGGACAAAAAACACAAGCAATGTGTCAGCCAATGGCTGAAACTTTGCTTGTGATTGTTATGCAACAAATTCGCAATTACTGCATGGGTGGAATCTCCACTCTGCGGGTGATTTAGTGATAATACACGTACTGTATGTATGATTATTTCGAACCATTAAAGCTGTATCCGAAAATCTCTGACCACATATACCGGCGGAATATCCAATTCTATTCTATTTCTAATTTGGTTCGAAATCGAACCTTAAGCAGGCGATTCGATTCGTATTCGATTCGAATGGAAAAACGTTCGATTCGCAGGGCTCTAGAGTTCGCACTCTTAATTACAAAGATAATTACTAATATCTCTGATTATTTGATTCTCATGTTGTATGTTATAGTTACTAACTGAGCTGGAGGTATTCATAAATTTGAACAACCTGCCAACGTGCGGTACGTGACGCCGAGCCGCGAAGCGGCGAGGTGTTACTTCACGTTGGCAGGTTGTTCAAATTCATGACCGACAGCGAGGTTGGTTACTTACTTACACGCCAATTCCCAGAACGCACGGACTCAGGTATGGTAAGTGAGGACAAGTGTTCAAGACGTCAATTGAACACCTAGACTATTGTTCTATCGGGTATTTCACGTCTCTTACCAACCCGGAGAAGACAAAGGAATTGGTGTGTAATATCATGTAGCAACCTTCCTCTTTTGAGAGCGTTCTTTCAAATTCAAATAAATCAACCTATTTATCATACTACAATGGGACCATTGTCCAGGTTGAAATATAAAATCACCGAATTTTATGTTGACGCAACGAATCGTTACGTCAGAATTAATTTAAGCGATTATTCATTCTTTTTTTGGTTGGCATTGCATCAAGTGCAGGTGATTATATTTTCATTCTTTTTTTGGTTGGCATTGCATCAAGTGCAGGTGATTATATTAACTCTTTTGGCGCGACAGGCGACTAAAGTCAACGTCATTTTAGCCAACTGTGTGTGTCCATTTCCAAGTGTTGCTTAACCCGTTACCTAACATGAAAAGAAGACAGTTGCAAAAAAATTCTTGTATCACTAATTCTTTTCATTTTTTGTCTCAAAAACATAGGTTATGACCCCTAGTAGTATATCTCGTATGTTTCACCCCACATTTGGGGAACCCCGGTGGGGGACCCCGGAAGTGACGTCATGTCACGTGACCTAGTGGCGCCATGTTGTATTGTCATGGTAACCCGCGTGAGCGGCCATCTTGTGACGTCATCTCCATAGTGATACGTGGTGTGAGTGCGCATGCGCAGCTCGTGTTGTTAGGGTGATACGCGTTTCCGTCGTCCATTTTGTATACTGGAGGCCGCCATCTTGGTTTCTTTGGTAGCACGTGATTGCTATGTTACCCAATTTTTCTGTAATAAGACGGGGTATGTTCGGAGGGTGTGTTCGATTGTAGAAGAGTAAATCTAATTACCACAAACAACCGGACAATCCCTCCAAATCACCAAAATCCACCCAAGTTTTACTATTTCGAATTCTTCCAGAATTCTCTGCTTCTATCTATATATGCAACAGTTTACGTCTATCTGGCCATGTTCTTTTGTTCTGGAGTATACTCCAGTAGCGTAGAAGAGCCTATTATTTGGAACAGTTTTACTTATTGTTACTATATTTAGCTATTTCTGGTCTATTCTTGTTAGTTCTGACCCTATTCTAAGTACTCTTGTTGTTTCATTTATCTAGATCATTTATAACCAATCAGATTGCTTGATTTCCCATAATCTGTATGCAGGGTTATCTCCCTTGTGTATAACGAAAGCATTCCCAAAAACCCAATAAGCAATCGAGCAGTTACTGATAAACCATTGCTTGAATGACTCGAATCCCATCGAACAAATGAGCTTTAGAGTAACTGCTCGATCGAGTGACTCGGCATATTGCTCGAACGACTCGAATCCCAGCGAGCAAATGAGCCAACGAGCAATTGCTCGTTTTAGTGACTCCTCGGACGACTCTTCGACTCATTTCAGTATTTGAGGATACCTATGGCCCAGGTATTGTATTATTTGAGGATACCTATCGAGGATACCTTTTAGAGGATACTTATCTGAGGATACTATTACCTGTACCACAAGACATACCTATCCCAAATATCCCTTATAAGCCATCGAGCAGTTACTGAAAAGTCATTGCTTGAACGACTCGAATCCCATCGAGCAAATAAGCCAACGAGCAATTGCTCGTTGGAGTGACTCCTCGAACGACTCTTCGACTCATTTCAGTTTTTGAGGATACCTATGACATGGCTACGTATCAGTTGAGGATACCTTTTGAGGATACTAAATTGAGGACACCTATGGCCTGGTATTGTTGGAGGATACCTATTGTAGAAACCTTACATCTGTGTACTTCTGTTATTCTGCCCCATATCTCATCCATTACTTCCTAGCTATACCTATCTCATAGGATTGCTTTGTTTTATTATATGGCTGGTATATGTAGTACGTTATAGTAGACCTAGTGATTTTGTGGGGGTGGGGGTAATGCTTGGTAGTTTAGAACGGTAGTATAGCATAGGCTGTACATATCCCTGTAGGTCTCTTGCTGGCCTTTGGTACTACTGATCCACCAGGTGCTTCATATTATTGAGCGGTATTTTGAGGTGGGGTCAATGCCTGCTAATACAGAACGGCAGCAGAGTATGGTTGGTATATTCCCCTATAGATCCCATCCTAACCGTTGATAGTATTTACCTACCAAATGCTTTGTATCATTCTGTTACTGGTAAGGTGGTACGTAATACCAGTAGTTCCTACCTTATTCCGAGTACTCTTGTTGTTTCATTTATCTAGATCATTTATATAAATTATAATTAACCAATTAGATTGCTTGATTTCCCATAACCTGTACTTAATCGTAGAGGAGTTATCTCCCTTCTGTATAATAAAAACCTATATCAACGGCATAGGTATGATGAAACATACGAGACATACTACTAACCATCGTTGGCCGCTCGACGAGGTCGTTCCAGCGAGGGGTCATAACCTATGTTTTTGAGACAAAAAATGAAAAAATAATGAAAATTAATTGGCGATTTTTGTGAATAGCGCTGGCTGGTTTTGGCCGTTACGTTAACGGCAACTCCTCTGTTTTGGCAAGTCGATTAAAAAAGCGAAATATTCCAGGACGGAATCGAAGTAGTTTCGGAAACGGAATCTCTTTGAACTCTTCTTCTATCATCAGGTCTCCTGTACAGGAGGGGGAGTGGGTTTGTTCAATAAGAGAATCCTGGTGGGATTTTCAGAACACCTCGGCGATTCGAACATTTCGAATCGGTGCATCTCGAATAATCTGGACTATTCCGAAACGAATCGAATATCGAAGCTTGGTAGACGATATCAAAATTTATTATTTTAAATATCATTTTTTCAAATTTAAAAAAAAAAATCAACAAAACCATATCATGTGACCTCTCGACGAGCTCGTTCCAACGAGGGGTCACATGATATGGTTTGGTTGAAATTTTTTGAAAAATAATATTTTTTCATCTGCTGAAGTTGCATATTACGGCCATACATACGTATTCCTGTGTTTCATGCACCATTTTTGTCCTATCCATGAACAACAATATCGTCCCTTGAAAGTATAAAGGTGCCATTTAAATATATACGGGGAATCATTTGAAAAACTGTCAATGAGATCATTAGAACATCTTTTAAAATAATAACGCTTTAGTCTAACAACATATACTTTTTGTAAAATTCCTGATGAATATTAGGCGCTAAGAATTCTGTTTCTTAGATTATTCCGCGCCAAAAGAGTTAAATCAAACATGGCGTCCGACAGAATGTAACTAAATTACAAATTAGGAAGAAAAGTCATGATTAATTACTCTGTTGGAACACCCAAAACGTTCTCCTCAAATGTTGTGTCTAAAGGTCTTTTGTTATAACCTTTTTTGGAAGTATTAGAAGTGAATCTGTTGGCAGTTAGTATGGGAATGGAAATAATAACTTTATGACATGATTCCAACCTTACAGGGTTGAACGATTCAGGTATATCGATAAATAGTGATATGGTTTAGGCTAATACAGGCTCAACAAATCTCATGCCAGCGCTTGGCGTAGCTGTGCTCTGGGTGTAGTCATTCCAATTGTCCATGTGCCTTTCTAGCTCTGCGAGTTAATATTACGATGAAAAATTTCTATTCAATGATACTAATGTTGCTGTATGATAGCGATCAACGTTCCAACAAAATTTTATTTGTCGGGGTTTATTGCAATAGAAGCTGAGTGATATCCATGCACGAAACTATCTTCAGATATTAAATTTCACGTGACCTTCCCTCCATCTGATTAGCCGAGAGATACTATACTATTTCCGATAGTTTTACCTATCGCGAGCTCCAAAATAACCTTGCACTATTCCTGCGCACTGGACACTCTATAAATAGCCGCGGAAGAGTTTAACCCTTTACCCAACGAATCGGCCACATCCGCCTGCGTAATATGCAAATTCAACAGCTGAAAAAATACTATTTTTCAATATTTTTTAACAAAACCATTATCATGTGACCCCCCTCTTTGGAACGAGCTCGTTCCAACGAGGGGTCACATGATATGGTGGTTTTGTTGAAATGTTTTAAAAAATTTAAAAAAAATGATATTTAAAATAATAAATTTTGATATCGTCTGTGTTGGGTAAAGGGTTAAGACGTTCGACTAAGACGGAACACAAAGAACCCTTTCAAGAGACTCTTTCCGGGATTCTGTTTCGTTATGTTACGTTCAAGAATGAAAATGCTTGCCTTGGGCAAGGTCTTTGGCAATGCACAGTGTCGTTGGGACTGGAATTCGGATAATTAGCAAGATTCCTCTTCGATTTGTTCGACGAACTATTGGAGGTTGGCGGAATAGGAATTTTAAGTTCAGTATCGGTTTCGGTAATTTTTAAGGGGTAGGAGGAGTATACCTCGGTATCGGTTCGGTATTCGGTTTCTGGCTTGTCTGAGATTTTCTGATAGTACCAAAGGGGATTTCACATAAAGAAAACACTGATTAAGTGTTCTTGTATCATTCTACCACAGCTCCACAAATGCCACTGTCAATGAGCCCAACAGCGGCATTCTTTCACGAACACAAATCATATCTACATTAATTTTGTGACTTGCTCTAAACACACCTTAACCTTTAAAGCCCATGTCAGGTGTATGCAGTCTCAGAGCATGTGTCCTGACATATATCTTCAAGAGGTCCTGATGACAAGAGACAAAGTACCTGGATAGTGATTTCTAGACAAGTCTTGGCTGCCTGTTAAGGCAGCCAAGACTTGGCTAGAAACCACTTCTAAGAAACTAGACATGTACAGGTTGTGTATTCTAGTGAGATTTCAGGACAGTTGCCCTGGACCCTGAGGGTTAACAAAAACTGAAAAGGAAATCAGCCACTTCTTGCATCAAAATGAACCCTCCAACTGTTATCAAGCCTCAACAAGGCCTTATAAATAGTGAATGTAGGAAAAATTGAAAATTCAGGCAGTTTCGATACTCAATGATTGGTTCGGTTCGGTTTTTCGGTATGCCCATGATATCGGTATCGGTTCGATTTTTCGATATATTGCCCATCTCTATATAATATAATAATTATTGCATGGCATATCGTTCACTATACCAAATAGGGGTCCTCGAGCAAGAATAGCCCACACGTATACTCCACTTCGACTATTCTTCATCGAAGGCTGGAATTCTGTTTTGTTATATCTATGTTCAAGGATGAAAATGGCTGTCTTGTGCAAGATTCTCGATAATTCTTCCTCGGCTTGTTCGATATAATATAATAAGTATTTCACGGCATGTTGTGGACTTTACCAAAGTGGTGGTCATCGAGGTCCAACCACCTAAAGTGCGTGGACTATTCTTCCTTGGGGACCTCTCGTTTAGCATAGTCATCTCCACGCCATGTAGTGTTTATAATTTATTAGAGTGGAAGGTGAGGGCGATCAATGTTTTGTTGACCATACCCTTAACTTGTCCGAATATTCGTGCATGTACACATATACTTAGGCTGTTTGGTGAGCTATTCAGACAGAGAGTTTATATTCACCAAAATTGGCCACGGCCATCAGCAATGTCGTGTGGAAAGACGTGATAGATTGTCTGTTTTTTTTTTATCACAACACTGCCTATTGTTCTGACTAATAAAGTCTGTTCCTACTCGCATATCACCAAATGTAACAACTAACTGACAATTTTATGCCTATACTGTGGTCTTTGAATAAGCTACACCGCCATGCTTTTAATAATCCTTATACCATTGGTAGCTGGGCTCTCACGTGACTGTCTAAGAGCAGGACTCGTCCCTATAGTGGATCAAGGCGCAGTCTGCAATGATGAAACATTGCAGCTGGCGCCTTGTTCCACTCAACGGGCATTGTCTTCTAATTTCGGGTTTCTGTCCGACTGTTCCAAAGTAAGATGAACTTGTCAATTGGGCAGAGTATTATCGGACAGCAGTACTCTGCCCGACACGGCATATAATGTTAGATGGTGTACACCCCCTCCCAGGAATATTTACACCCCTGGTGATATATACTGTACTCCACGTGTTTGGGAATTTTGTATATCAAATAAAATCTTCAAATCTGAAAATCGGTTCGGTCAAACCCGTTATTTTGTGTGAAAAATTTGACCCCAAAAATGAGAATTTCGCCGATCACGAGCAACTGTGGATCTTCCGTCAATTGGATCAACATTGCATGAACTATTCTAAAGTCATTGGAGACCGGCGAACAAACTCAGGGGGGGAATCCAAATCATATATCGACGAAAATTTTATTTTAATATGAAAACAAATCGAAAATCTCACGAATTAACGAACGGATTTTTTCGATTCCTATATTAAACCGCAGTACAGAGTTCTGGAAATGAAAGATATTGCGTTTGTATCTGAATATTATTTTATTAAATGTAGGTTTTAGAAATTTCCTGACTGAACAATATAATTGCTAATCAGGGATAGTCTCAGAAAGATTTTTCTCGCGAAACATTGATTGGTTATGTAATCCTTCTCATGTGACCACACTAAAACAGCTTTTCATACCCGGTCGTTTCTACACAAACAACGGAGTATTAACAAGTGCGGTTTTGTATGCAATGTACACGTAATGTCCAAGCCTAAAATTCACATCAGCCTCATACTTTTGAGTATTTAATTAATTATATCTTGGTATCTTGTTTAACACTCTCTAAGAGCTCTTCCCATCCGAGCGTAAGAAATTAAATGCTTAATTTCCACAAGGAAGATATGGTAAAGAAAATTCAAGGTAATCATATGCTTAATCTTTTTGACTGACAATTTGGCTTTTTCAAATGACAGGGTTCCCGTGAAGCACGTCACTACTAGTTTCTGTAAGAACCAAAGGGTTGATGGTGGTGGTGGTGGGGGGGGGGGGGGGGTATTTGACTGGGTGTCTAGTTGGAAGAAAAGATTCGCTAAAGATGCAGATCTTTGAGGTCGTTTATATGGCACAGGAAAATGTTAGGACCAAGTGCAGTGCCTTGGAGGATACCTCAATTTGAAGATTGCCAGGCAGTTTAGTATCGATGTTCAGTATTCGATATTGGTCTATTCTGTTGCATGATGTTATCATCCTCATTGGATTTAATTAATACAAAGGGCCCAAATTCAATAAAGACCAAAATGTGGGTGAAATATTTTGTGCAGATTTCGTTCGTGATCACAACGGAACTCAGATGGATTTCATCAGCTCGATCGACACATTGTGGGAAGATTATTTCGTTCATTGAGCGCAACAAGGCGCCATCTGCAATGCTCCAGCATTGCAGATGACGCCTTGTTGCTCTCTAGGGATTATTTAACCCTCTTTCCTAAACGAATAGCAGACGACATTTGCAAAAACATTTCTTGAATAACTCAACATTTTTTTTCTTTTTTTTCTTTTTCTTTGGCCTAAACAAACATAGCTTATGGTCCCTCACTGGAACGTGCTCTATGATCCCCCATTAGAAACACGTTTCAATTCTCTATTTCTCCCGCCGATGAGATAACCTATTGGGTTTTACAACTAAATCATTTTCTCGATGCGTTACACTTGGACTATAATAAACAAGTCCAATTCATCGCTCTTTGTTTTATTGTTTTCTCTCCAGGAAAAACGTATGTGCCTGCTCTGTGGCAAGGTCAGTTTTGTCCAAATGGTGGTAAATTCCCGGTGGTGGTTTTTACACATGGTCTAGGTGGAAACAGAACGTCCAATACCACTCTTTGTTGTGAGTTAGCTTCTCAGGGATTCATAGTAGCTGCTGTTGAACACAGGTAAGATTGACTTACTCATTTATTTATTGGGGTTTAACGACACTTCCGACAGCCAGAGTCACCTCGTTTCGGACAGTTTTGTGGATGGAAAAAAGCCGGAGTATGTAGAGAGAACCACCGAGCAACAGCGAGCAACTGTCAGACTCCCCACGTACTAACACACAAGCAGGGTTAGCATTGGTTGAAGACAAGTGCACCATGGACGTGCAGTACGCCTTAGAACACGGCACCAACGTGCCCCCACATAGGCAATCGGGATTAAGTGCATTGCCAAAGGACACCACGCAGTTACTCCTGGTTGGGATCGAACGTGAACCTTTCGGTTTGAAGACCATTACCGTAACCACTCATCCACCGCGCTCCCTGGTAAGATTGATAAAGTGCGTACGCATAATCCTGTTGAATGTGTTGTATAATGGTCCCACCGTCACTGCCTCTTTGACTGTACCCTGTAAATAAAACACAGTCGAATCGCAGTAGAAGTAATGACAACCAGATTCTGGTATTTCCACTGTAAATTTTGCGGAAGCAACTGTTCTTGCTTTACCCCTTAAAACCTGATGGTATCTACTGGGTCGGCTCAATGCGATCAATTGGAGGAGTCCATATTCGTTATTAGGGGATAGACCAATCAATATTTATTTTGAACGTGCAGCCTGGGAGGGGGAGGGATGTAGGTTGAAACTATTGATTGGCCAACCCTGTACATTCACTGAGCAGTCGTCCTACTTGATGAAATTATGACGTGTCATGTTCCTGAACTGGAAAATCGGCCTTTCCTGCCCATTGATTGGAGTTCAATCATTAGAAAGAGGTATATAGGAGTACCTGTGTACAGTGGCGCACACATTTAACTCATTGAATGCTATTGGCAGATATTCCTGCCAAGGACAAGGAATAGTTGCCAGTGAAGGAAGTATAATTCGAGCGTTTTTATCCGAATTCCACCTTATATATTGGATTATCTGTTTGCCCAATGATTTCTTGACTTAAATTTATAGGCATTTTTCATCGAATCTGGTCATGGCTGCTTCACAGCAGCCATGACTAGATATGATGAAATATAGTTTTAAAAAATACTCGGCGAGTTAAGAGTTACCTTTTAATTCCTGCTTTCGCAATATGACTTCGTCCAAGAAGCAGCCACGACTAGATATGATGAAATATAGTTTTAAAAAATACTCGACGAGTTAAGAGTTACCTCTTTAATTCCTGCTTTCGCAATATGACTTCGTCCAAGACAATGGTTGAGCTGTTTTACAATAGCCATCTGTTAAGGTGGACCGAATAATATCTTTTACCTACGGCTCAGAGGCAGCCATATGGCTGAAGGTGAAAGACATCAATTGGTCTACCAGGCATGACAAATGGACACCCTTCTTGTGTTACCAGTTCCTCGGTTTTGTTGCCACATCATTCATAAAAAAGGAAAAAGATAGGCACTTCCAAAATTACATTAATCCGGAATTTTAAACGTTTCGTGGTGGAGGAACTGGCAACTGGTTGAAGGTCTTTTTAGGCCATCGCTATTCACAAAAATCGCCAATTAATTTTCATTATTTTTTTCCTTTTTTGTCTCAAAAACATAGGTTACGACCCCTCTTTGGAACGAGGCAACGAGCTCTCTAAACAATAAAATAATCATTGCATGGCATATCGTTCACTATATCAAAATAGGGGTCCTCGAGTAATTTTAGCCCACTCGTCGCCTGGGCGTGGACTAATCCTCCTCGAAGAATAGAGATGGGCAATATATCGAAAAATCGAACCGATACCGATATCATCGGCATACCGAAAAACCGAACCGAACCGATCATTGAGTATCGAAACTGCACATTTGGCCACAAGTTATTCTCAGGGAATATTATTCTATTATCAGTCCTGGTACGAATACGGTGGCAGATTTCCAGGAACCAGTGGTGCCTGCTGTCAACTCTCTTGGTGGGTGTAATGTATATTTCGTGTTCTATACATCCCAACCTTCATTTTGATGTATAATTTGTGTATATTTAATTGGAATTTAAGGAATATCAGAGGTGAGAATTTCGAAATAAATAAAATTCCATTGCTTATATAGCACCTTAACTTGAGCATTCAACTATATATTGTGAATTATAATTTTTCGCGTTTCGCAGATAAGCGAAAAATATTTTTCTGTGCGTCGTCGATAATATTTCTCGCGAATTTTTCGCGCGGTAATGTCTGATTGGTTGGCGTATGGCGCCGACCAATCAGATGCAGTGCATGCTGAGGAAATTGGTTCACCATAATTTCAGTCACTTCTTGCCAGAGCCTGATGCAAGAAGGTTGCATGGCAAAATATATTTTAGATTTGGCGATATGTTTTGGTTATCTTTGTATACAGATATATATTCATATATACGTTCATGTATGTTTTGTATAGATTTACATTTCTCAGTTATTCATATGCATGAACAGGTGCGGCGGAACGATTTTCAAAGTGGGGAGGGTGGGGGGGGGGGGGGGCTGGATCGGGCTATGTATGGTCATCGGTATGAACATTTTAAATTTCAGGGCCCCAAAACTCCCCATTTACATACATCTGAGTGAATATTTTGAAATTTTTCAGATGTATTTGAAAGATTTCACACTTTGAGAGATCCGTTAAAAAACGTCGGTAAAGTATACAGGTGAGGTCCATTTATCAGTTTTTGTCCTAACGACCAAAGCTGATAAATAGACCCCACCTGTATGCTTTACCAGACGTTTACAGCAATTATACTGTCTGTGGATTATCTTGTCTGTCTGGGGTGGATTTGGTTCTTGTATGTCTGTAAGATTACGATCTACTTCAGTTAACCGATTTATTAACAGACTGTATACATTTTAGCGTTTGCTGCCCCGTAGTGCAAAAAATGATCCGAAATCCATCGAAACTGAACCAGTACGAGAGAAACATAGCTGGAGAAAATATGGAAGAGGCTCTGGATCCGCCCCTTGTTTAACCAGTCACTGGTCGTGTTAAAATATATGCATACAAAACAACATGGCCCGGCAAAAAAGTGGAGGGGTTGAAGTCCCCCCAACCCCCCGGTTCCGCCGCCCCTGATGAATATAAGGCGAGGTCGAACGTCTTCCCCATAGGTTATTTATGCACAAACTTTCGGCGCAGGTTTCCGGAGTTTTTTCTTCAGAACATAAATTTTATCTCTGCTTTTTCCTGATCGGCTATTTTACCGTTACTGGGGGGGGGGGGGGGGGGGGGATTATGTTGTGTTTTTCAAACCTGCAATAATCACATATGATATTTTGTATTATATGAAATAAAAAACAAATCCCGCTTCTAACTGGCTCTGCGGCTATTGGCTTTATTCAAAACTTAAGTTTTTTATTTGGTTCATTCCCACTAGACCAATTCCCACGAGGCCAATTCCCCGTAGACCAACTGGTGTGTCTACTTTAAAAATAATTCTATATCAATAATTTGATATTATATTTATAAATATTTATAAATGTATTTAATGTTATTGATATTCAAGCCTGAAAATAAGCAGTCTGTCGTTTGCAGAATGAGGTCCCCAGAGGGTGAATTTGCTGATGCTATCCCATACAGTGGGCCAGTTTATCCTCTGGGTACCTCTTTCTGTTTATGTTTGAGACCTTGATCCAGGTTGAGGTTCACAGAGGGTAAATTTAGTGATGCTACCCTGCTGTGCAGGGTAGCATCACCAAATTCACCCTTTGGGGACCTCATTTTTCAGATTATAGTCTGCTCATTTTCTGGCTTGTTGATATTTTATAGATGTTGGGCAGACTTTTATAAATAAATGTTTTCCTAATTATCCTTAATAAATAACAGTATGTAGTTGGTCTAAGGGGAATTAGTCTTTTGGGAGTTGGACTAAAGGGAATTGGTCTAAAGGGAATTGGTCTAGTGGGAAGACACCACTCTCCCAAGTGAATGGGAATACTCCTTTCCATTCTAATGCTTTGTGTCCCAGTCTTAACGCATCATTAAGCGAGAGCTGTCTGTGACACCGTCCGATGGTCGAACACTTAGATGGTTACGGTTAGTTTAGAACCCCCACCCCACCCCACACCACCCCACCCCAACCCCACTCCCAAGACGGCCCAATAATGAGTTTTACTTCATTATTTTCTCTCAAAACGTTACTTATAGTCCTTCACTGGAACGATCTTTTTCCAAATAGTTCCAGGAAATGACCACAAGCTGAAACTACGTCGTAGAAGAAAGAAAATATACACAAGTATTACATTCGATTCATAAAAATGGTTTTGATGCGTGAAGATCGTTCTGGTTAATCTTGTCCCATCAAAACGAACAAAGACAAGTGGATAATGGAGTTTCCTATTTTCTCTCTGCATTCAATGGTCTCTGAGGCAAACAAAAACTTGCTGTTGGCAACTATATTGTTAGCGAGGGTTGTGTTTGTTCAGAGGGGGTCTATAAATTGAAAATATAATCTATTCTGGTTCGGATATTGGTGAATAACCTATTTGGTTCAGTAGTCGCGCAAATCCGGTCACAAAAAGATGGATGTCAACATAGTAATAGTAATAGTTTATTCAACAAAAATAACACCAAAACAGAGAGGCAGATTACACAAAGAGTTAGAATAGATATAACATGAATATAATTTACTATTAATAGAGCTGAAACGGTTAAGGGGTTTTCTTGATCGATTAATCACGTGGATTAACCTTGGTTAACCGATTAATCACTTGTCGAAATAGATATCTGAATATTTGCCATACCGTTGATGATTTACAGCATGAACCCTTTACCCAACGTAACAAACGATACTTGCAAAATAAATTCATGAATTACTAAAAATTTTCAATTTTTGTCTCAAAAACATAACTTATGACCCCTCATTGGAACGAGCTCAACGAGAATTGTCATTCTTAACACTTTACCCATTGCGGGTAGCAGACGATTCCAATGAAGGGTCATGAGCTGTGTTTTTGAGACAAAAATTGAAAAGTTTTAGTCATTCATGAATTTATTTTGCAAGTATCGTCTGCTACCCGCAATGGGTAATGGGTTAAGAATGAAAATTCTCGTTGAGCTCGTTCCAATGAGGGGACATAAGCTATGTTTTTGAGACAAAAATTGAAAATTTTTAGTAATTCATGAATTTATTTTGCAAGTATCGTCTGCTATCCGCAATGGTTAAAGGGTTAAGAATCACCATTTCCAGCCACTAATACAGTATGATGATCAAGTAAACAAGTATGTCAGCAAGTAACTTGCATGCTTTACTCGGTCTCAAATAATTGATGTGAGGAGTCAGTGTGACAATGTTTGCCCGTTTTGGAGCAAGTTTGTTCCTTTGTTAACCCATATAATACAGAAGTTCAAAAGTTGGATCGATCAAGATGTTGATCATTGATTAATCGATTAATCGGTTAATCGTTTCAACTTTAACTAATAGCAAACGAAATAGCTATTTTTAAAGAGTAATAAGGCTAATGGATATAAATATAGGTATATCCCGTCAAAACTATAGGTCTGTTTAACCCTTTCAAATCGGTGTGCATAAATAAAGTTTTGCGTGAAGAAAGAAATGACAGTGGACAAGCAGACGATATAAAGAGCAAAAAAATCTGAAGCGAGGTTAGCTGTTGGATTAAATTATTACTGAACCTCCCAAGAACCTTACTGAACAACCCAAGAACACCTAACGGTCGTGTAATACACCACTGTAAAGCTTATTCATTCCCCTTTCCACTGACATCGGGTTCTGTTGGATACGTTGGGTGAATCAAATTGGAGGGGGATATAATGAAGATGAGCGTACGGCAGCGTAGAACCAGCACACCGTAGTATATTTCCAGGGATTCCTAATCTGTTTTTACAGATTACTAATCTGTTTTTACAGATTGCTAATCTGTTAAAACAGATTACTAATTTGTTTTTTACAGATTAACTAATCTGAATTTACAGATTAGTAATTTGTTTAAGCAGATTAACTAATCTGTATTTACAGATTACTAATCTGTAAATACAGATTAGTAATCTGTTTAAACAGATTAGTAATTTGTAAATACAGATTAGTTAATCTGTTTAAACAAATTACTAATCTGTTTTTTACAGATTAACTAATCTGTATTTACAGATTACTTAGTTAATCTGTAAAAACAGATTAGTATTCTGCAAATACAGATTAGTTAATCTGTTTAAACAAATTACTAATCTGTTTTTACAGATTAACTAATCTGTATTTACAGATTACTTAGTTAATCTGTAAAAACAGATTAGTATTCTGCAAATACAGATTAGTTAATCTGTTTAAACAGATTACTGAACTGTAAAAACAGATTAGTTAATCTGTAAAAACAGATTAGTAATCTGTTTAAACAGATTAGTAATCTGCAAAAACAGATTAGTAATCTGTTTAAACAGATTAGTAATCTGTTTAAACAGATTAGGAATCCCTGGAAATATACTATGGTGTGGTGGTTCTACGCTGCCGTATGAGTGCTATCGTTTTCGAAAGGCGAATTGTGTTCCTTGTTAATATTTATATACCATTATGGGGGCACGTCAGCATCGATTCAAAAATGCTATCAGATATCATTTTCTTTCGATTTCACAGCTTCTGCCTAGTACCTGTAGGCAATCCGAGTGGTTAAAACCCTTATCCTACGACTGGGCTAGATCTGATTACGGGCCCTAGTACCTATTCTTCTGTATATTATAATTATTATTATAAGTGGACGGTTATTGAAATCCATTTCATAGAATTCCAGAAGACTCTTTTCTTAATTGCTTTTTCCTACTCTAATGGAATCCCATTGTGCATGGAGTGAATTATGCTTCAATAAATTTTGTAACAGTATTGAAGGAATGCCAATCAATGCTAACAGCTGACAGGTTTTTCATAATTTATAGAAGAGGTTGTTATGTCAACTGGAATCGTATTAAAATATCATTCATGTCTTCTTAAGTGTAACTTGCTGGAGTGGAATCTTTTTGGTATGTTGGTTAATTGCTCACTCACACACTACTCTTAACTGCATGTTTGAAGAAGTACCGCTCTAAAATGGCAGGGCCTCTTTATGTTGCACTATTCTCAGAGCGGTGTAAAACGAACAAACAAGCGGCAGACTATACTTGCCTGAAGTCCAAACAACCAAGGGTAGATTATATTTGCTGATGACGTCTCCAGCAAAGTCTTATACAACAATACACAAAAGTAGCAGACTGCACTTGTCTGAAGGCACACAGGACGGGTGTAACCCTTCTACTGACACGCCCACTTTATCGATATATGGAGGACCTCGATGTTCGCAGGTATGCGAGGAAGTCAAATAAAATTTAAGACATACTTGAAACTCTGTCATCTGATTAATTGTTGGAAAGGGCTCTCGGAGCCCTTTCCAACAATTAATCAGATGGTAGGTTCGATCTGCGCATACCAGAACGTAGCATAAAATAGGTGACAATCATCATAAAATAGGTGACAATAGTCGCTTTCGGCAGTGAAAGTGTTAATATCTCTATATATATATATCTCTCTCTCTTGCTCTCTCTCTCTCTCTCTCTCTCTCTCTCTCTCTCTCTCTCTCTCTCTCTCTCTCTCTCTCTGGTACTTGCTTCCCTTGCCCCGCTAGGACCTGTTGCGAGAACTGCTTTGAAAACATTATCTATGCAGCTAAAAAGGGTCAAAAGAGCCTGCCCTGTCCTACACCGTCCCCGCAAAAAATAAGTCTCTCTACTCTGCTGCTATTCATTTCAGAAGTTATTTATTTATTAAGGTTTAACGACACTTTAACAGCCAAGGTCATATCGTGTCGGTGACAGTTTGGAGGAAGCCGCAGTACCCGGAGAGAACCACGGAGCAACGACGAGCCGCTGCCAGCTACCCAACATCGTAACTCCACACTGTAACACAGGCAGGGTTAGACTGGTTGAAGACATGCGCAACATCGACGTGCAGTACGCCTTAGTATACGGCGTCATTGTGCCCCCATGTAGGCAACCGGGATAAAGGGCCTTACCCAAGGACACAACGCGGGTTGTCCCTGACGGAGATCGAACTCGGAACCTCTAGCATAGAAGTCCAACAGTCTACCACTGAGCCACCGAGCTCCCGTCTTACGAGGATTAATATTTCACTTGGGAGCTCGGTGGCTCAGTGGTTACGGAATTGGACTCAAAATCGAAAGTTTCACGGTTCGATCCCCGCAAGGCTGGACAAAGTAGTTAATCAAGATTGCCCAGGTGGGGCACAGTGGCGTAGTGGTGTAGTAGCGCTGTGTACTAAGGTATACTGCACGCCGATAGTGCACTTGTCTCCAACAAATGCTAACTCTGCTTGTGCGGTGTTAGTACTTTGGGGAGACCGACAGTTGTTCGCCGTGACTTGGTGGTTCTCTCCGGGTACTCCGGCTTCCCCCACCCGTAAAACTGTCCGACAGGTGGTGACCCTGATTGTCGAAAGTGTCGTTAAATCCCAATAAATAAATAAATAAATAAATAAATAAATAAATAAATAAATAAATAAATAAATATTTCACTTGCGTATTAATTGAAGAGAACGTTGTAAATAAAAACTTCGCTAAAGTGCACCTACACTCTAAAATCGGTTGGGTTAAAAATCAACCCAAATCGACTGGGTTGAGTGAATATGAACCCAGTTGGGTTCATATTCACTCAACCCAGTCGTTTTGGGTTAATTTTTAACCCAACTGATTTTAGAGTGTACCTTCCCGTGCAACCCTCACATACAAACAGTCCTAATATTCGTCCCCTCCACTTTCAAAATCGTTCTGCGATCTCTGTAAACTGTAAAATACAGAGAAAGTTATCAGTTTCACCAACAAAGAAATGTTCACTTCTGGCATGTGGCAATGTTTTGTGTCGCTAATTTCTGTCGAAAATTTTATAGTGTCGCACTCACGGCCCCGCCATTAGTTCGACGAACTATACTCCAACTATAATTCAACTCTGAAAGCCATGTAGATCCAGGGGCACCGGAAGCGATTCAGGGAAGGGGGTGGGGTAGGACCGCGGAAAAAGGGCGTTACTCGCACTAGCAGCTCCGCCATGACATGCCGAAGCATGCAAGTCTCGACGGCTGAAGGCCCGAGATAAGGGGTGAGAGGAGGTGTCCCATGGGCTCCATGTTATGTGAAACTTGCATTGAATCAAAGCTGGTTCTTTTTGGTTGGGGATGGGCTACGCCACTGATGCACTTTACAATTTATCCTCGAAATCTAAAATGAATTCGTCCATTTGTATTGGAATTTTTTTTATTATTTTGCGATGATATTCAGGAACAAGTGAAACTCACAAATAAGCACTCAGCGTATTATCAGATATCATCATAACTAATGGAATGTATATTAAAATATCAACACGGCGTTTTTTAGAGTTGACCATAACATTTTCCAAATGATTTTATACATAGGTAATAAATATTTCATTTGACTTCTGATAATACCAGTCATTTACCTGATAAAGATTGAAAGTTAACCATGTCATTGTGTATATTCCCATAGGGTACACGGAATTCAACTGACGTTTCTGCCTTGATGTCGGGCTACACACCAAAGCTTCACTCTCGCTGTCCTGACATCGCGCGGCACGTCAACGTTAAGTGGGCACTCAGTCTGTCGTATACAATCTCCCCAGGGATGTGGCTAGAGGTTTTTAGCTGGGGAGGGAGGGGGCGTGGGAGTTAGGGGGTGCCACCGGTGTAAATTCCAACTGTGAGTAGTTTCGATAGGTGGTTGCACTGCAGCGCTGGGTGATATCTTTTAACCCTTTAACAAACGAATCGCCCGCATCCGCCCGCGTAATATGCAAATTCACCTGCTGAAAAAATATTATTTTTCGAAAAATTTCAACAAAACCATATCATGTGACCCCTCTTTGGAACGAGCTCGTCGAGCTTGTTCCAAAGAGGGGTCACATGATATGGTTTTGTTGAAATTTTTTTTAAAAATTTAAAAAATGATATTTAAAATAATTAATTTTGAAATCGTCTGCGTTGGGTAAAGGGTTAAAGTGATTATATATATATATATACACATGCTTATGAACCCTTCCGAAAATTTTCACTAGAGTAGTAGTGCATGTACCCGAACGTGCCCCATTGGCAGGGCCCCGGGCAGGACCCCGGAAGTGACGTTATCATTAGCTTCTACAGCAGTCTTGTTCCACTGCGGCCTTGTACCAGTACTATTGGCTTCTGTTATTCTGCCCCATATCTCATCCATTACTTCCTAGCTATACCTATCTCAGTCTCGACTATAACATTGATCAAGGTTGAATCAGATTTCCCCTGTATACATATAAGGCATTCCGTTATTGAGATTCCTATCCGATTCCGTAAAATTTGGATTCCGTCATGGGATCAAAAAAAGGGATTCTGGGAGAATTCTAATCCAGAACATTACTCCTGTTCAGTCGAATGCACCCCTTTGTACCCCCTTAGAACTATAGCACTACGTGCTAAGCCGATCAATTGGGGAAATAAAGTCAATTTCGGTGATTTCGGGTGGGTTTTGGTGATTTGGATGGATTGTCGGGTTGTTTGTGGTAATCATCCAGGGAAGTCGTTCCAGAAAGTACTCTGATTTAATCGAACATACCCTCCGAACATACCCCGTCTTATTGTAGGCCTTAGGAAACATAGCAATCACGTGCTACCATAGAAACCAAGATGGCGGCCTCCAGTATACAAAATGGACGACGGAAACACGTATCACCCTAACAACACGCGCTGCGCATGCGCACTCACACCACGTATCACTATGGAGATGACGTCACAACATGGCCGCTCACGCGGGTTACCATGACAACACAACATGACGTCACCAGGTCACGTGACATGACGTCACTTCCGGGGTCCTGCCAATGGGGCACGTTCGGGTACATGCACTACTACTCACTAGTCCTGAAACGGAAAAAGCATAATTTATAATGTGTGTGGGTCAGAAAAATTTATCGGATTGATGTCAGAGTCGAAATTTTGAGGCCAATGTCAATTTTCGAGTAGAAAATTTGAAACTCAAGTTTCCAGTTGGAAATAAAAGATCAAAATTTCTCATCATTAAGTTGGAATTTTAATATTTTTCATGAACAATGTTAATTTATTGAATTTCTAACTATTTGATTTTTGACCTCGGAATTTCCAACTATTGAAAAAAATACTCCTAGCTGGGGGGGGGGGGGGCACTACACCCCCCCCCCCCCACACACACACACCCTGTCGTCACATCCCCGAATCTCCCAGCAAGTAGGCACTAGAACAAAACGCCACAGGCTTTAAGTCCCCCAAACAGCCACAAACTGCCTCTATAATATTGCTCTGAAAATATTGTGTCACGAGTATTCTTCTCTGATTACTCTACTAGTAGGATGCTTTCATCTTGACAGTGTTTGTACATTATTGTTGGCTGCCTGTACAGGCAGCCAACAGTAATGTAGAAACACTGTTAAGGCAACTACAGTTGCGTACATGTATATACGGTAGTTATTCACGTAAAATTAATCGGAGGACCCCGAGGGTTAACAAGTAACTCATTACGGTCCTAACGTTTCGTAATTCAGGGTAGGGAATGTACTTTATCATCCAGGAATTGTACACATTAAAAAAGTATCAGTTTGTGGGCGGCATAATGGTAAGTCTTCTAAATTATTTTAATCCACTACCTAACACGTAAGGGAGTATTTATTTATTTATTTATTGGACTTTAACGACACTTTCGGCAGCCAGGGTCACCTCGTGTCGGACAGTTTTACGGGTGGAGGAAGCCAAAACATACGGAGAGAACCGCAGAGCAACGGCGAGCACCTGTCAGGCTCCCCATCATACTAACTCCACACAAGCAGGGTCAGCATTGGTTGAAGACAGGTGCACCATCGACGTGTAGTACGCCTTAGTACACAACTCCACTGTGCCCCCACGCGGGTAGTGGGGGTGAAATGTCTTGCCCAATGACACAACACGGTTTCCGCAGGTGGGATATTCTTCCTTGTTAACTCTTCTAGTAAAATACATTTATCTTAACACTGTTTGCCATCATTGTTGGCTGTCTGTAGAGGCAGCCAACAATAATGTAGACACACTGTTAAGTCAACTGCAGCTGTATGTATACGGTAGTTATTCACGTGAAATTAATCGGAGGACCCTAAGGGTTAACAAGTAGCGGTGATAAACACCTTAACTCATTACGGTCCTAACTTTTCGTAATTCAGGGTAGGGAATGTACTTTATCATCCCAGAATTATACACATTAAAAAAGTAGCAGTTTGTGTGTGGCAAAATGGCAAGTCTTCTTATATTATTTTAACCCTCTACCCAACACGAAATGCCGACGACACGTGCAAACAACATTCTTGAATAACTAATTTGTTTTCATTTTTGCGTCAAAAACATAGCTTATGATCCCTCATTGAAACTAGCTCGTTCCAAAGAGAGATCACAAAGCCATGTTTTTGAGAAAATAATGAAAATTTAATTCTGATTTCTGTGAATAGCAATGGGCGGTTTTGGTCGTTACTTTGTAAAGGGGTTAAAGATAATTCTTAAATACTGTATAGCGCACTGAACATCTGCAATTTTCGTAACACCCATGACTGATATTGAGTCAAGATGGCGTTTTTAGCTTAACTTGACAAAGTCAAGATAGGCTATTGCCATCACGTGTGCTGAAGTCTATGAGTCTGTTCATATTTTCCTTTAGGCAACAACCCATAGTTCTTGTCCGATCGTCACGAAATTTCTCATGCAGGTTTGAGGTCATGTCTATATGAGAACGTCCCCTTTTGGTCACGATCGGTCAAGCGTGATGGCTGTCCGAGCCCCAAACCCGAAGAAAACCTTTAGCACAGTCTACAGGTCGTATTTATGAAGGGTTTTTATTGTAACTCGGTAGGTCTGGATGAGAACGTCCCCTTTTGGTCATGATCTCTCAACCGTGACGGTTGCCAAGGCCCGAAACCCGAAAACGTTTAGCACAGTCTACAGGTCGTATTTAATATAGAGGGATTTCATTGTACCTTGGTAGGATGACTCCGTATAGTGTCTGGATGAGAACGTCCCCTTTTGGTCATGATCTCTCAACCGTGACGGTTGCCAAGGCCCGAAACCCGAAAACGTTTAGCACAGTCTACAGGTCGTATTTAATATAGAGGGATTTCATTGTACCTTGGTAGGATGACTCCGTATGATGTCTATTTGAGAACTTCCCCATTTGGTCGCGATCCGTCAACCGTGACGGCTGCCCGAGCTCAAAATCCGAAAACCTTTAGCACATCTACTGGTCGCATTTATGAAGGGATTTCACTGTAACTTGGTAGAATGAGTCCGTATAATGTCCAGATGAGAACATCCCCTTTTGGTCGCGATCGGTCAACTGTGTCGGTTTCAGGGGCCCGGAGTCCAAACTTTTTTAGCACAGTCTACAGGTCGGATTTATGAAGGGATTTCACTGTAACTTGGTAGGATAGCACAAGATAATGTCTAGATGAGAACGTTCCCTTTTGGTCGCGATCGTTCAGCTGTGACGGCTACCCGAGCCCCAAATCCGAAAACCTTTAGCACAGACTACAGGTCGTATTTATGAAGGTATTTCATTGTAACATGACAGGATGACTCGGCATAATGATTAGATGAGGACGTCCCCTTTTGGTTGCGATCGGTCAATCGTGATGGCTACACAGGCATGAAGCCCGAAAACCTTTAGCACAGTCTACAGGCCGTATTTATGAAGGGATTCATTGTAACTTGATACGATGACTCGGTTTAATATTTAGATGGGAACGTCCCCTTTCAGTCGCGATCGGTCGATCGTGACGGCGACAGGGACCATAAGCCTGAAAACCTTTAGCACAGTCTACAGGTTGTATTTATGAAGGGATTTCATTGTAACTTGGTACGATGACTCCGTATAGTGTCTAGATGAGAATTTCCCTTCTGGCCGCAATCTGTCAACCGTGATGGCTGCCTGAGCCCGAAACCCGAAAACCTTTAGCACAGTCTACAGGTCGTATTTATGAAGAGATTTCTTTTGTAACTTGGTAGGATGACTCAGTATAATGTCCAGATGAGAACGTCCTATTTTGCGCTAAAGGTCAACCGTGATGGGTGCACAGGCCTGTGACCTAGATTTATCTAGCACAGTCTACAACTCATATATATGAAAGGATTTCATTGTAACTTGAAAGTATAACTCGATATGATGTCTAGATGAGACTTTCCTATTTTGGTCACGATCAGTCATCCGTTACAGTCGCCTGGTCACGTGATCTAGATTCATTTAGTGCTGTCTGCTGGTTCTTTTTATAAAGGGATTTAATTGTAACTTGGTACAATATCTAGATGAGACTGTCCTATTTTGGTCATGATCGGCCATCCGTGACTGCCGAGCCGTCATGTGACCAACATTCCTTCTGCAAAGTCTACGAGATATATTTATGGAGGATTTCATTTAACTTGATAGGATGACTCGTTTGGAATAATTTCACTGTAACTTGGTAACTTTGGTTGACATACATTAACCGTGAGGGCCACATTATCCCACCCTCAATTCTTTAGTACAGTCTACCTCAAGTTATTTTTATTGAAAACATAGCACACAGGGAACAGAAATTAACATATTCTCAATTATCACAATTCCTGTCGTATTTCACAATCCTTTCATAAATATTGAACATTATCCTTTTCATCAAACACAACCCACAGTCAAGTTAAGCTTCAGTGTCATTGACACTTTCGTTTATAACCTAACACGGCTAGCAGCGTTCATGGTGTTTTTTGTTTCTTCGTGTTTAACGGCACCTTCAACAATCAGGGTCACATTGTGTCGGGCAGTTTTACTTGAGGGGGAAGCTGGAGTACACGGAGAGAACCATCGAGCAGCGGTTAGTAACTCGTTTCCTGAGTTCCAATGTGTTCTATGTGCCAGTAGGCTTATAGAACATATTGGAACTCAGGGGACGAACTGTCAAGACTCTCAAACTTTGCACAAGTAGAGTTGGCAGCGGTCGTACCACTAGAACTCTGCGCCATTGTGCCCCCACGTGTTTAATCGTGCTTTGGTGACTTGCCCATGGACACAACGCAGTTACCACTGGTCAATCGTCGATCTTTGGGTTTCAAGTCCAATGTTCTAACCACCGGATGACCTAAATTACCCCAGCCTTCTTCAAGGGTACATATAACCAGCCTCACTTTTCGACTTTATGTTGCTGACGTCCAGTACTATAACTTCATCGAAATTGTCCTCAGCAGTGAATGGTTAAACATGCGATGTACATGTTTAAATTGTGTGGGGAATACTACCTGAAGTTAATTTAAAACATATCGTTTTTTTATTCCCATGGAACTCTATCGATCTGTCAATTTGTATATTACTTTGTCAAATAAATTAGTTCCATTCCGAAGAATGAAAATTGCTGATAAATGCAAAATCGTCAAATTGTTATCACTTTTATGAACTATTGTTATGCAATTTGTAGTGCATGTTGTTTTGTTCTGTGCGTTATATTCATGAGTTGTTTGATTATTCGTCGCCTGGGTGTTAGAATGTTCTATGTCCCATGGGACATAGAACATTCTAGCACTCAGGCGACGTATTGTCTTCTCGAATCCCAAATGTTTGTCACCCGTGTCAACAGTTGGGCGTGAAAAACAAATTACAGCCAGCGAGCGTATGTGGTGGTGGAGGGTATTGTTTGGTCAGGGGACATAGGGAACATTCCTGCATGCACACACATTTTGCATTTATTTTGTGTAAATGTTGAACACACGGGTCAAAACGAATCCTATCACGTTTTCAGTAGAATAAATAAAAATGTACTTCTATTTTAATGTAATGTATCTACATAAAAGGGGGATATGGGTGTGGGACAGGGTGGCGCCAAGGAGAGTCGACTGGAAGTACGCCCCCCCCCCCCCCCCTTGTCGGAGAAGGTTAGTGCCCCTTTCCCCATCGGAGACACTACCTCATTTATTATTGTGTGCTTGTGGGGGAATGTCCTAGCCCCTACGCGCGTTGGAAGCACAATAATCCTCCCCCATCCTCCCATAGTTGAAATTCTGACGCCACCATTGTTGTAGGGGTGTTTTTGTTTGGAGGTAAACCTGAAATTACAGGGAATAAAGCAAGGGGAGGGGGTAAACAAAGCTATAGCCTTTAGCCTCTTATCGGGTTAACCCTATACCCAACGTAACGGTCAAAACCGGCCAACGCTATTCTCAAAAATCGCCAATTAATTTTCATTATTTTTCATTTTTTGTCTCAAAAACATAGGTTATGACCCCTCATTGGAACGAGCTCGTCGAGCCCGTTCCAATGAGGGATCATAACCTATTTTTTTGAGACAAACAATGAAAAAAAATAGTTATTCAAGAATGTTGTTTCCAAGTGTCGTCTGCTTTGCATGTTAGGTAAAGGATTAAGAAGTGTGAGGTGTGCAAAACAAATTGATATTTGATAAGTAGCATCCTTGGGGAATGCAAAATCAAACTGGTAAAACAAAACTGACCCACTACCCCCGTGTGGCGTCTTGTTAAATGTTTCATCTGGCTCATTTGGTCTCGTCAACGAGACGGAATATGACATCCCAGATTACTTGTAATAATTTGTTTATGATACGACGGTCGATATTAAAAATAGTACACGACGCCTGAAAAGTAAAAAACAATATATCCTATGCACGCTGATGTCAAAATACGGAATTCCATGCCTCAAATTTTTCCCATAATGTAAAGCTGAATTTAACCTTTTCAATCTGGTTTGAAGAGATCCTAATGAGCTCTATCAAAGAAGATTGAATTGGTTAAATTCCTTGTTGCATTTTGGTAAAACAAATTGCTGGATTTTGATATCTTACAATGTCTCGAGGTCTAAAAACAACTGCGAATCGCCTTCAAGAGCACTGATTTTCTTTTCTTGCGTTTTTGATGGAATAGCTTCATGAAAATTGACGTGTGGAGAATTCATTTTCAAACAGACCTGGAATACAATGTTTGTCCGCAGCGTTGAGAGTAAAAGCACTCGAGTTTCTACTTCATGTTTACAAAGCTGATGCTCCGAAAATTTGCGCATTATCAGTGACGTGACAAGAGCCTCGTTTCAGACAGGCATGATATGTATTTGGAAAAGTTAAAACTCCAGTTGTCGGGTGAGCTATAATTTATGGCAAACTACCACGGTTTTGAGGAGAGATCATACGCTTATCAAAGGTATTTTTCCCAGTGTCGCCGAATTTGAGACTGGAGTGGTGGGGTCGACAGATTAAGAGGGCGCAAGTCTCGCTGACACTCGCCACAGATGCCGATGGCACTTGCATTGTCAGTTGATAGGGTAGGATGCTTCATCTGGAATTTTCTCAGAAGTTGTATCAAATAGAGCTCATTTTGAAGATTTATTTCCATCCTCCTTTCTTCAAAACAGAAGTGGGTGGACCCATAGTTTTCGATAGGTGACATTTCGAGTTACCTCCCTTATGTCATAGAATACTCCGAATCATTACATGTTTTACCTACACTTATCTTGAGACACAATTGTCAGTTCTCGGTAAATACCACAAAATATTGGCACAAAACATGTCGATTGAGTTATATCGGATAGAAATACACACACCTGTCTAGCCTGAACTCGATCAGGCCCACAGAGGCTGAGGTTACAGTACAAGGCAAAATAAGGTGCAGGATAACCACTATAAACTATGTATCTTTCTTTTCCTACACTGATAAGACCAGAAGCTGACATCAGTTTCATGAAAGCTCTCACTGAGAGCTTTCCAGAAAATGATGTCAGATTCTGATCTTATCAGTGCAGGAGCAGCAGTATGCTTAGTTTATTGCGGTTATGCTACAGCTTATTTTGACTTGTACTGTATATGGCACGTCTCGACAAATAAAAGACGACAAACAGAATTACTCAAATTTTACTATAGTATCAGCGAACCTGAAGGGGGCGCGGTGGCTCAGTTGGTAGAGGTGCAGGCTGCAAGCCGAGAGGCCCTCGCTTCGAATCCCACCTGCGGCAACCGCGTTGTGTCCTTGGGCAAGACACTTCACTCCCATTGCCCACGTGGGGGCACGGTGACGCTGTGTACTAAGGCGTACTGCACGTCGATGGTGCACCTGTCTTCAACCAATGCTAACCCTGCTTGTGTGCAGTTGGTATGTTGGGGAGCTGACAGTTGCTCGCCGGTGCTCGATGGTTCTCTCCGGGTACTCCGGCTTCCTCCACCCGTAAAACTGTCACGGTCATGGTTAGCCATTGTGCGGAAATATGTGACCTTAAACACCAATAAATAAATAAATAAATAAATAGCGAACCTGAAGTTAACCCATTGAAACCGAAAGGTCGCTTTTCCGGGCCAGGGTCGTGATACGACCTGAACTCATAAAGTAGACAGTTGGTCGGTGAATTTGCGTGGTACAGAACGTGGCGAGTGGATTGTAAATAAATCACCCGTGGAGAGGAGTTATCACCCAAGCTATAACTTTCAAATTTTGTACATATCGACAAAAAATACAGGCAATGTTTCAGCCAATGGACCTCCGAGTTTAGCCCGGAGGTCCATTGGCTGAAACTTTGCATGTGCTGGTTTTGCTTTGCAACAAATTTGCAATTATTACTTGGGTGGACTCTCCACTCTTCGAGTGATTTGGTGATAATACACTCTCCATGTACTGTAGATCAAGCAAGATTTTCAACGTTCAGCCTTTGATCTTCCCTCTAGTAAGAAATATAGACTCTACCAGTTGATGCCTCTGACCAGGCTTGGAATATACCATCAACGTTCAAAGGGTTAATATCCATGAAAGCCCAGTTCGACCAGGCGCCCGTGTGGTATCCGGCGGCGTGACAACTTTGCTTATACTTTATGCTTACAGGTACTTTATGCTTACAGGCCCTTGCATAGTGTTTGCTGGTAGTAGTAAATTTAGGCGATTATTAGATCTGAACACCATTTGCTCATGTCGAATGTGGTATGAAAATAATCCAGCATTTAACTCTTAACCCGCTGAGTATTTTGAAGATATTTTTCATCAGATCTTGTCATGGCTGCTGTCATTGTTAGCGGTACTACACTGCAAAAAATATAGGTTCTCTTTAGAACCCAAAACTGGTTCTAATCTTGTCCCTGAGATGGAACCAGTTTAGTTTAAACAGTATTTATTTCAAATCAAATAAATTTACCAATATTAGCATTCAATTTTAACAGAATAATACATGAACGGAAGTAGATTCAGCAGTAAACTTGGAGCTTATTCAACGCAGTCGCCAAACATCTTGAAACAAAGCGAATATAAATACCTGGTGTATTGGTTCTATACAGAACCAAAACTGGTTTGATATGCCAACTGTTCATATCTCCTTTGCTTAATAATGATTTGAGACAACCTCGTATATTCTCTAAACTTACGGCTGCCCCCCCCCCCCCCCCCCCAATTTATGTTTAATTCTGTTAATATTTAATGTCAATCTTTATCAATTTATTTGATTTGAAATAAGAAATAAATAGTGTTTAAACAGAACTGGTTCCATCTCAGGGACGAGATTAGAACCAGTTTTGGTTCTAAAGAGAACCTATATTTTTTGCAGTATAGGAGATCAGTTACAAGCTTATTAAGTCCATATTATCTTTCTTATTGACTCTTTCGGAAAAAGGGAGAAAATGAGACAATGAGAACACGAAGTATTCACCCATTTGGCGGAAAGACAGAGTGACGAGAGTCCATACGGGGCACTAGTCGAGTTCCCTCGCAGTAAGATAGTTTGATCAGGTTATGCTCCAACACATTTATTTATTTATTGATTGGTGTTTAAGGTCACATACTTATGCACAATGGCTAATCGTGACCGTGACAGTTTTACGGGTGGAGGAAGCCGGAGTACCCGGAGAGAACCACCGAGCAACGACGAGCAGCTGTCAGCTCTCCAACATCGTAACTCTGAACTCTGCACCGCAGCACAGGCAGGGTTAGATTGGTTGAAGACATGCGCACCATCGACGTGCAGTACGCCTCAGTACACAGCGTCATCGTGCCCCCATGTAGGCAATCGGGGTGAAGTGTCTTGCCCAAGGACACAACGCGGTTGCCGCAGGTGGGAGTCGAACCGAGGACCTCTCGGCCTGCAGCCTGCACCTCTACCAACTGAGCCACCGCGCCCCCTCTCCAACACATTAAAACTATACACCCGGTCTTTTTTTCTGGATCATGTGGTTCGGTTTTTCGGTTTGCCGCGAAAACCGGAACCGACTCGGACCCCACCCACCCTCCACCCTAACCCCCTCCCCACCCCCCAACTCTACTGTTAAATGTGTTTCGATATAATTATGTTTGTCTTTGGGGTCCGCAATTTTTCGGCCGTCGCCTGGGCGACTCGAGCAACAATCTAAATCCGTGACTATTCTGGTAGTCATATACACACTAAAAACTAAAGTGTTAAAACTGACACATTCAAGGTGTTAAACCCATTCTTACTCTTAAGGTTTGATTTTAACACTCAAAATGGAATGCTTTAAGCACTTAGACATTACAATCATCAGACATCTGAAACTTGAATGGATGGCACTTCCCATGTGTCTAGCATTGGTGGTTCTTCCAGAATCGTCCATAATTTGATTTGCGCTTGGTGGGTACATAATTAAAGGACACAACGCAGAGAGAGTTCGAGTCTGATCCGCGTCATCTGCGTTGTTTCCTTTTAAGTGTCGCGACATTACACTTGTCAAGTGGTATTATTGTAACACCTGTCAAGTTCTGGGATATCTACACTTGAACAAAGTGCTAGTTCAGCACTTAGTGAGTGTTAAATGCAGCACTTCAAGTGTAGTTTTTTACACTTTAGTTTTTAGCGTGTAATACGTGAAGGTTATCAGACACCCATCCATATTGAGAAAGTTAATTTCTTCTTATTTCAGGGATGGTTCGGCGTCAATGACGATGTGTTTGAAGGATGCCACTATCAATTCAGCTGACTGTGATAGTGATGAGTTACAGAGAACTTTGAACATGCTCAGGTCGTGTAGTTTCAGGGAGGAATGGCGTCCGTTCGAGAGAACTGACGATTTGCCATGGGACGATTACGAATACCGAAATAAACAGGTAGGGTTTAGTGCTGAAGTGGTTAACCTTATAATCGGTTTGAATCCAGTTAGCTACCTAACCGATTAGAAAAACCTTCAACCGGTTATCCGAAATATCGATAGTGATCGTCATTCCACGTTTAAAACGTAGTAATTCTGCCGCTTCTCCTTTCCTTTGTGGTAGATTACACCTTGAAGCCGCGTTGTATATATTGAGAAATAATCGACTTTGGCGTTCAATACTTCGTTAATGATCGGGCAGTTTCCGTGAGTAATGAGAAACTATTCCGTAGTGTGCATACAAACGAACGTTGTCGAGTACTCGACAACGTTCGTTTGTATACACACTACGGAATAGTTTGAGAATACTGCTTTCCAATTCCTATAGTTTTGACCCCATATTCGGTGAAATAATGACCACGGACAACTGGATAGTATCTGTTTATAGCTCTCGGTTATTCGGTTATGAAAATGAGCCAACCGTTTCAGCCCTAGTAGGGTTATACATTGGTTTTGACACTTGGGGTGCTTTGAAATTGGGGAAACTTGGGCAGATGGGCAAATTCGGCAGGTGTGTCGGTACAAATTGTTAAATTCATATGTTTTTATAATTTAATTTTCTTTAACACTTAACCAGCTGAGTATTTTCAAGATATTTTTTCATCAAATCTAGTCATGGCTGCTGTAAAGCAGCCATGACTAGAGTTGATGAAAAATTAATCAAAATATAACAAGAAATCACCAGTGAAAAAATCCATTCAATTTACATGGGAAAATATGTTTAAAGATGCCCAAATTATACTTATATCAGTGACAAGAGAAACCCTGTGCTGGGCAGAAATATCCGCCCGCGGCATGCAAAGAGTTAATGATATCCGATTTTCTCGCATATGATTTGGTCGAGGAGAGTTCTTCATAACTCAATGATTATCATATTTCCTGTCGAATAAGTGATTTATTTTGTCTCGCCCATTAGTCAGAAAGAAAATCGTGCGCGTGCCAAAGGTTAAAAAAGGTGTTTTGATTCTCAGGCAATCCCTCATTGAAGTTTAATCCCCTCATTGGACATTTTTATTGCCTTTCAGTGCCTCCCAATATTAGTACAAACTGAGGAAGAAAACTTTTTACATTTTTGATTGATGCATATTTATTTAGTTGCGCCTCCAATATGTTTGCCTTGTTACATTTTATGGGAGAGTGCCTCTCCCATAAATTGTAACGAGGCAAATCCTCATAGATTAAATACTTCTTTTACTTCAAAGATAATGTGAAGAGCATCGAAAGAATATGAAGCCTTTGAATTGCCGTACCAACAGTTAGTTTTTAGAGGAATGTTTTATTTTTCAAACTAAAAATGAATTTATTTGTATAAATATGCACTTTCTATATTTCTGTGTCTAAAAAGACAGCCGAAATCCTCTCCATGTTTGCTCACCATTTACAAAAGGAAAATAAAAATTAAAAATAAAACCCTCACTGAATTGAAAAAGAAATTGCCTGAGAATCAATTAATTTATTTTGTGTGGCCTAAAGGTCAAATCGTAATTGCTTCTGGTGATCTGTGAGTTGGTATTTATGTGGGTTGTCCACACCAGATTTGGGGACGTGACAATCATTACTTATTCCCAGTTCCTTATTCGACATTTGTTATCAACCGATAAAATCTGTTGATACCGAAAGTCGAATAAGGAACTGTGAATAAGTAACGGTTGTCACATCCTTAGAAGATTTTCTGTTGCGCTGTAAACGTCAATTTATTTTTAGCTCATCTTGACAAAGTCAAGCTGAGCTAATCTAATCGCTTCCCGTCCGTCGTCCGTCGTCTGTCGTCCGTCGTCCGTCAAGACCATGTTTTGGTCTTCTCCCCCAAAGCCACTGGGCCAATTCAAGTGAAAGTTTGTGTGAGTGATGGTCCTAAAGGGGCATTTCATTTTTGTTCAACTCAGAATACCCGGCCCCATAGGGAGGGAGTGGGGTAAAATGCTCCAAAATATTTTAAAAATCTTTTTCTCAAGAACCAGTGTGTGCAATGACTCGATATTTGCTATGGAGCTTCCATATGAGGTGTAGAATCAAATTTGTTCAAACGAAGTTCGTAAAGTAATATTTGGCTTTGTAATAGGAGGGGTAAGATTTTTGGCCCCGCCCAAAATTTCTATTTTCTGAACCGATGGTCCGGTATGAACCAAATTTGGTTTGTGGTAGTATTGGGTCATAAGTACTTGACCCATGCAAAAAAAAAATTCCCGCATCCCCATGGGAACCCTGGGAGCTAAAAATAGAAATACTTTCGAACGCCCATATTTCCCAAACCCCACGGAACAGAGAGCTTTTATTTGGTATGAAGTATCCTTATGACCAGTAGAATTGAATGGTAAAAAAAAATTGCCATCGGTTATGTTAGAGTGTTCTTTAATGGGCATCGAAAAAATGCTGAGTCAGCATATTTGCAAAAATTAAAAAAAATCTTTTCTCCAGAACTAATCATCAGAATCTTTTTATATTTCGTACAGCATTCATAGGGGGGTCAAATAAAAGTTTGTTGAAATAAAGCTCATTGGTTCATATTTGGGCTCTCTACAGGAGCCCGAAGTTTTAACATAGGGTAATATGGGGAATATTCTTTAAAAATCTTCTTCTTCAGAACCACCAGTCAGAATCTTTTAATATTTGGTATACATCATTGTTATGAGGGTCAGATTCTAGATTATTCAAACCAAGTCCCTAGGTTAATATTTGGGCTTCCTACAGAAGCCCAAATTTTATCTCTGTTCAATATGGAGGGTAATTTAAAAAAATCTTCTTCTTCAGATCCATCAGTCAGAATGCTTTGATATTTGGTATGCAACATCTCTATGGGGGTCAGATTCACGTTTGTTCAAATCAAATCCCTAGGTGTATATTTGGGCTCACTATGGTAGCCCAAATTTTTACTTAGTGCAATATGAGAAAATTTCTTTAAAAATCTTCTTCTTCAGATCCACCAGTCGGAATGCTTTTATATTTGGTATACAACATCTCTATGGGGGTCAGAGTCCAGGTTGTTCAATTCGAGTGCCTAGGGTAATATTTGGGCTCCATATGGGAACATGAAATTTAACTTAGTACAATATGAGGGAATTTCTTCGAAAATCTTCTTTTTCAGATTCACTTGTCAGAATGTTTTCACATTTGGTATACAACATCTCTAGGGGGGTCAGATTCAAATTTGTTCAAATCGTATCCATAGGTCAATATTTGGGCTCGCTATGGTAGCCCAAATTTGAACTTAGTGCAATTCGAAGAAATTTCTTTACAATTTCTCTTCTTCAGATCCAACAGTCAGAATGCTTTCATATTCGGTACACAACATCTCTAGGGAAGTCAGATTTAACTGTGTTCAAATCAAGAGCCTGGGTTAATATTTGGGCTCTCTATGGGAGCCGGAATTGGCCATTTTGCTGAAGAATTAAAAATTTTGTATTCAGTACCCTCTAGAGGTACTAAGATTAATCCACATAGGTTGTTTCAAGGGGCTTCATAGGGGAGCTCTGCATTTTACTTATGATCAACTGAAGAAAAGGCATGATGCCCAGATTATTTTTGTCACTCCTGAGGGACTCAAGGATTGACAGTGTAGCCTGTGGAGATGGCTTGCTTAATGTAGACTCATTCTTGGACTCTGTTTAAATTGTGTTCTGTACAAGATGGTCGCTTCAGGCCCCGTGGGGCCTCTTGTTTTTATAAAATGGGCTGTTTTCGGACACCAACAGCACCCAATGGGTATGTCACAGATAAACATTACCTCTTTTATCGCACTCAGAATTCACAGGGGATAATGTTTGTAAATAGTATGGGTATTAAATAAACAAAGCCTTAATCCCATTTTGACAGATTAAAGACAGACAACCCTTAAGAACTTGAAATTCACATTTTCTGTGGATTTCTTCAAGTGGTTTTTACAGATTTTCAAGAAAAAATAAACACTTGAGATGAACTATTCCGGCAAGCCCGAGCGTTCACAAAACGTTCACAAGTGTCAAATATAACAATTTTCGACAAATTCGAGATAAAATGTGCCGTTTTAAATAGCCACAACACTCAATGGGTATGTGGCAAACAAACATAACTCCTTTTGTCAGTCGTATAGACTTGTCAGACGACTATGTTGATATTTACCCTCCTCTCCACCAATAATGATGATTTAACCTTATTTAATTATTGGTGTTTAAGGTCACATACTTATGCACAATGGCTAATCATGACTGTGACTGTTTTACGAGTGGAGGAAGCCGGAGTACCCGGAGAGAACCACCGAGCAACGTTGAGCAGCTGCCAGCTCCCCAACATCGTAACTCCGCACTGCAGCACGGGCAGGGTTAGATTGGTTGAAGACATGCGCACCATCGACGTGCAGTACACCTTAGTACACGGCGTAATCCTGCCCCCATGTGGACAATCGGGGTTAAGTGACTTGCCCAAGGACACAATGTGGGAGTCCGAATCGATCGCTCAGACGGTCACCCATCCGAAGACTAACCGGGCTCGACGTTGCTTAACTTCGGTGATCTGACAAGAACCGGTTATCGCAACGCCACCGCGCCCCCTTGATTTTAACCTAAACTTTTTTTTCATGATCAAACTGAATCATTTGAGACTACTATACCCACCTTTCTTGACATCAGTGAAGGGACTTCGGTTATTTATTTATTTATTTATTTATTTATTTATTTATTTATTTATTAGGGTTTTACGACACTTTAACAGCCAGGGTCATATCATGTCGTGAGAATTTTACGGATGGGGGAAGCCGGAGTACCCGGAGAGAACCACCGAGCAACGACGAACAGCCGCCAGCTCTCCAACATCGTAACTCTGAACTCTGCACCGCGGCACAGGCAGGGTTAGATTGGTTGAAGACATGCGCACCATCGACGTGCAGTACGCCTTAGTACACAGCGTCATCGTGCCCCCATGTGGGCAATCGGGGTTAAGTGCCTTGTTCGCCGGACACAACGCGAATCAGTCGCTGAATCGGTCACACACCCAACTACTAACCGCGCTCGATGTTGCTTAACTTCGTTGATCTGACGAGAACCGGTTACCGCGACGCCACCGCGGACTTCACTGATACAGTTAAAAATAATTCTTCAGACACTGTGGGGCATGAAAAATCATGGAATTTCGTTTGAAAAAGTTTATGATTCTACAGAATCATTACGTCTAGTTCATCTCAGTTCTTATATGAAGGAATGGGATCTAATTAACAAGAGAAATAAAAATTCGAGATTGCGTGGAACAGTAAAATTGAAAGAGTATTATTTTTATGTTGTTTGATGTAGTTTCCTCGCGTGCCGTCGTAACATACTATATCAAAGAAAATTAACAGAAGGAAAAGAAATACTTTAACTCCTAGCACTGTGGCAGTATTTCAAAATTTTTGTCATCGACCCCATTTTGCCCATGTAGCAAGAACAATTTAACAAATTATATCTTGTTTGACAGAGCTCAGTGAGCTCTGTCAAACAAGATATAATTTATTAAATTCTCAGCTGTTTTGTGGGAAAAATTTGCTGCCAAAAACTTTTGGTATTTTATATCAGTGTGCAGAGGGTTAAAACATGGGTACGTCGCAAATAATTAATTTTGTACATATTTTCGTCCTTATTTTCTGGGTAATTAACCACATGTGTTTCTTCAGTTTTTATATATAGACGGAAACAATGTAGAGTCGTTAGGGTTTTCATTGTTTTGAACCGGATGCTTCACTTAGAACCGGTAATCATTTATGATATGTAATTAGTGATATTTCCAGGGGCGTGGTGGCATTTCGAACTTCGAGGGGGGTACTCACTCACTGATATATATCGGTGGTGGCCCATGTGCCTTGGCAGTGACAGAATATGTAAATCTAGGGTTGGGACTAAGGCCGTCTCCAGTTGAGAAAATTGCCCAATAGCTGATACTTTTCGTCATTGGAAGAGGTTTACAGAAAAGTTAGCTCTCTTTAATTTCCTAGCGCTGTTAGTATTATTTATTTATTTATTTATTTATTTATTTATTTATTTATTTATTTATTTATTTATTTATTTATTTATTTATTTATTGGTGTTTTAAGGTCACATATTTATGCACAATGGCTAATCATAACCGTGGCAGTTTTACGGGTGGAGGAAGCCGGAGTACCCGGAGAGAACCGCCGTGCAACGGTGAGCAGCTGTCAGCTCCCCAACATACAAACTCCACACAAGCAGGGTTAGCATTGGCTGAAGACAAATGCAGCATCGACGTGCAGTACGCCTTAGTACACAACGCCACTGTGCCCCCAGCGCTGTTAGTAAAGTTAACGCTTGGGATATGGGAATTTCTCATAAAAATGGAAATTTCGTGAATTTGTATCATTGATGTGCGCATCATTTCACAAACTTCATCCATTTTCCTGTAGAGCAGTATAAAAATACAGATGCTGGCTTTTTACATTTTTTCCCTAATTAGTTTGAGCGTTTGGCTGAAATAAGAAAATGGCGTTTTCAGCATCTTTTGAAGTTCTGAACCATTTTTCTGTCCATTATGTCGACATTGTGTTTATCGTGGCAAATAATACAGACATTGCTCTTTCCATCAATGTGAAAGTTTAGGATGTTGTGAGATTTGCTAATTTTTTTTTCTTGCGTCGAATAAAAAACTTGCAAATTAGGCTAAAAAAGGTGTTTTGATTTTCAGGCAATCCCTCATTGAATTTGAACCCCTTCATTGGAATTTGTATTGCCTTTCAGTGTCTTCCAATATCAGTACAAACTCAGGGAAACCCAAACTTTTTACATGCCCTTGATTGATGCATATTTATTTAGTTGCGTCTCCAATCTGTTTGCCTTATTACAATTTATGGGACTCTACCATAAATTGTAACGAGGCAAATCCTCATAGATTAAAATCTTTTACTTCAAAGATAATATGGAGAGCATCGAAAGAACATGAAGCCTTTGAATTGCAGTACCTACGGTTTTTAAAGGAATGTTTTATTTTTCAAATTAAAAATGAATTTATTTGTATAAATATGCACTTTCTATATTTCTTTGTGTAAAAAGACAGCCGAAATCCTCCCCATGTATGCTCACTTTCTTGCAAAAGAAAAATTAAAATTAAAAATTAAAATAAACCCTCCCTCCCTCCCTCCCTCGTTGATGTGAAAAAAAGAATTGCCTGAGAATCAATTGATTTATTTTGTGTGGCCTTACTGTAAAAACACACTCGCTGAACAAAGAGCCGAAGTGGTCGCTTACTTAGTGTTGGTACGGTACGTGGAGAGTGTATTATCATTAAATCACCCGCAGAGTGGAGATTCCACCCAAACAATAATTGCAAATTTGTTGCAAAGCATAACAAACATGAGCAAAGTTCAAGCCATTGGACCTCCGGGTTATACCCGGAGGTCCATTGGCTGAAACATTGCTTGTTTTTTTTGTCCACATGTACATAATTTGAAAGTGATACTTTGGGTGATAACTCCACTCCCCGTGTGATTTAGTTACAATCCACTCTCCATGTACTGTATGTGTGATGTGTAATAGTTCCCAATCAAGCTGGAGGTATTTCACGAATTTGAACACCCTGCCCCGAGCGTTGAGCCACACCGAGTCGCGTAACGACGAGTGTTACAGTGCGGGACGGGTTGTACAGAAAATTCAACACAAACTAAGAATCAGGAGTAAGCTACGGAAGCCCATTGAGGCCAACATGTGTATCGGGGGGGATCGAGCATTGCGAATATTCGCAATGCATTGTGAATATTTGGAATGCATTGCGAATATTCGCAATGCATTGCAAATATTCGCAATGCATTGCAAATATTCGCAATGCATTGCGAATATCCGCTTTCAACATTGTGAATATTCTCCTTTAACATTGCGAATAATAACATTTAAAATTCGCATTCTGCATTGCGAATATTCGCATTCAACTTTGCGAATATTCGCATTGAACAATGCGAATATTCCCATTCAATTGCGAATATTGCATTGCGATTATTCGCAATGTTGAAAGCGAATATTCGCAGTCCATTGCGAATATTCGCAATTGAATGCGAATAATCGCAAAGTTGAATGCGAATATTCGCAATGCTCTCACTACACAGGTTAGCCCCTATGGGTTGAATGCGAATATTCGCAATGCTGAATGCGAATATTCGCAATGTTGAATACGAATAATCGCAATGTTGAATACGAATGTTCGCAATGTGAATGCGAATATTCGCAATACTCCCACCACACATGTTGGCCCCAATGGGCTTCCACAGTAAGCGGAGATTCGTCGAAGTGGGAGAACAGATATTTCAGTTATCTTAAGATCGCGGCTTCCTCATTTGGGAAGCCAAGACGTTCGGATGGCTGAACAAGAAGAGGAAGCTTCGATTTTTTTTTTGAGACGAATAAATAACAATAACACTGTCAGAAAACAAAAACAGATCTGAGAACATTTTGTAATTATTTTTTTTTTTTTTTTGTTTTGTTTTGTTTTGTTTGATAAATAAATAAAGCCCTTCGTTATCAGGCTGGTGTGACGTTACCTCGGTCTGATATCTCGGCCGATATGAAACTAACCAAGTAATAACCTTTAATTATTGGACTTATTTTTTAAATTTAATCTTTTTTGTTGTAGGTACATCATCGGGCTGACGAATGTTCACGTGTATTAGATATTATTGAACAGATGAATGCCGGACAAGAAATTCATAATATTATGGGCCTCCGATTTAAAACTTCACAATTTAAGGTAAAATTCCAATCTCGATATATTATTTGTGTTCCCTCAGGCTCCCAACATATTCTCTTCCCAAAAGGTAATATGGCATTTATGTTTGGGGAAGACATATAGGATGGTGCACTGTTCATTTAGAATGGATTCTATTTCTGATTATAATTACTTGCATCCTTTCATCGTCCGCACTGGGTGCACGGTGGCTCGGCGGTTACAACATTCAAACCTAAAGGTCCACATTTCGATGCACATCAGGGGTAGCTGCGTTGTGTCCTTGGGCAAGGCACTTCACCCTGATTGCTCACATGGGGTACGGAGGCGTACTGCACGTCAATGGTGCACTTGTCTTCAATCAATGCTAACCCTGCTTGTTTAGAATCAGTACGTTGGGGAGTCTGGTAGTTGCTCGCCGTTAGTCTGTGGTTCTCTCCGGCTTCTCCCACATGTAAAACTCTCCGACACGAGGTGACCCTGGCTATCTAAAGTGTCGTTAAACCCAATAATCTATTTCTGTTTATAATTACTTGCATCTTTCCATCGTCCGTACTCTGCAGCATATTGGTAAATAAAACTCGTATAGTTTTCCCAGATTTGCTGTAGACATAGGGCCTACTGTTGAAGGTCCCATGAGGATTATTATACATGAAATGCAATGTTCAAAGGCGGGCAAAGAATTTGGACCAGGTCGCAACTCTGTCAAGATCCGGTCGAAATTCTCTAACGCCTGCAACACCGTGAAATCTGTCAAAAGGAAAAGGCTGAAACGTTGCGTCTCAGAAAGTATCTTCATTAATTTTGTTTATCGGGATCCAGTCTGGGTTCTTCGGAACCTTATCATCCGATTGCGATCCGATCAGGATAGAGACTGCGTTTACGACCACAATACAATATAACACGAATGAACTAATGTAGATAATGTTATTTCCTTCATCCGTCCAACTATCTGTGTATACAGTATATCTCGGGAATTGGGAGCGTTTTACAGAAGGCTGGTGTTAAATCGATCGACGACTGGGTGTATGGATCTTGAATCAGAGGCGAAAGAAGCTCTAGAAAATGTGGTACAAACACAAACGCCCGAAAAAAGGACGCGGAAAAAACTTTTATCTTGTGCACGTATCATGGAATCTATTGCACTCTAAAATCAGTTAGGTTAAAAATCAACCCAAATCAAGAGGGGTGAGTGAATAGGAACCCAATTGTGTTCATATTCACTCAACCCAGTTGATTGTTAACCCAACTGGTTTTAGAGCACGGTATCAGAACATAAACGAGAACATTGTGTGAACAAACTTGAAACTCGTTCACTAAAAGAAGTTGGAAGAGCGTTAGACTACTTCTCAAAGCATAGTGACCGGTGGTTCACGAGAAATTCTTCCTACCCTCTAAAATTAGTTGGGTTAAAAATCAACCCAAATCGACTGGTTGAGTGAATATGAACCCAGTTGGGTTCATATTCACTCAACCCAGTCGATTTGGGTTGATTTTTAGCCCAACTGATTTTAGAGTGTAAAGGATTCCCAGCTTATTAGACAGTCATGCGCTATGGGAGTTATCATCTTCATTCGAAAAAAAACGCGCAAGAGTGTTTTACCCGACGCGCTAAATGAACGTGGAGGAGCACAAATGTTCATAATGCACTTGACCAACCGTGGTTCGGCCCAATGGGAGAAACATCAACCAAAAAATCTCGGAATAATAATGAATCCAGAAAATGTCATTTGATTCTTAGGTTTCGACAACTGTTTTACTGTTTGTAACCACAAGTGCGATGGAATATGGTAAAAAGTGCATAGCACGTTAATTACAAACAGTAAATCTACTGTAAACAAATAACATTTGAGGTTCAACGTGTGCCTATTTCCTTCTCAAAAGGTGAAATTTGACGGTGTTGGATGGATAGAAGAGGACAGAGCATTTCGAACATATTGCCACTCATTTGCGACCTGATCAAAAAAGTCTCAGTCCCCAATTGTAACCACCGCGCTGTACATGTAGGCCCACAACATATTCCATCGCACTTGTCAAAATGTTAGAATCAAACATTTCCCTGGATTTATTTTCTGAAGTTTCTCCCATTGGGCCGAACCCCGGTTGTCCGGTGCATGTTGAACGTTTGTGCCCATCAACTTTCACTTCGCGAGGGCGCACGTCGATATTGTAACGCCATGTAAACTAGATACACGATGAGCTCGTTCCAATAAGGGGGTCATAAGCTATGTTTGAGGTAAATAAATGAAAACCTTTTCACTTCAAGGAATTTTATTACAAGTGTCGTCTGCTATTCGTATTTGGAGAAGAGATACATCATTTCACCATTTCTTATTTTTTAGATATGATTTTCTTTCACAGAATTGCCCATTATCGAGCTCGGCTAATATGACATCAAACTCGGTTGATATGACACCGATCTCGACCAATATGAGCCAATCTTTAGTCAGGGGCGGCGGAGCCGAGGGAAGGGCAAAAGGGCACGTCCCCCCCCCACACACACACACACATTTTTTCACCAATTATAGGTACCCGAACGGCATTTTCCGACATAACATACACAACCCCTATGGTCACTACACATCAACTATACATATATGACCACATTGATTTTCAAAATTTTATTGATTAAAAATAGAAAGCTCCAAATGGAGCGTAATATTTCAAAGGACGGTTTCAAAGTTATGATTAACCCTTTCAACCGGAGAAGCCGCTTTTTCTGGGCCATGAACATAATACTTTATAAATTCATTAAGTATGATAGCTGGTAAGTGAATGTGTGGTGAAGACCAATCAATATTTTCAACGTGCAGCCCTGAGGCTGCACGTTGAAAATATGAATTGATCTGCCCACAAATAATGAATATGGCCTCTTCCAGTTGCTGCCATTGACTTGATATGGAAGATACCACCAGGGTTTTAAGGGTTTGTAAAAACAAAACAAAATAAATACGCTGAGGTTAGTGTCTTAAATAGAGTGGGTTCAAGGGTGTGGGGTAGCGTATATAAATTTATATATTTTGCATGAATGCACCGCCCCACCACCATTGCAACCCCCTCCCCCCCCCCCCCCGATACCCTTGCGGTAACCAGAAAGGTGTGACCCCTACTTTTTGGGAGCTTCCGCCGCCTATGGCTACAGTTGTTCCTCTTGATGCGTTACTAAGCGCAGTCATTTCGTTTAGAGCGAAATCGTTCACCGTTATTCGACGAAAGAAATCTATCAGTAGAATATTGGTGACAAAAGGGAGTAGTTTTTGCATGGTGAGGAATAAATGATGACAATGAAGAGAAACTAGACTGAAGCATGCCCCACCACCCCCCCCCACCCCCACCCCCCGCACAGTACTGAACACAGGAGGTTGAAGAGCAAATAGTGATTTGTTACTCCTACATTTGCTGTGTCTGTAAGACACATATGATGCCCCCCGCGAGTTCTACCATGCACTTTAATTTACATAGGTATTGTAGGTGGAGTTAGCTGGACAAATCATGTATCCTTTATCTAAATTTCGCAAAAAAGTTACTAACTTCAACAACTCCTAATTTTATGAACACATTGAAAAGAATCACATTCCTAACAATATACACACCTTTGGTATATGTATAAATACCCTGTAAAATAAAAAGGTTCTAGCTTGAAAACTGTGGGAGGAGTTAGGAGGACAATCCTTGTACCCTATATTCGAAATTTCACAAAACATGACTTTACTCAACAACCCGTCATTTTGCGAAAAATGGAACAAAATCAAATTCCTTGCAATATGCACACCTTTGGTATATGAATAAATACCCTGCAAAATAAAAAAGGTTCTTGCTTGAAAACTGTAAGGGGGGTAGGCGGATAGAACGGACAGGAGAACGGACAGATGGACAGGGGTAAAACAATAAGCCCCCTCTCCCGACGTTTAGTCGCGGGCGCATAAAAAGAAGAGAGTTGTTCATAAAATTCTATGCAAACAAAGATTCAGAGTTGTAAGGTAAGTGAGAGATTGAGATAGTTCAGCTGTCTTAACGTCGCGGTTTCCCCCCACTTGGGAAGATACGACGTTCGGATAACCGCACTAGGAGAAAGGGAGGGAACTTCGGACTTTAAAATTAAGAAAGAACAACACTCTCACAAATCTTTAACAGATCTGAGAACATTTTGTAATTATTTGTTTTGGTTTAATAAATAAAGAGTTTATTACACGATTGGGGCGCGGTGGCGTTGCGGTAACCGTTCTCGTTCGATCGCCGAAGTTAAGCAACGTTAAGTCCTGTTAGTCCTTGGATGGGTGACCGTCTGAACGATCGATTCGGACTCCCGCGTAGTGTCCTTGGGCAAGGCACTTCACCCCTATTGTCCACACGGGGCCACGATGATGCGATGTACTAAGGCGTACTGCATGTCGATGGTGCGCATGTCTTCATCCAATCTAACCCTGCCTATGCCGCAGTGCGGAGTTACGATGTTGGGGAGCTGGCAGCTGCTCGTCATTGCTCGGTGGTTCTCTCCGGGTACTGTTGCTTCCTCCACCTGTAAAACTGTCACCAACACGATACGACCTTGGCTGTTAAAGTGTTGTTAAACCCTAATAAATAAATAAATAAATAAATAAATTACATGTTTAGTTGCAAGTCGGCCGAGATATCAGCCCTCGGTAGCTTCACATCAGCCTTCGACCTTTGGACTCAGGCTGATATGAAGCTACCATGGGCTGATATCTCGGCCGATATTAGACCAACCAAGTTACAACTTCAAATTATCGATGTCTTGTAGTTCTGGAAATCTTTCAAAATCCCTGCTCAGAGGGAAATGTAGCTGTTCTTGTCATAACTAAATTTTATCTGTCTTATCATATTAAGCCGACACCATATCGTAATTGCATCAAATGCTCCACTGAGTTTCGAATACTAATGATATCATCAAAGCAAGTGAATGTCATGCAGCCTTTCCCCAAATAGAAAACATTCAGATCAATAGAAGGAATTATTATTTCTGGAAAGTTGGTAATACATAGAGATTATATGTTGAGAAATTCGCTGATGTGAGATCGTTTTAATTTGTCACAAGATGATACGAATAATAGAGATGAGCAATTATCCCAAGAGCATTCAGTGAGTTATTGAGAAATTGTTATGATTAATCCGCTTAACCCTTTACCTAACATGAAAAGCACTTGCAAACAAAATTCTTGAATAACTAATTATTTTCATTTTTTGTCTCAAAAACATAGGTTATGACCCCTCTTTGGAACGAGCTCGACGAGCTCGTTCCAAATAGGGGTCATAACCTATGTTTTTGAGACAAAAAATGAAAAAAATAATGAAAATTAATAGGCGATTTTTGTCAATAGCGATGGCCGTTTTTGACCGTTATGTTAAGTAAAGGGTTAACCCATCATCACTGGTTTGGATGACGATGGTGCTTTCCGGGAGGAACGCGGGTGGACAGGCGACGATGCAGGAGAACGTCGTTCTCCTACCTTTGTCTGATTGGGACGCAGGTTACCCTACAACTTTAAGATCTGGAATGGGAGCGCGGTGGCTCAGTGGTAGACTGTTGGACTTCTATGCTGGAGGTCCCGAGTTCGATTCCCGTCCGGGACGACCCGCGTTATGTCCTTGGGCAAGGCACTTTATCCCTACATGGGGGCACGATGACGCCGTGTACTAAGGCGTACTGCACGTCGATGGTGCACATGTCTTCAACCGCAATAACCCTGCTTGAGCGGAGCTTGAACAGAGTTAGAATGTTGAGGAGCTGACAGTTGCTCGTCGATGCTCGGTGGTTCTCTCCGGGTACTCCGGTTTTCTCCACCCGTAAAACTGTCATGGTCACGATTAGCTATTGTGCATAAGTATGTGACCTTAAACACCAATAAATAAATAAATAAGATCTGGATCTTCACGACTATACAGCACAGCAAGCACTCACTCGCTTTGCTAGCCACACTATTTATTTATTTATTTATCAGGGTTTAACGACACTTTACCAGCCAAGGTCATATCATGTCGGTGACAGTTTTACGGGCGGGGGAAGCCGAAGTACCCGGAGAGAACCACCGAGCAACGACGAGCAGCTGTCAGCTCTCCAACATTGTAACTCTGTACTCTGCACCGCGGCACACGCAGGGTTAGATTGGTTGAAGACATTTGCACCATCAACGTTCAGTACGCCTTAGTACACAGCGTCATCGTGTCCCCATGCAGGCAATCGGGGCCCAAGGACACAACGCGGGAGCACGAATCAGTCGCTGAAATGGTCGCCCATCCAGCTACTAACCGCACTCGACGTTGCTTAACTTCGTTGATCTGACGAGAACCGGTTACCGCGACGCCACCGCGCCACCGCGCCCCCGCTAGCCACACTAAACCCATGTTATGTCCCACAAAGTAGACCGTTGTTTTTTAGGGCATTTTTGTAAAATTGCATGTAGGCGGGCGGTTTTTTATTTTATTTTTTATTTTTGTAATTATTTCATTACCATGAAAAGTAGTATTTTTTTCGTCATTTGAGTGCATTAACGTTTTGCTTTGCAAAGCCTTGTTGCACTCAGGGGACAAACTTATTAATTTTATTAACTTGGGTAAAATATCAGACACAATCCATTTAATTTTTATTTTTTTAAGTTTGTATTGGTTTCAAAAAGAGAGCATGCGGCAGCCAAGAGGATCATGTGGGAGGGCCTGAGGAACAGATTTTTAACTTTAGGCCTTATCTGTGTGTTTTTTTTAGATATGACTTTCTTTGTCTGAATTTCTCCTTATCAAACTCGGCAAATATAACTCCAAACTCGGCTGATATGACGCTGATCTCGGTCGATATGCACCAGTCTAGAGTTGTCCCCCCTTGATGCGTTACTAGGCGCAACCAATTTGTTTTCATTGAACCCGTTCGACATTATTCGAGAATTGACGTTACGAGGCAAAATGGAGTTGTTTGAAACTAAGTTTTTGTATGGTGAGGAATTAATGTCTGCCATAAGCAGGGACGTGGCTAGAGTTTTCTGATTGGGGGGTGTAGGGTAGTGAATTTCCAACTAGGGGGTGGGACCCGGGAGGGGGAATCCCCTCCCGGTCCCACCCCGTAGTTGTAAGTTCACTACTGAGAAAGATTTTGAAAATGAAGCCATGAAAGGGGGCATAAAATCGGTTTTAGTAACTGGAATGCAACACATTTATGACAGAATTATCAGGTTGTTATTATTATTTGGTTTTCATCTGGGAATTGAATATGTGCAAAACAAATGCTCAAACTAAGAACTTCGAACAATTCACACAGTCCTAACATTAAATCAGATCTTATGCATGAATGATCAATTTTCGCTGTTTCATCACTTTGGAACCGTGAATGATGGAATTAACTCAGGATAACGATTTTTCATGATGTGATTTTCTTGAAGTGCATTTCGATGATTTTTTTATGACGATAAGTAACGTACTATAGAAATCTCGTACCGATTGACATCATGCAAACTTATGAAGCTCGATATTGCGTACACTGTAGTTGTAAATAGTAACAGCTGGAATGTTTGCCGATTTGAACCCGAGTTGGAAATTTGGGAAGTAAAGGAGACATCAGCATCGCCAAAGCAGCTCTAAAATCCAGAGGGATGGAATTTCTAACTACTCATGACTTGCCCTCCGAATGTCCAACTATAGGAAATTTTGGCCAGGATTGGGGGGGGGGGAGTGATCCACCCTCCGCCCCACCCCTGGTCGCCACGTCCCTGGCCATAAGTATAGGTTTAGGTGGATGTGGAGAAGAAAGAACAGATTTGTACAGAAAGATCAACGCATCCTGACTAAGTGGAGATTCGTCGATGTGGGAGAAAAGATAGTTAAGCTCTTCAAACATCGCTGCTTATTCATTTATTTATTTATTTATTTATTTATTGATGTTTTAAGTCACATACTTATGCGTAATGGCTAATCGTGACCTTGGCGGTTTTACGGGTGGAGGAAGCCGGAGTACCCGGAGAGAACTACCGAGCATCGACGAGCATCTGTCAGCTCCTCAACATTCCAACTCTGTTCATGCCCCGCTCAAGCAGGGTTACAGCGGTTGAAGACATGTGCACCACCGACGTGCAGTACGCCTTGGTACACGGCGTCATCGTGCTCCCATGTAGGCAAGCGGGATAAAGTGCCTTGCCCAAGGACACAACGCGGGTCGTCCCGGACGGGGATCGAACTCGGGACCTCTAGCATAGAAGTCCAACAGTCTACCACTGAGCCACCGAGCTCCCATAGCGGCTTACGCAGTGAGGACGTCCAGATACCTGAGCTAGAAGAAGAGAAAACTTAGGACTTTATGAAACGAATGAAAAACAATAACACTGTCAGAAAACTGCAGTAGATATTTATTTATTTATTTATTGCGGTTTAAGGTCATATATTTCTGCACTGTGGCTAATCATGACCATGACAGTTTTACGGGTGGAGGAAGCCGGAGAGAACCACCGTGCAACGGCGAGCAACTGTCAGCTCCCCAACATACTAACTCCACACCAGCAGGGTTAGCATTGGTTGAAGACAAGTGCACCATCGACGTGCAGTACACCTTAGCCCACGACGTCACCGTGCCCCCAGATGGGCAATGGGGGTGAAGTGTCTTGCTCAAGGACACAACACGGTTGCCGAAGGTGGGATTCGAACCGAGGACCCCTTGGCTTGCAGCCTTCACCTCTACCTACTGAGTCACCCCCCCCCCCCCCCCCCCACCTGCAGTAGATCGGAGTACATTTTGTAATTATTTGCTTTGGTTTAACTCTTTACCCCACGTAACGGCCAAAACCGTCCAGCGCTTTTCTAAAAAATTGCCAATTAATTTTCATTATTTTTTCATTTTTTGTCTCAAGAACATAGGTTATGACCCCTCGTCGAGCTCGTTCCAATGAGGGGTCATAACCTATGTTTTTGAAAAAAAAAATGAAAACAGTTATTCAAGAATTTTTTTTACAAGTGTCGTCTGCTTTTCCTGTTAGGTAATGGGTTAATAAATCAAGAGGTTATTACTTGGTTGGTTTCATATCAGCCTGAGACCCTCCTTAGCGCAGCCGTTGAACAGCAGTTACTGATGTTTGTTTGGTCGGTTGTCGGGATTAACTACACTTCCATCCATTTGCATTAGTTAGCAACTGCTCTTTCCAGCACACTGATCGATTAGTGACAGAGATTAAGCTGATAGTAAGCTATGGGGTGGCGTTCAAGACGTCCCCAACAAATGCCATCAGTGGGTAAAAATGTTCTGTTCCACAGTTTGTTGGTAATTCATGTATGGGTTTGGACAGCCCTTCGAAATACTGCGCTCTCCATTTAAAAGTCATAATGACGTCAGCGCTCACGTCACATGAAGTGCCATGAGATAAATGTTTTTCGATGAAACTACTTAGTTGTACTGGCTAACACTTTGTAATACCTTTTTTCCATTTTTTACAGAATCGAATAGATTTATCAAGAGTAGCTATTGTTGGACATTCCTTTGGCGGTTCATCCACCGTATGCGCATTGTCAAAAGATAAAAGATTCAGGTATGTGTATATTGTGATTAATCGGATTTTATAGCATGATAACATATTCTACTACATATGAAAAGCCTATGACATAAATTTTAGCTTTATACACCTACAGTGGAACTACATCCAAGTTGACCTTTGGTGACGTCGACCTGAATGCGAACTTGTCTAAATTTAAAACACGTCGCCTCGCGAAGAGTGAAATGAAAGTGGCAATTATGTATTACGTTTTTAAATGAGTTTACCCTATAAAACACCAAAACTTAACAAACATGCTTTCTCTCTTGTTAATAAAGCATCCATAACTCGAAACGGTATGTTATTATGGTATTAAAATGAAAAAGGCCCCGTTTCATGTTCCATGTTCCATTTCATTTCGGCGATAAAATTGACAGCGGAAGTACCGCCCACCGATGCTTGTCTGAACAAAAACAGATCCGCACGTATGTACGTCTGGTGCTCAGTAAAAGCGAGAAAAATAATAGCGACTCTTAATAATCTGACGATCATGGAATTGAGAAAATATACCTACAGTAGCTTGGTGTATCAAATGTTCACCGCGAGTGGTGAAGTGGTGTTAACCGCGCGCCAAAGGCTCGCGGTTAACACCACTTCACCACTCGTGGTGAACATTTGGTACACCAAGCTACTATGGGTATATTCTATAAATAACACATGTATCTGTCAAAATTTGAATGAAACAAACACGTGTTCAAAAACCAATATAGTGATGTACACAGTCGGATAGGGTGCTGTGAGTGTGTGTGTTATCATACTGCAAAGTAAAATGTCAAACCGTCATTGGCGATCTTGCCACATGCAATGTTCTAATAAGACTAAAATTCTCGCCCTCTGATCAGACGAGAGTACTCTTAGTGTTGTTCTATGTTTACGACGTCGGTGGCATATGTTACCGTATGACGTCACAGTGCGAAATATTTGAGAAGAGGATAATAAGAGGAGGAGATTCAACATGCATATTACCTATAAAAAAATCGTATTTTTCAAGGCTAGTGATTACTCCACGAATGAATATTCGCAACCCACTTATAAGTTCATTTGAACTGAGATGGAGTAACCTTGACCTTTACGTAAGTTATTGATTTTTTGTTGTCCGAAGACGCCGTGCGGGTACACCAGAGGTTAATTAACTAAATTTTTTATAGTTAAAGTTGCCTTGTTCTTTCAAGTTTTTTTGTTCATTTCACGATATGGGTTTTGGGCTATGAGTAGGGTCTTATCTTGGCGTAACGCTCATACAACGAGGTTAGGGCGTATCCTAAGGGCCCCCCCCCCCCAACAATTGCACGTTTTTAGCCCCCCCCCCCCCCCCAACAATTCCAGCATTTTTGGAAAAATCATTATTAAGGGTCTCAGAACAGTGTTGTAGTTGAAGTATTGAGGTCGGATGCTTCAGTACCAGCTTGCATAAAGAATCGGGGCGATATTCTCTGAAATAAATTACGGGGTTGTGTACGTGGCACATGACAACATGACTCCTTCTCGGTTAAGATGCTGACCAACTAACGAAGGAACGAACACAGAAACGAACGAAAGGACGAACGAAAATCATCATCAGGAAAATTTTATTTAATGAAGCACCAGGTTGTACCCGGTGCTTCATTAATTAACTTTTTGACCATTACTCAAATAATTAGTGTTTGGAATCTAATATTATTGCGTCCGCGGAAATATTGCCCACCCGTGGGAAGTGACCAGTCCACGACAGCCATACTGTAACCACTAACCATCACTAGATTTTCTTAAGCTAGTCAAGACCGGGTGGATATTATACTGAATAGAATGTTTGTACCCAGTCAGTGTGCTGGAATATACCATTATAATGTACTGAATAATTACAGTATATCGGTTCTCATCAGATCACCGAAGTTTAGCAACGTCGAGCGCGGTTAGTAGTTGGATGGGTGACCATTGCAGCGACTGATTCGCGCTCCCGCGTTGTGTCCTTGGGCAAGGCACTTCACCCCGATTGCCTACATGGGGGCACGATGACGCTGTGTACTAAGGCGTACTGCACGTCGATGGTGCGCATGTCTTCAACCAATCTAACCCTGCCTGTGCCGCGGTGCAGAATTCAGAGTTACAATGTTGGAGAGCTGACAGCTGCTCGCCGTTGCTCTGTGCTTCTCTCCGGCTACTCTGTCTTCCTCCACCCGTAAAACTGTCACCGACATGATATGACCCTGGCTGTTAATGTGTCGTTAAACCTTAATAAAAAAAAAATTACAGTATGTGGCCCCCAATATTACTGTTACGACACTGCCACGATAGAGTGAGGAATGCAAAAATACGGATGGCCAGTTTCCATTCAAGCTACTGCTTACCCGTGTTAAGTTCATCCGGGATTCCGTATATATGTATTATGTTTAGAAAGAAAACTGGTAATCAGGGGTTAATTTTGACATTATATTCCAGGAGTGAAATCAGCTGATTGTTGATTGTTAGTTATCTGGAAATCTCTGTTCATTTTTTACTCTTTTTAACCCTTTACCCAACGAATCGGCCGCATCCGACCGCGTAATATGCAAATTTAGCAGTTGAAAAAATATTTTTCAAAACATTTCAACAAAACCATATCATGTGACCCCTCGTTGGAACGAGCTCGTCGAGCTCGGTCCAACGAGGGGTCACAGGATATGGTTTTGTTGAAATTTTTTGAAAAATTTGAAACAATATTTTGATATCGTCTGCGTTGGGTAAAGGGTTAACTTCATTCAGTACTGTACATTGGAGTCATGTTGAAGATTACGAGCAGCAGATGGAATTACGTTCGCTGTTCTAGAGCCTTCAACAAGTACTAAGGGTGTTGCATTGGCTTTAAAAGTCCCCCCCCCCCCCCCCCCCCATGACAGATCATGGACCTTCACATATGGGGGATTCCCAATGTTAACCCAGCACGAGGTGAAATAAAGGGTGGGGCTGCTGCCAGTGGTAGCCAAAAAAATATTTTGTCTCCCCTCCTCATATTTTAACCTGGCTACGCCCCTAATCGGATGGAAATGGTTAAGAAAACAAATTAGAATATTGTTCTTGCGCAAGTCGCGTTTGTTCACGTATGAAATGAAAATATACCTTCAGTGACATGGCGATATATACGCACTTTGATACTTGGAATGACCTGGTATTTTTTAATCGACCTAACAGTCCATATTCATCAATTTTTAATTAATCTCTTTTCATACTTCAGAACTGGAGTTGTCCTTGACGGTTGGATGCATCCACTCGATGAAAAGGTGTACAGAGACATCAGCCAATCTATGTTATTTTTTAACATGCAAACATTTCAGTGGACAAAAAATATTGAGCAAATGAGACAGTTCAACTCGGACAAAGTAGATAGACGTATGATTACTCTACTGTGAGTGTACACTATTAATCTTTTGTTGTTGTTTGGGGGGTTTTGTTTCGTCGGGAGGGGGGGTGTGGGGGGGGGGGTAGGGAAATATTGTGAACAGCTTGTGGACTTAACTCTGAAAAATACGGTTAGGGAAATGAGAATAAAAGTGGCACATACCAACTGGCAATTTAAGATGAAGAAAACGAGCCGATCCCATCACACCCCACCCACATATCACAGGTTTTGGCCAGTGGTCAGTTGTGTACATTTATTATCAAAGATGGGAGCACGGTGGATCAGTAGGTAGGGATGCAGGCTGCAAGCCCAGATGTCCTCAGTTCGAATCTCACCTGCGGCAACCGCGTTGTGACCTTGGGCAAGACACTTCATCCCAACTGTCAACGTGGGGGCACGGTGTCGTTGTGTACTAAGGTGTACTGTGCTTCAGTGGTGCACTTGTCTTCAACCAACGCTAACCCTGCTTTAGTGGAGTTAGTATGTTGGGGAGTCTGACAGTTGCTCCCCGTTGCTCGGTGGTGGTTCTCTTCGGGTATTCCGGCTTCCACCTCCCGTAAAACTGTCCGACACGAGGTGACCCTGGCTGTCGAAAGTGTCGTTAAACCCCAATAAATAAATATCAAGGATGCCGAAGAATGACATTTGATGTTCTAAAATACATAGATATCCGTTGCCTCCAGTCCAATAAACTATTTATCGTATGATAAAACCCTTTTTTCAACGGACAACAATTAACCCTTCCAACGCTGGTGGTATCTTCCATGTCAGTTCAATAACAACAACTGGAAGATTCTGTATTCATTATTTGGGGGTATACAGACCAATTAATATTTTCAACGTGCAGCCTTAGGGCTGCACGTTGAAAATATTGATTGGTTTACCCTACTCATTCAGTTAGCTGTCATCCTTAATGAAATTATGGCGTATCATGTCTCTGGGTCGGAAAACCTGCCTTTCGGGTTCAAAGGGATAAGTCTCCATGCAGCCACAAACAGTCCCTTTTATATTGCTCTGAGAAGTTATCTCCCTTGATAACTCTAGTGGAAGGATACACTTATCTTGTGCATAGTGTTTTTAGATCATTGTTGGCTGCCTGTACATATTTTGCATTTTACCCCTATGTCATTGCTGTATGAAAATCCCAACCCACACTGGTGCTCACCGCTCTGACGTGAGTATATATGGCAAATTTTGTGGTGATTCGATCATTGGTGTATGAGAAGATGGGGAATAAACAAACCCCATTTTTTTGTATTCTTGTATGGAAATTCCAATACACTGGCACTCTCTGGGATGCATTGAGCACACATACCAAATTTGGTGATGATTCGATCGACGGTCTAGGAAAAGTGGGAAAGAAATACACAACGAACGAACTTTTCGTAAATTATAATATATTCTCGATAAAACTGTTTAATTTTCAGGCACTGTTTTACACAGAAATTCTATGTTTGTAACTACCTCTGGTGCTGAAACTCTATTGTCTAACATAGGCCTTCTGTTGGATTGGGACTCGGAAGCCTTTCAAACGAAAGGCAAGATAATAGGATTTCGCACGACCATTTATGGGAACTACAAGGGTCGTGAACTAAAGAAGTATTGACTACCAACGAAATAAATATTTGATGTATATAAATCGAAGCAGTTCGATACAAAAAAAAACCTCACCGATATGTGGTGTGTGAACAGAAATGCGGGACGGTGAATGAAACATCTGTTGTCGCCCAGTGTCAGATTGTTCATACAAAAATTATATGTTTACACAGGAAATCTGAAAATTTAGCCTCATTTTCGGATGTAGCGGTAGTTCAGTGAATGTGTGGGTTGGGGAACAAATTGTCAACAGGCATGAGCCCGAACTATCATGCTCGACCTGGTGAGAGAATAGTTACAAAATAGCTACCATGCCCCGTATTATAATTGGTTATCAAAAAATGTAACACAGATGTCCGCTAGCCTCTATTTCTCTACGCTGTGATCGGGTTTAGGTCTATTCTTCTACTCCATCCATCTTCCAACCCGAAGACCAGTCCCGGCACAAGCAGTGTTAGCAGCGCCACCGTCGACATGCAGTACGTAGGCCTTAGTAAGCAGCGCCACCGTGCCCACACGAACTAGATTTGTTAATATTAATTTTACAAATGATATATTTAAAAAATGCCTGTAATATTGACACAGTTGCATGCTATCAAATATTCAACTCGTTGCAATCGTGCAGTTTGTCAGTGAGAAAAATTGGGTGGCATCTGCATCCTTCAAATACCAATACTCGACACATGTTGGTCATTTGTTTCCACATAGGGTTTCATAAATCCTCTGGTTTTCTAGGAACTGAGGACGGGAATGAAATAACTCTCAGAACCGGGAACCGGGAAATTTCCTGGATAATATCAAGCAAATTTACGAGAGTGACATGACGTATTTATTTTAATGATGATGAGCATATTTCATTGGCAATCTCCCAAGTTTTTTTCCTAAGATAAGTATAAAAACCCAAACCCGCTTCAATAGCCTTCAGTCTCGTCTTTATTTTCAGAATCACTCGCATTATCACCTCTATATATATACCTTCTTCAACATCAACACCCTCTTCACTGCCATCTCCAGTCTCCTCTGCTTCAAGCAGAGGAGACTGGTGACGGCTGTGAAGTGGATGTTGATGTTGGAGGAGGTAGTGAATAATGATACTAGTGATTCTGAAAATGAAGACAAGTTTGAACTTTGAAGCGGATGAAGTAGATCTTCCTGTTGAAAGGGAGGGGGTGGTCCTCCCGAACTGGTTGAGAGCTACAATGATTTGTTGAAAATGGTTCTTCAGGAATAAGGAATGTAAAAATTTCAGGCGTGGAAAGGCTGAGGAAATCCTACAAAGTTTCAATTCAGAAAACTTCAGTTCAATACACAAACAGTGCCACGCTTCATTCCCGGTTCCGTGCTGTAGATTGCCCGGAAATCGAGGCCGGGCTTCGGAACCGAGAACCCCGGAATTCTCGTTCTCGGGATTAAACCCTGTTTTCACATGACTTAGTGATTTGTGCCTCGGACAAAGTAGCTTATGGATAAAACACTGAAGCCTTAGTAATCGAAAAGTGTCACGGGGAAGCTACAGGTTCGAATTGAATGTATCAACGAGACCGGGCATCTCGGAGGAGGGGGGGGGGGGGGGGCTGTTAATCACTTCTTATGTGTGTGAGACTGGGTGACCGAGCAATGGGTGGAAAGTAACTCTTTTCCCATATCTGTTTCTCTGTTAGAATCTGGGTTTTTCTTAAACTGGTCAGTGCTTTTAATGTTGTGTTTTATCACTGTCGAGTTTTTAAAACCCGCCAACCACTATGTTTTTTATTGCAAAGAGAAGTCAGATCGTACATCGCAATATGGCGTTTCTACTATTAATAAGAACGATTTAATCGGATGTTTAATGAAATGTGGATCAAATACGATAGAACAGGTTATAAATAACATTGTCCCTATATCCCGATAAATTCTGTCTTTTGATTGGTCAGAATGCCTTGGACAAATAGCCATGACAAAGGATGCACCCATCATCCAAGGGTATAATCGCATGCGAAACATCGGGGGTATATGGTTTAAATGAAAGCCTTTCGCGTTTGCTCGCCTCGATGTAAAAACCGAACCCAAAAACATGAAAATAGTCACAAATATCATCAGGTTTCCGACAATTCGATCATATTTTGATGTTATAAATTAAATAGTCGAATAATTAAATCAAACAACTCGAGAAAAATGAAATAAGAGCAAATCTAATAACAAAATATCCGATATGTTTCCAGGTCATATCTCATGACATCACCTGGATGTCTCATTAAACACCTCGCCTGTGGCTGGGTGTTTAAAAACCGACATCCAGGTATTAAATCTCCATATACCATACATGGTGGCGGAAATAACTTACATTATTTTCTGGATCTGGAAAGGGGCGCGGTGGCTCAGTTGGTAGAGGTGCAGGCTGCAAGCCGAGAGGTCCTCGGTTTGAATCCCACCTGCGGCAACCGCGTTGTGTCCTTGGGCAAGACACTTCACCCCCATTGTCCACGTGGGGGTACCTTGGCGTTGTGTACTAAGGTGTACTGCACGTCGATGGCGCACCTGTCTTCAACCATTTCTAAACCTGCTTGTGTGGGGTCAGTATGTTGGGGAGCTGACAATTGCTCACCGTTTCTTGGTGATTCTCTCCGGGTGCCCCGGCTTCCTCCATCCATAAAACTGTCGCGGTCATGATTAGCCATTGTGCAGAAATATGTGACCTTAAAACACCAATAAATAAATAAATACTGGATCTGGAAAAAACATTCTTCCTCACTCTTTAATATCTGTTGAGTTAAAAACCAACCCAAATCAACTGGGTTGAGTGAATATAAACCCGTTGAGTGATTATAAAGCCGATGGGGTTCGTATTCACTCAATCCGATTGATTTGAGTCAATTTTTTTAATCAATTTTTTTTTAATTTTTAAATTTTTTAAAAATTTCAACTGATTTCAGAATGTATGTATTTACTACCCCAAGGAGGCCGGGTGAATTAATCAGGTAACACATCATCCATGTGCATCTATTCGCCTCGGACTGGCGTGACAACCGTTACTTATTCCCAGTTCCTTATTCGACATTCGTTATCAACCGATTTTATCGGTTGATAACGAAAGTCGAATAAGGAACTAGGAATGAGCATCGATTGTCACATCCCCTCGCCTCGGCATTAAGTACAAATAATTAAGTTCAGTGAAAACCAAGCTTTTGCGTTTTGTTGTTCCTGGAATATATGGTTCACGCACCTTAATTAATCAATGTTTTTATTCTGAGATTCGTGAACAAACATATAAAATTACATACCTGAAGCCATCAAACGCGTCAACAACTGACAGTGAAATGATTTCATTTGAGAAAAAAATCATTAACTTTTTCTACTAGCGGAATTTAATCGCATTAATAGGAGTTCAAACATAAAAATTCTAGAACTTAGGCAGAATTTGCCGTTTTTAATCTGTCTTCACATGACAGTCGAGTGTGCTTTTGTATCCACTGAAGATAAAAACAAACGAACTTTCGATAATTAACTTTTCTCTAAACTATACGGTGCAAGCTGCAACAAAACTTCGTTTTCCAAAGTAGGAGTCCATAATGGTTCTGACAGCGAGACTAACTTTGCCGACAAGAGACATAAGGGTTTAGTCGCGGGGGGTAGGGAGGCGCGGGGGGGGGGGGGCTGGTAATGTGCCCCCCCCCCCCTAAAAAAAAACAACTCAAAAAGGCCCACTTCTGGTAAGCATTAGTCAAAATTTGGACTCAAAGGCCGTAATATAAAAAAAATTATATTACGGGCTTTGTGGCCATGTTTAGGCTTGGCGACCACGTGTTAAGGTCCCCAGCAACCAGATGGATTTTATTTATTCCCATCCAAAAAGTTTACTCGTTCAAATTCCCTAAAAAAGCAATCGAATCACAAATTCATTTTCGTGGGCTTGAAATTTAAAAAAATATTCTGGGGAGGTCTCCGGGACTCGCACTAACGAAAGGGGACATCTCCTCCAACTTTTGTCTGTGGTAGTCGCGGATGACTTGGTGGTCGAAGGTCCATAAAGCCCAAATTATTATTACCACCTTCAAAAAGTCCTGGCTAGGTGTGTGTGTGTGTGGGGGGGGGGGGGGAGGGTTAGGGGGGGGGGGGTATACGTGGTTTTTGTCGGATTTTGCTGATCCGTTCCATAAAAATGTTAAACCTAATTCATTTTTCTTTCTTCATCGCAACTTTTTCGTCCAAACTCTAGTTACATTTCTACTAGAGAATGCCGTAAGTTAATTTTAGTGTGGTATCAATCTGTAAGGAAAGTTTTGCTGCAGTACGTGAAATATTATTTATTTGTTTATTGGGGTTTAACGACACATCCAACAACCAGGGCCCTATCGTGTCGGACAGTTTTGCGGGTGGGTGAAACAGGAGTACCCCGAGAGAACCACCGAGCAAAGATGAGTAACGAGGACTCTCCAACATATTTACATCGGTTCAAAAAATGTGTGTCATAGACGCGCAGCACGCCGCAGCACACTGCGCCACCCTGCTCCACAGTAACTGGGGTACTACGGCAATTAAGCAAATTTACTCTCTGTGAACCTCAATCTGAATCAAGATCTCAGAAAGAGGATGGGCTTTTCTTGTCCACTGCATGGAATAGCATCAGCAAATTCACCCCCTGGGGAACTCCATTTGCAATTGACAGATTGGTTATTTCCAGGTTTGAAAAACACACTCCTGGAGCTGAAACGGTTATGGAACTTTCTTGATCGATTAGTTACGTGGATTAACCTTGGTTAATCGATTAATCTCTTGTCCAAATAGATATCTGAATAATTGCCATACCATTGATGATTTATACCATGAACCCTTTACCCAATGTAACAAACAAAACCGACTAGGCCTATATACAAAAATCTCCATTCATTCAAATTTATTGTTTTCAATTTTGGTCTCAAAACATTGCTTATGACCCCTCATTGGAACGAGCTCGTTGAGCTCGTTCCAATGAGGGGCCATAAGCTATGTTTTTGAGACAAAAATTGAATTTTTTTAGTAATTTAGCAATTTATTTTGCAAGTGTCATCTGCAACCCGCAATGGGTAAAGAGTTAAGAATGACCATTTCCAGCTACTGATACTGAATGATGATCATACAAGTAAACAAGTATGTCAGCAAGTAACTTGCATGCTTTACTCTGTCTCATATAATTGATGTGAGTCAGTGTGACAATGTTTACCTCTTATGGGGCAAGTTTGTTCCTTTGTTAACCTATATAATACAGTAGTTCAAAAGTAATGGTTAATCGATCAATTAGTTTTTGGATCGATCAAGATGTTGATCATTGATTAATCGATTAATCGGTTAACCGTTTCAGCTCTACACACTCCACAACCGCGTTCCCACATGAGCAATTTAGGATTATGTCTCTTGGCTGATGACACGAATCATGCACACGACGCGGCCTGGATTGAATCTACAGCTATTTGATCTGAACTCTAATGGTCTAACCAGCAAGACACCGTGCTCCCATGTCGGGTACCACGTGCGCAGATGTACCACACCAACATTGAATCAACGGCCCTACCAAATTGGTCCTCAAAAATTGCTATTTTTCTGGATAAAAATCCGAAGAATAGCCGCCCAATAAGAAACGGACCCATTTCAACGCAATTCAAATATTTCTTCATGACCGAACTCGACAGTAACAGAAAAATTCAAGGTGTGCACATCTTTCGCGCGAATTGAGGTTGCAGTGTAAAAAACAAACCCACATCAGTGCGTGCATTCGACCTTCGTTGGAGCACATCACGAGTTGACCTGGATGTAAAAGTGAAAAAATACTCCGAACCTTTTTTTCTGAACTTATTAGTGTTCGACGAAAAGGGCGATATGCTTATGTATTCTTTGCGAAATTCTCAGTAATTTTACAAAACACCGTACGCCGCACGGCCAAGCACTGTGTGTCGCTGTGAAGCTTGTTGTCACGTCTTTCGAATGACACTGATAGTTCGGCAGTGAACATAGTGTTTCAAATTTGGGATTGAATAAAAATAAGGACGTCTGGTGTTTTTTTGTTTTTTTAAATCTCTTTTGTACTTCTCGCTCCGTAATCGAGTCACAGCAGATTCGATAACAGGTTGTCATGCCAGGTTCGCAGCTCGTTATGTTGAGAGTGGCGGGGGAAGGAGGTCGACGAGCTGGGCCGCACGAATAACCCAAAACGACCCAAAACTGACCCAAAACAACCGTTTTTGGTCGTTTTGGGTAAGTTTAGGGTCGTTTGAGGTCAGTTTTGGGTCGTTTTGGGTGAATCGTGCTGCCGGACGAACTCTCCTACAAACCCGCCTGTCTGAAATGTGCAATCGGAGAAAAAATATGTTTTACTTATAAACATTTCCATGCATATAGTGCCGGTTGAAATAACCTGTATTGGAATATCACAAGCATATTTATTTATTTATTTTCTTTACTTGTGTTTAAGGTCAAATATTTCACACAATGGCAAATCGTGATCGCAACATGGATACGAAGTCAAATCCAGCCAATCGTTTTATACCCATGTTGCCCATTTTAGAGAACTTCCACCACGGGCATTTCGTCCACTAAGCTTCAGTGTGGTCTATGTGTCTACTGGCACATAGACCACATTGGAACTCAGGGGACGATTAGTTATTGGGCCCTGTTTTACCAGTAAACAAAGCTTGTTTACCACAGTAAATAAACACTGCTTCACTTCCCGGGATTCCCACGGGGCCTATTCCTTTTCCATCTGCTCATAATTGCAAAGCTTGACATTATTTCTTGGGAATCTCTCAGGAAGAAGTAATGTCCAGGCATGCAAATATCAAATAAGAAAAAGATACAGAATTTTTAAAGAAATTTTAATGTGGTGGTTTAATATCTCACAACGTTTTTAAGTTGATGCCATCGCTCGTAGACATAATATTCACTACAAAATAGCAAGAGAAATATATGTCGCGGATAGCCCCAGGAGGCAATTCTATAAAACCTTTACAATTGTATTTTCTAGAATTGTATTTTCTACATATTAATATAACTGACTAAAATGAATCATTAGCATTTTAAAAGATATGGCAATTTGCCAGCTGGCAAATTACCAGATCTCTGAAAATGCTAATGGTTCATTTTAACCCCTTTAAAATGGTAACTAGAAAATACAATTCTACAAATACAATTGTAAAAGTTTTATAGTAATGGCCCAGGTTGAACTATGTGCACCTGCGTTCTACAAACCTTGCAAGGGTGGGGGTGGGGTGGGCCTCCCCGACCCTTCATGTTGGGCGTCATTGCTTCACCCTTCTAAAAATGTTTATTTCTAAATGTGAGCTACTGTTGGTAGACTGAGTCCTTTATCGATTTCTGAAATTATGGGTTTTTGTCTCTTTTCCAGTGGAGGATGTCATCAAAGTGTCACAGATTTCCAGTTCATAATACAGAGTAGATTTGTGGGAAAATTAATGGAGATCCGGCATGATCTTTCCCCTCCAATAGCTATGGACCTTGTCTGTAAGGGAACTCTGGGATTTTTGTGGAAACATTTGGGTAAGTTACACCACTATTTTTTTAATCTCAATCTTTTTCTCGCATATCGGTTTGATACAGTTCCTGTGATTTGGGCCTTTAAATTCATTTATTTTGGGCACCTCGTTTCGCTCTAATTTGGGCACATTAAAACCAAAAATAACAGCCTTATCCTGTTATGTTTTCGCGCGCCGAGGTGACCCTTCTCTGAAGTTTTTGATATCACATATGCCGACCAGGATAGGAAGCGGTAGAGGAGGATGGCTGACGGAGATGGGTTTGTTTGTTGTCTAGATAGTTTTCTAGAAATGCATTTTCTACCTATTAATATAACTGACAAAAATGAATCATTAGCATTTTAAAAAATATGGCAATTTGCTAACTGGCAAATTACCAGATCTTTAAAAATGCTAATGGTTCATTTGAATCCATTTAGAATGGTAACTAGAAATACAATTCTAGAAAATACAATTGTAAAAGGTTTATAGTAATGGCCCCAGGTATTAACCCTTTACTTAACGTAACGGCCAAAACCGGCCAGCACTATTCTCAAAAATCACCAATTAATTTTCATTATTTTTTTTCATTTTTTGTCTCAAAAACATAGGTTATGACCCCTCTTTGGAACGAGCTCGTTGAGCTCGTTCCAAAGAGGGGTCATAACCTATGTTTTTGAGACAAAAAATGAAAAAAATTAGTTATTCAAGAACTGTTTTTGTAAGTGTCGTCTGCTTTTCATGTTAGGTAAAGGGTTAAGGGTGAGTTCAAGGATGAGTTGATTTCTGCCTCGAATAAGGACCACTGTGAGAGGGGGGTCCTCTCGACAAAGGTGGTCCCTCTCCCCGAGGCTGCTTTCCAGTGTTTCCGGGCAAGTACAGTCTGCCACTAGTTGAGTATTAGTTCTGCGGCGGTTGCCATTGGAAAGTATAGTCTGCCTCAGGCAATTGTCAGGAAGAGGTTGAGATGTCTGCTGCACGCTGACTTTTTATCGCAGGAGTTGACCGAGTCAAGTATACAGTCAACAGGCCCGTTCTCACATGTGGAAGAAGCACAGATAATTTATATATTTTTTCGCCATGTTTTCACACCTTCCCTAATTTGTGCACACCTGTAAATGGTGAGAAATTGTTGTAATCTGAAGACATGTTGTGTTTATAATATATTTTTCAGTTAGCTGATCAAGGAGCAAATCATGGCTGACAATTTCGTCATTGGAAGAGCTTTACAGAAAAGTTAACTCCTTAATTTTCTAAAACTGCCAGGAAACTTAATTCTAAGGATAAGGGAATTTCATAAAAAGATTGAAATTACAAATGTTAGCGAATTTGTATCATCAATGTGCGCATCATTAATTATTTTCACAAACTTCAGGCATTTTCTTGTAGCGTAGATGGGGGCGCGGTGGCGTTGCGCTAACCGGTTCTCGTCAGATCATCGAAGTTAAGCAACGTCGAGCCCGGTTAGTCCTCGGATGGGTGCCCGTCTGAGTGAACGATTCGGACTCCCGCGTTGTGTCCTTGGGCAAGGCACTTAACCCCAATTATCCACGTGGGGGCACGATGGCGCCGTGTGCTAAGGCGTACTGCGCGTCGATGGTGCGCATGTCTTCAACCAATCTAACCCTGCCTGTGCTGCAGTTCGGAGTTAGGAGGTTGGGAGCTGGCAGTTGCTCGTCGTTGCTCGGTGGTTCTCTCCAGTTCTCCGGTTTCCTCCACCCGTAAAACTGTCACCGACATTATATGACCCTGACTGTTAATGTGGCGTTAAACCCTAATAAAAAAGAAAGAAGTTAGATTATTGTTTTCTGTTGAAGCCTTTTTAAAAAAATAAGAAAACTCGGTTTTCACCATGTTTTGATGTTCAGCTTCCTGTTGATTTTTTCAACAGTGCATATACCCAGCTTTCCACTTCAGCTGACTGGTTCACGTGGACGGTTATTTCCCCTTATTGACTATCAGAACCCACCAGCTAATTGCTTCATAGATAATCGACCATGGTGTGAGAAAGGTAATCAGATTTTAGACATCAAAGGAACAAAAGTCAAGACTTGTGTGTGATAGATATTTTTACCAGACAGTAGACACAAGGACATATTTTCCGAATTGATGCGCTTCCCAGTCATCTGTCAACCAAAAAGCGTACAAAGATGGCGAAAAGTCAATGGAAACACTGCTTTCTAACATTTTTAGCATGATTGCAGCGGAGAAAACAGTGCATTTTATAAATGACAAGGGAACAAAACTCAGATGGTAAACTGGCAACATTGAACGATCACTATAAAGAAAATACATTGAACTTTCAGATGACATGTGCTTCCATAATGTAACTTCTGAACATTTAATTTATTCTTAGAAATTGTAGAACTTTCCCATCTCCGTAAATGCTAATTTGCAATCCCCAAAACTACCATTTCAAGGGAGATAACAAGCCGTTTTCCCACTAATTTGAAGATAAAAGCTGGCTGTGGTGCACATCGTAACCCGTAATATAGACACCGCCCTTTCCATTAAGAAAAGTATAGAAGGTGAGATTTGCTAATTTATTTCCTAGAAAGAATGAAAACTTGCAAGTTACTGTAAAAACACATTCGCCAAACAATGAGCCAAAATTTTGGGAGGAGTGATACTGATAGTTATTCTTAAGGACGAATTATGTGAAACGGGTTGCTTCTAATTAGCTTGCCATAAAATGACAAGTTTCCTTCTGTTACTTTTAATAAACGAAAACAGCAGACAGCTCCGAGAGCTGTCTGCTGTTTACGTTTATTAAAAGTTATTAAAAGTAACAAAAGGAAACTTGGCTTTACGACAGCGAATTGCTTGTGCTTCTTCCGATATGTTATTGAATGATCACGCTTTATAGGTTTTAGCCCTTTGGATGCTGGTGGCATTTTCCATGACAGTTCAGAGGTATCATCTGGTAGAGTCCATATTTGTTACGGGGGGGGGGGGGGGGGAGACCTTGGGGCTGCACGTAGAAAATCGTGATCGGTCTGCCACAATATATTCACTGAGTAACTGTATACTTTATGAATTCATGTCGTATCCCTATCCTGGACCGGAAAAGAGCGGTCTTTGTTGAGTTATTGGATTAAATTATTATCGAGCCTCGCTTCGGGTTTTTTGCTCTTTATATCGTCTGCTCGCCCACTATCAATTTTTTCTTCACGCAAACAATTATGGGCACCGTGTTGAATGGGTTAAAGTTTGACCTTAACGATCGAGAAAATGGTCATAGCATGTGATCAATTTAATTATGCTTCGGATGCTTATCGTGAATTTGTCTTTTCAGATATTCCAGGCAAAGATCTACATGAAGATTTATTAGATGGAAAATGCGAGCATATTATGAAAGGAACGAATGTTGGTCCAAATGTCACCCTAGAAAACAGGAAAAAATAATCAGTGGTTCCATGCTTATCAAGAAATGTGATAAAAAAAAATAATCCATGTCTTTCAGAACTGCCGTTACGAAATTGCCAAATGCACCTTATAGTGCTATAATGTCAAAAACATCACATATTTACGCAAAGGTAAAACAACACACAATTGGTGATTTGGTACACGTACAGCACGACCCATGCCGGAATCCCTTCACCTGTTCAACCAGTAAAAGGTTGAGGACCTAACAAGCAATTTTGTTGTTCGTCAACCAACGGGAGTCCCCCGGTGGGGCATGAACTACAAATTTAATTCTTGTTCCATTACGTTTCTACAGACCTGGCCAGTGATGGTATAGGCAAATACACTTGACACATTGCATGATTTGGCACACGCTCAGCATCCACCCTATCCTATGAAGCATTTTCCGTAAAACTTGGAGACCCAGCAAGATAGCAAGGAGTTCATGGACCTCCGATTAGTACAGAACTGTTTTTTTGTTGTTGTTGTTGTTGTTGTTGTTTGGGGTTTTTTTTAGTTTCTGTAAAACTAACACGAACGAAATGTTATGGGTGGATCCACATCGACCCGTAAGGTTACAAAGTATCAAATCACCCCATGCTTATTGTAGACAGGAAATGATACGAGTTTATACAGATAAAAGAAAAAAAATCAACAGTTCAGATGCGGGACCCATTTTGTAACCATCATAACTAGCATTCAGCACTGGTATCCTCCTAGGTTGAGTAGAGATGTTTGTTTAATGGGTGTGAGAAGGTGATAGATTTCAGTAGACGGGTCATCTTTTCAGATAAGTATTTAGATGGAGGATACCAGAGCTCATGTGTAATAACAACTTGAACAACAGCAAGCTAATGTCATGCTGTATAATGAATCCATGACACACTTGTAAAGGGCATTAGGCATTTTATTAGTGAATAATATAACCCTGTACCTAACATGAAAAGCAGACGACACTTGCAAAACAATTCTTGAATAACTAATTTTTTTCATTTTTTGTCTCAAAAACATAGGTTATGACCCCTCATTGGAACGAGCTCGACGAACTCGTTCGAACGAGGTGTCATAACCTATTTTTTCTTAGACAAAAAATGAAAAAATAATGAAACTTAATTGGCGATGTTTGAGAATAGCTCTGGCCGGTTTTGGCCGTTACGTTGGGTAAATGGATATAGCCATTGGTCACAACCTGGATCGGGTACTGGCTGTTTCAAGTAGAAACTGGCTGTTTTCCAGTAGATCAGTGCCAGCAGTTAAAATTATCAGTGAAGTATATGTAAGAGACGATTAATTATGTGATTGCCTTTCAGCATCGTCTGAAGGGTGCTGACAACTTTTAGATCTTTCGGCCCAGGTCAAGAAGAATGTGTAGAAGATCAGCAAATCCAGCACCTCCAGTTTCGGAAGACGGATAGTTCTGCTCACCCAGTAGGTTAACACAAGTTCTGGCTGCCAATAAACTGAAATGATCGTCTGAGAGTATTACAAATACGGGTTATTAGTACAGTATAGATTTGCGTTGCCGTATTCCGTCGAGTTGACGAGACTGGATCGATCAGACTAACCATGACGCCGTAGGTCTTGTAGTTGGTTGTTCTGGCAGTCTCGCCAACGGGATAGAAAGATTATGGCAACCCTAATTGGTTGACTGTCGTAATAAATGTTTTTGGATGACAATGGGTTTTTAAAAATTGGTATCTCAACACCCTCTCCCAATGACGACCAACGCTTTCAACAGTTAACAATTTTACGCCTGAAACCCCCAAGAGTTGGAGATTTAGTGCCCGGTGGTAGAATATTTCGCGGCTCTTTATTTATGGCTTTGACCGTTTCTAAGATAAATTTTGTGATTTGACGAGGATTTTTTTACAGGACTCAATATTTCGTCCCTTGGGTGCAACAAGGCCCCATCTGCAATGCTTTAGCATTGCAGATGGCGCCTCGTTACACCCAAGAGACGATTTCTATTTCTAGAACCCATAGCCGAGGGGTCATGGTCATATATTTCTACCACAAGGGGAGAAGGGGGCATTCTCATTTCTTCAGTAATTGGAAATTCATGAATAACAGTTGGAAAATTCTCACCCGGAGAGAGAGAGGGGGGTGCAAACGGTTTTCTTAAAAGTTGGAAGGGGGTCTGGTAATTCAGAGGGAGCACATCCCCGAACCAATAGCCTCTAGCCGTGTCCCTGCCGAGAGGTATAAAATCACTTTCAAAAACACGGTTTGGGTAGATCAGCTCCATCAAATTTGTTGAGATTGAAAACGTAGCTAATCCATTTTTCTATTTTCCGAAAACAGTGTCAAGATTTTATCCAATGATATGTGCGCTGTTATAAATAAAATAAAAAAAATATACAAACATCAAATGAGAAAGGGGTATTATTTTCTAATTTTGAATGGACATATAGAGGCAATAACCATATTGGAAATTAACAGGGAAACATTATAAAAATTATGACTGGGCTTGAGGGTAACAATGTGGATTGTCTCCCCGAGGGACCATAGATAATGGCCCCTCGGGGAGACAAGCCACATTGTTACCCTCAAGCTCAGTCATTATTTCTTTTATTATACCGAATGTAGATTCCGTCTTGATACAATTATTTATGGATTATTGTTTCAGTCAAATATGGAAGAGGACCCAAAGTTCCTAACTTTTAAAAGGGAAAGAAGTGAATGTCAAAACACTTTTTTTATTCTTCAAAATAAACACAGTAAATTAGCTTTACAGTCGAATATCCTTATAGCGAATCATTTTGAATTGCTCAGTTCATTTACTGTCCTTATTATCGAACAGTCTCTCTATTTCAAACTGACAAATATCGGCAAATCTTTCGGTAGACATTTTGTGTGTTTACATTATTGCATAACGCATGAGTCGCTTGGTTCAGAAACTACATCATCACGCGCACGTTAAACAATACTTTGGGTGTATCCGCTGACGTTGTCGGGAATCTTCGGCTGAAGCGGGTATTAATGCCAAAATTATTGATCGGCATTATTTTCCGCGGGTGGAACATTGCGAAATATTTAATGGGATTACACGGCGGATCAGCAGACCATTTATAGATGAGGTATATTTATGCTAAATGTCACCTTACGTTATATTACTCGAAGAAAACAATACATGTAGTCTGTTAAATGGCGCACATACCATTTTGATACAAATTCTTCTACAATCCAAAAGCTTACGATATTGAATCATCATACCATTGACGTCGAATGTGCTGACAATTTCTGCGAATTAAGGGGGGACAACTTGCTTAAAAGTCATTTCGAAATTTGAAAATAGTTGGATTCCAAAAGTTTTCGTGTTGGTAAGCCCATTTCCAATTTGGGCAACGGACTGGAATTTGAAAACGAGTGTCCCCATTAACCCTTTACCTAACCTGAAAAGCAGCGACACTTGCAAAAATAATTCTTGAATAACTATTTTTTTTCATTTTGTGTCTCAAAAACAAAGGTTATGACCCCTCGTTGGAACGAGCTCGACGAGCTCGTTCCAACGAGGGGTCATAATCTGTGTTTTCGAGACAAAACAATGAAAAAAATAATGAAAATTAATTGGCGATTTTTGAGAATAGTGCTGGCCTGTTTTTCTCGTTGCGTTAGGTAAAGGATTAAAGACACTCCACAAGGTAGCGTCGTTGGGTTTTGACGATTATTATTCCATACAACTGTGACAGCCAATCAAAAGCTATGTTGGCTCATTATGCAATTTCACGAATCACAAATAAACAGTTATGAATGCTTGTTTGAGGCTACAGGGCGAAATTTTAAAAGAATGTCATGGAAAAGATGTTATTTGTTAATGGATGTCTGTCTAATGATAATGTTGTGAAGATATGCCATTGTTGCCTTTTTCTATGCTTGTTTTTTATTATAGTGTTGTTAATATTTATGAAGCTACATGAATTCTATTTTTAGTATACATCTGCCAATGTCGAGGAACCAGTCAATGCTTGCTTGGTACTCAGTCATAGGTTTGTTCCAATTCTTCTTCAACTCTTGGCAAATTGAGTAACTCCGTGTCGAGCATAGACGTCTTCTGTCAGAAAAAGCATAAAAATACGAGCGAAGATTCAGCTAGTAATCGTCAGGTCCAACAAGTGTCCGCAGGTTGAATATTATCTTCCGCTTCATGTGTTTTTGAAAGATAATTGAAAGTCTTTGCCTGGGTGGGAAACCCAGTTACTCCACCCTGTGAATGTCTTAGAATAACCCACTTCCCGCTTATTATCTTTCAGTCAAGACAGACAGCGGTCAATTCTGAATTAAGTTGAAGTTATTAAGATGATAGAATGATGTTTTGTGATACAAAGCTGGAAAGGGCTCAAGGAGCCCTTTCCAGCAGTGTTCACATAACATCATTCCATAACTACAGTCAAAGCAACATTCACACCTGCCCACGTTTTGCTCAGACAGCGGTACTGCGACATGAGAATTTCCGTTTGGAAACTTGAAAACTCGACGGTTTTCATATTTAAGTTCCGCTCCACAGTTTCGCACTATTGCACTGGGGAGAATTCTAAACTACAGGCATATGTTGAAACAAAGGCCATGTAAAATAGAGATATATTTTTAGTATCAGATATATGATTACATTAGGCTTTTTCTTGGACAAGAGAATTTGATTTTCTTTGGTCCAAAGTTTGAGTCTGATATACAGGGGTAAATTACCAGATGAATTATGGGAAACAGTGGCTTCAAAATATTGACTGGTATTTTTCAAAATGCCATTTTTACACGGAGTTGTTACGAGGCATGTAACTAAAAAATGAGACGGAAACATATTTTTCACATTTTTGAAGCAGGGGAAGTTTCCATGGGTAGAAAAGTGGGATAGCGGGAAAATTCTGCTTTTGATGCCGCTGCGTGGCTTAAAATGACAAGTTTCGACAAAGGCTTGTACTTGACTGAACATTATTTCGCCCAAATTCAGCTTGTTTATTTCTACTTTGCCAGATACACTTTTGTGTTTTATTGGATTTGAAAAATGTAATACATGTTTCGGGTTAGATAACTAAGTTACAGAATATTAGCATTGGAAAATGGCCTGTTATTGTCTGGAATGCTCGGAAAACTGTGACCATACAAAGGCATCAATACGTTGATATATATATCGGTTGTGTCGCATGTACCAATGTGTGATGGTAGATTGGTAGAAATACAATACACAAAGCCAGATGCGGCGGAACCAGCAGGCACTAGGGACACGTGCCCCTCCACTTTTTTCCACAGATATGTTTCGCACTTACGCATTGAGTTGAAACGGGCTTGCAAACGTGTCATTGAACAGGTATTCCTGTAACATTATTTGCAAATCTGAACAATATTTCGCTAAAGAATCCCACTTTCGATCGCTTCCGTCCGTTTCTTCTTCAACTGAAGATGGTTGAAGTAGAAGAAACGGACAGGACAATGGCCACACAGCGGCATATTCATATCTAAACGAGAGACTATAGCGAGTCATGATACATTTACCGATATACGATTGTAACCATTCTCATACTGGGTCGAACCGTGGTTGCATTGTACATTTGTGCCCCTCCATTTTTATCGAGCATCTGCACAAAGCTATGTATGGAACTCACGCACCCCCACATTAAGCAAAGTGCACCATTTTGGCCCCATATTGAACAAATTCCCCATCTGGCCGAAACATTTTCCATCGGCCCGAGAGGGACATTTGTTAAATATGGAGCAAAATTGTACATCTTCTTCAACTTTAAGGACCATAGGTTTTAAAGGTCGGCACATCCCTTGCGTAAGAAGTTCATGCACCCCCTTCCTGCTAATTTCGAATAAGATTACAATGGTGGGTTGGTAAAAAAAATGTTGGCCTAAATGTCCCTCTCTTTCTCTTCTCTCTCTCTCTCTCTCTCTCGCTATCTCTCGCTCTTTGCCTCTCACCTATATCTGGAAAAAAGTTGGGGAGGGGTAAATGCCCCTCCCCTCCCCGCAGTGCCGTAACTAACAAACCCATGTTTTGAGGGGTGGGGGGAGGTGTAGGCCGTCGGTGTCTGACGGCTCAGTCATATCGCCCAACTATTTGGAACATATATATATATACCTATTTGCTTTTATAAAAGACTTGTACGCTACAAATATACTTTCCATTGATAAAATACGTGGCAGGGAATTTATTAAAGTTTGTGACAGTACTTTCAATTACTCACCTGCTAGGTAGAGATGCATGGCCATATGGGTGCTTTCAACGGGTCATGTTCATTAAAATAATTTGTTTTCAGGTATTAGTTACTCTTTAGAATTCTACCGATATTTTGGCGGACATTTATTGCACTTTCTAATCTGTGTATATTTTTGGGCACGCAAGAGATTTTGACCAACTTTGAACCCAAATTATGTGTATATTTTCGTCGGGCAAGTAAGGAGGTTTGGCCAACATGGTATTTCATAAATTTCTTGCCCAACCTCTGCTCGACGAAACCTGCATTTAAAACTAGAAGTCCTGTCATGAAATGCGCACAAATAGCACGTCGATTTGCGCGTTAATCTACGCGTTATGACAATAGTAAGGCTTCCAAATTCTGTCCATGTGGCCTGTACACAAGCAATGTTTCAGCCAATTGACCGCCGGGTAATCCGGAGGTCCATTGGCAGAAACATTGCATGTGTTTGCTATGAGTAACCTGCAGAACCCAAGGCTAGGGATGCCATTCGATATGGCAATTGCCCGCTATTCCTACGCGCAATTATGCCTAGATAAGCGCGCTGTTCGTTACAGGACTTCTAGTTTTAACTGTATGATCGGGAGATGTTTTTTTTTTGAGGGGGAAGGTGATGGGGAGTCTCCCCCCACAAGTTACTCTCCTGTCCCGTGTGCTCCTCAGTTTGTATGTCCCTGCTACTTGAATTTATGTTGCCAAGAGTTGAAGAGACGCCATGGAACAGTGGTTGCAGGAAACGCAGGGTACCACTATTACTCGCTATAGCGTGTCTGTGATATTTTGTGATCTTCATGTATACTCTCATTCATAAATGTTGTATATGACGTCATTGTATAATATGCACACTGTTTATTTATGTTGTAGATTTGACTTGTTAATGTTTGTAATATTGAACAGCGACCTATGGTCAGAGCCGGTGGAACCGGAACACTCTGGACGACCACCGCTTTGCCTCGGACAGAAAGGGGACGGGACTGACGAAAATGTCTCATGTTCAAGTGACTGATTTCCAGAGGTCGACTGGCCATATGGTTCACGGGAAATCCCCCCCACCCTTCCCAATTGGACCCCAAAGTTTTGTGAAAATGAACAACATGCGAAATGGATCTGATTGCCTAGAGACATTTTGATATAAGAGCAGTGTTACCTGCATTTGATCGCTAAGGTGCACGGAAACTGCGTTCCGTCAGCTTGAAAAATCAAACTTTTCTTCCATTGGGTCGAACTATGGTATGCTCGATGGGTCCAAGCCCATGCAATCATTTTTTTCCTAATGAGTGACGAAGATAATATAACTATACCACCAAAATGCACTCTATGTGGACTACAGTTGATCGCTCAGATACAGTTCGAAAAATCAAACTTTTACACCCCCCCCCCCCCCCCCCCCCCCCCTAGAGCTGTAGGTTTTTAAATTTCTTGTTCGGTTTCGGTTTTGGTTTTTCAGGTGGAGTAAAACCTCGGTTCGGTTCGGTTTTCGGTTTGTTCATGAGGCCAAATAAAATTCAATAAAACCCATTCTTATGTCCGGAGTCATAACTGAATGGCAGTGAAATTGAGAGAAACTCAATGAATGCCCGAAATAAGCTATAATACATGAAGAATCAGGAAGGCCAGTATAATAATTACCTAAATATACAGAACTTTTATTGTGCTTGGCCATTTTTCGAGGTCTGACACCTACACGCAAATTGAGGAAAGCTGCAACTAAACTGAAAAGTCGGAAATTCACAGAATGTAGCCTTCTCAGAGTAGTGAGAGTACCCAGGCACTGCCATTGGCAGTGTCTGGGTACTCTCACTACTCTGGGAGGCTACATTCTGTGAATTTCTGCAGCAAGCGAGTATTTAATAAAAAAAACGAAAAACCTTAGATTACGGGATGTCGACGGTTTCGGTTTCGGTTTTTAAAAAAACTAAAAACTTCGGTTCGGTTTCGGTTAACCTACAGCTCTACCCCCCCCCCCCACCCCCAATCCCCTCCCCCGGTGCATTTCCTGGTAACGTTTCTCGTCCCAGTCCGCCCTTGCTGATTTCCAGCATTTTTTCTCGTTTTAGGGATCCGACGCCTGACTAAGTTATTCATCCTTTTTAAATGTCCTATAATTCTATGAATTTGTTGTATGACTATAGATTTTCTGGTGTCCGTTTAGTTTAACTCAGATCACTGGTGCATTCCTGGGGGGGGGGGGGGGGACGCGAGGAATGCCGTTCCCCTACCTTTTCTCAGTGAAGACCCCGTTCCCCTACAAAACTCAAGACCTGGAATTACTTGATCTTCACGAATATCCAATACAACAAGCGCTCGCTCACTCGTAGCACTCGCTCGTCTTGCTTGCCGCACTAAACTCATTTTAGCAGGGCGAAACTCGCACAGGCCCACCCAGACAGCAATTCCCACTTCTTTTGAGATGTTTTGGGTACTAAATGTAGGCCCCTGGACCCTCTTCTACGAGAGGGAGACTACCCCTCTTGTCATGTCGGGGTCACCAGCGTTGGGCTGCGTCGGGTGTTGGCCATAGCTGCGCGTTGAGCGCTCGCTACGAACGGGCGATGATTGAGCATGGAACTGGTTTTTTTAATGTAAAAAATTCAGCGCGGTCATCGCAAAAGTGTCAGAGATTATTTCGACCGGAACGCGACTTGGTCGCGATCCGGTCTAAATTCTCTGTCCGCTTCCTGCCCACAATTTCAATAGTCGAAGAAGAGATAGAATCAAAGATGGTTTTTCGATTTTTATCTATGAAATCTGGACCCTGTGGTGAAAGAATGCCTTAACCAGAATGAGATATGATCGAGAAAGAGTCGGCTTTGATTACGATCACAATACTGTGTGATTGTCAGTCCTGGCTCATAGTTTCCACCAAGACGATTCGCTATAACGTGATCAACAGACAAATGTTCTAGATTTTGTCTGTAGATTTTCATCTTTTTCCCGTGCGCATATACCAGTGAAAGTATCTGGAAATCAACGGTCCCTTGTACTTTGTGAGAAATCCTGTTCCGTCGGATTGTTTTACTAACACTATCATTTATTTGTGTTTAAGGTCATGTATTTCCGCAATATGGATATAAAGTCAATCACTTATATCCATGTTGCCTATTTTAGAAGTCATTCACCCCAGGCATTAGATATCTGGTCCTATTTTACCAGTAAACAGAGCTTGTGTTCCACAGTAGACAAGCTCTACCTCATTTCCGAAGGTTCCCAGATGGAGACACTATGGCCACAATAAAAGTAACTTTCAGTTGTAAGAAATTACACCCGGTAACTCTTTACCAGGCAGGACTAGAAGATGACACACTGTAATATATTACGGCAAACAGTCGCCGTTACTTCAACGTAATTATTATGGTCAGAATTCCATAATATGAAAACGTCGAGAGGAGTGTTCATCACTTCCAGAGAGTAACGTTTTTTTTAATAACGAACGCATTCACCCCTTAAATTCCTTCTTTCGAAAACTAACATCGTCCGTTTCAAAGTTACCTTGTTTTAAGCTACGTTGCATGGACGCGACAGCCGTTACCTATTCCCAGTTCCTTATTCGACAATCGTTATCAACCGATTTCATCGGTTGATAACGAATGTGGAATAAGGTACTGGGAATAAGTAACGGTTGTCACGTCCCCTACCTTCACACTATAGAGTTTTGTCATTCGTTTTTTCAAGTTATCGATAAAGTTGAGATCGTTAGACAAAAATCCATTGTGAGAACAGCCAACACCGATGGCGATCTATCGACTTTTGTCTGATGCAATGACGGCTGCTGATTAGTTCTCGTGTGATGGTCATGTGATCAGTCCACAGTTTTCAAAAACTTAATGACGAATCTGAAGATTTTTATCTTTTTTGTGAACAGCTTTCATATTTTAGACGTTTAGACAACATCTGTAGACGAAAATCTACAGACAAAAATCAAAACTGAACTTAGCTTTAGAGGAGTCGTTTTTTATGTCGGCTAATCGATATCTTTAACCTTCAGTCGTATGTAAAGATATTTAATTGATCGACTGTCTATGACAATTATACAGCCTTCTCGTATAATGATGAGAAACCGAATTTCAGTCCCTCTGCTTTGCTCCAAGATCGAACAAAATTATAACCCTCTTGGAACTGGCTCAGAGAGCGCGATCCATTGAGGAGTCACACGCTATGATTTGGCTAAATAAACTGAGAAAAAAATGTCAATGCCGATTTTAGTGAATAGGGCTAGCCGTATATGGCCTTTACGTATTGTGAAGGTTTTAAAAGTGATACATACAAAGGGGACTGGAAATCCATCTTTGTCCTTTATCCGTAAGTGCAGGTGCCACATCTTAAACGCCCCATGTCTTGTGGGTGTGCTCCGTTCTGTGTTATGTCTGAGGTCAAATTATTTAGTCTGTATGGATTTGCCTTGTTTCAGTTTATGGGAGCGTGCCTATAGGCACTCTCCCATATACTGTATCAAGGCAAAGCCAAGTGACCAAATTGGGGCGCGGTGGCGCTGCGGTAACCGGTTCTCGTCAGATCACCGAAGTTAAGCAACGTCGAGCTCGGTTAGTCCTCGGATGGGTGACCGTCTGAGCGATCGATTCGGGCTCCCGCGTTGTGTCCTTGGGCAAGGCACTTGTCCACATGGGGGTACGATGACGCCGTGTACTAAGGCATACTGCACGTCGATGGTGCACGTGTCTTCAACCAGTCTATCATTGAGTGTGCAGCAGTGCGGAGTTACGATGTTGGGGAGCTGGCAGTTGCGCGTCGTTGCTCGGTGGTTCTCTCCGGGTATTCCGGCTTCCTCCACCCGTAAAACTGTCACGGTCACAATTGGCCATTGTGCATAAGCAAGTGACCTTAAACATCAATAAATAAATAGTGAACAAATTCTGGCAACCAAAAATAATTCAGCACTCTACCTGTTAATATGCGTGGGGGGGGGGGGGGTGGGGGAGAGGGGGTGATAAGACTAAAAAGTACGACAGAAATTCGGTATGGGAAACATGCTGCTTGCCACAGAGCACGCGGCTATATTTTGCTTTTTAATGCCTGCTGCATCTCGGACTCTCGCCAGGAAGGACTGTATGCGCCGCTGATCTATTTCGTGAGAGATCACAATGGAAACTGTTCAGAAAAACGATTTATCTTTAATCAACATGTATTTTGTCTGTATTAACTCCGCAGCTGTCGTGTATCCGACCCCCTGATACAGATGTTTGTATCAAGGGGTCGGATACAAGCACGTTCCTTTCGCGTGAGTTCCATTTTTTTTCTTTTTGTTCATCCGTACGAATAAATAGTTCGTTATATATTCGTCTACATTCTTGACTTATCCCCAGTATATTGTAAGATAAAATGATTATTACCATTATGTGGATGTATAAAATATGTATCCGAGTCTCGCTCTGGGTTCTAAGGGTAGATCACGACTCGTCTTCGACTCGTCATGATCTGCCCTTAGAACCCGCAGCTCGACTCGGATACATATTTTGTACACCCACAAAATGGTAATAATCTCTATATATTTATTATGTTGGGAGGAGCTGCGTGGTAACCACCAGTCGTACGCGGACCCGTAACTAACAAAAACAGGGAGGGGGGGGGGGGGAGTTATAGGACGTCAGGGCCCGACGGCTCGGTCATATCACCCAACTATTATGAGCATGCCCAATTGCTTTTATCAAAGACTTACACGCTACAAATATACTTTCCATTTATCAAATACTTAATTTAAGAATTTAAGCAAAAACAATTACGCACCAGCTGGGTGGAGGTGCCCGACCGTCTGGCTGCTTTCAACAGGTCATGGTCATAAAATCATCTCTTATTAGTTATTATCTCCCTGTGTGTGGAATCCCACCGATATTTTTGAGTCGGGCATTTATTGCACTTTCTAATATGTGTATTTTTCTGTCGGACAAGCAAGAGATTTTGCCCAACCGAGTACTTCAAAGCATGTGTATATTTCCGTTCGGTCGGGCAAGCAAGGGCGCCTGCCCAACTTGGATTCTCATAATTTCTTGACCAACGCTGCTCGATGAAACACACGATCGGGAGATTTGTAGGGGGGAGGGGGTGCTCCCTCCCCCAGAATTTACGCCTCTGGACATGCCGATTATGTAGTGGCGGTGTCATCTGCTTTAATGCTCGATGGGCTTTTTTCCGTCACTCTGGAGACGATTTGCCTTGGACAAGTCTGCTTCACTTTCTCACAGTATCTGTTACCTTAATACACAAATTGCACCCAAGACGACTATTTCCTCATCACCATATAGAGTATAGTTCCGACGATGCTGCTGGCTAGTTGAATGTATGTCGTTTTGTCTATGCACTGGGAGATTGGCAGTTGATGAATCTCCTCACCTCGTCACTTCGTTAAATGATTTGCTTATATTTCATGTAGATTGTGGGTATCGATGCCTTTTTCTCACACTATGTGCTTTGTTTCAGGAAATCTGATACCTCAATGTCTTTCATTTTGATAAGATTATTTTGTAATATATTGCTATTCCGTTTACACAAAAGTATTCTTGCAATTAATAAACTTGTTTCTCGTATCAGTTTGTTTCATTACAGCTTTACACCCAAAAGCCCAAATTCGAGTCAATTCTTCTCCAATGCTGCACAGCCGGTGCCCTGACAATAACTGTTCGCATGGTAGTCCGTGGGAAATACCGTATAATCTCAGCAGTTATTTCTAGCCAAGTGTCGTCTGCCTGAACAGGCAGACGACACTTGTCTGGAAACAAATGCCCTGTTGAAAACCTTGATGATTGTTTTATGCTCAACGAATTCAAACTTATTTTCCAGTTTTGTACAAGTTAATTTTTGTTATGTATATCTGAGCTAACGAGGAGCGACTATGATAGCGAAATCCACACAGTGTGCCTGTTATTTTGACCAGAGACGAAAAGTGGGCGTTTGAGGGACATCATATATGGACGAGACGATCAGTTTTGCACCCGTCAGATGTTGGTAAGAAAATGTATGCTGCATGCAGAGTGTGGTGGCGGTAAAGTGACACTATTTGTATTATTCTGTCGAATTGAGGAGGCGAAATCCCCGGATCAAACTAGCAGCAACAGGCGGAGTGTTTCAACCGGCGATCTGTGCTCGACAACAAGATGAAACGCAACAATCCACAGAGTCGTAGGAACCGGGTGGGTGTAGTGGTGCGTATCGGGCCGCAAAATACCGGCCCGGGTCCAGACCCCTCCTGCTGTACCGACATACAAACGAGCTTGACCAGTCTGGGTCGGTTCAGGTTGGTCCAGAGGGGCATTGCAATGTGTCAAATTGTCGCCACTTCGGGATACAACGTTTATTATTGGACATTAACAGCCAACTTAACTTGTAGAATAACTAGGAGATAAGTTCTGGGAACACGCTAACATCCAACTTAACCTGTGGAATAACTATGAGATTAGTTCCGGGAACACGCCTCCCTCACAGTCTAAGAACCAAGTCGTTCCAGATAGGAGACGCCTACCCAGGGCTGGGAGGAGTTAAAATTTCCCTTAACACGTTAACGTGTTAATTAATTCTGCGTTAACAAGTTAAATGACGTTAAATGTTAAACTAAACAAAATTTTAATAACTTCGGCCATTTTTATTGATTTGAATTTGAATATGATTGGACTTACGTACAGTCTACTGGCACAAGGAACATATTGGAGCTCATGGGACGAGTAGTTAATATAGTTCCCTCAGGTTATCGTAAATTCTAACAGTCAGCGATGTTTTCATTTGAGAATACAATCGCTGTTGCCGTATCCCTAGAAAGAGACATCCGCCGTTGTTCGAATATCAGTCCTTACAGGAGAGCTTCATGGTCTCTCCACCAAATCAATGGGTCGTCTTTTATTGACGGACATCTAAATTATCGTGTTCTTCAATTTCGTCAAATGGGGCAACATTCGACGTCATCGGCACGCACAATCCGGCTTGGATAAACACAAGATAACTACGCAATCTTCAAAGTTAAACGTTATTAACTTGGTTAATTTTTTGTAACGTTGTTAAAATAATTTAACACGTTAACGTTTGCAACGTTAACTCAGCCCTGTGCCTACCCATTACGAGTGAAGATGTAAGTGATACAATGTATCGTTCCTTGAGTGTAACAAGGCGTATTGATGCACTCAATGTCAGCACTAGATTATAAAAAATTCGCTTGTTTCAAAAGCCATAATTAAGGAATAGTGCATGGCTTGGAGTTGACTACGCCCATATAGTGCCCAGTGAGGTGGTGTAGTTCCCGCCTTATATTATATCGAACACCCATAAAGAAAAACATCTGTCCGATTTGTTAATCTATTACCAAGGTAGCAGCCCTACCAACCAGCGTTATATAGAAAACAAATACCATGTAGTTTTTAAAAAAAACATTTCTTCTTCCAAAACACGGCTAAACTTGGATTATTGATATGAGCAGAAGACAGATTTTGAATCGGTCGGCAAGGGCAAACAAAACATTTCCCCCAAACGGAACTGTGTATTCTAGAATCGCGCAACTCGCAAATGAAAACTAAAATTTTCGAAATTTGACAACGCAGTTTGATAATTTCCACACATTTGTCACACATATCCATTGCCGAATGGGTCAGCACGGGATACAAACTCCGAAGATTCAACTGAATTCCATTATTTATTCGTTTACTGCCCAAAACATACAGTTAAATAGCAAATTAATATGGGCAGCGAAACAAACGATTTTTTCGTATGCGGACGCGTTCTGATGAAAGTTGGACCCAGGTATCATTCTCTTCGAAACGAGATATGGATCAACTTCTCAAAGAATAAAATGAACGCTTCGGAAAATTTGACTTCTACAATGGAAAAGCGATACATTTTTCCACAATGATTTCTTTCCGGGTCGTTTTGTGGATGTTGTGCCTCTGTGAATCGATATTTAAATTTAGCCTGATTAGTTTTATTCGCCCAGTATGAAAAGAAAACTTATATAGTTGTGTAGTGCCTGGGTGTAGTGCCTGGTCAGTTCTGTTGATTCAAACTACACGAAATTGGGGTGCAGCATTCGTCCAATCAGGAGCCTAGAAGGTCACGTGAGATATAATATTGCCTTATAGAATTCTTTATATTGCTGGCAGTTAACTAAATATGTCTGATAGCCACTAAACAGAGGTAGTGAAACCCCACCATCGAAAACAAACACTTGTTAAAAACGAATAGATCGGTCCAGTGGGAAGAAACTGGATCACATAATCAACCCTGACTATTATTGTTTGGACTAGACCAACAACGGTGGCCCAGTGCAGTCCGCTTCACAGGGAGAGAGATGGAGGGAGGGGGTGGGGAGCGGTAGAGAGTGAGAAAGTTTAGGTCAGCATTATCTTTAGTAGCAAGTCACTGAGATCATTTTGGAAACTAGTATTAATGAATGATGTTCACAGACTCTTTTCTCTTGAGATGTGACCAAAGATTCCCCCCGTTTGATTTGTCTCTGCTACGGACTTTAAAGTGATGAAAAATGCAAATATTTGGCTCCATGTTTAACAAATTTGTTAAATATGGGGCCAAAAATATTGCATTTTTCTCAATACAGAGGTGCGTGAATCCCAAAACAAACTTTTGCGTATTGTATTCCTATCATGCCACTGAGGCATATGGGCCTCAACTGATATATATCAGTATGGATGAGCCATTGTAAGACTGTGCCCCCTCCCCGTGTTCGAAATGGTTACTATGACCATGACAAGCAGCATGGTGGCTCATTGGTTAGAGCATTGTACTTCAAATCGAAAAGATCGACGGTTCAATCATGACTAGCGTTGAGTCCTTGGCCAAGATACTTAATCCCGGTTGCCCAGGTAGGAGCACGGTGACGCTGTGTACTGAGACGTCGGCACGTCGACGGTGTACTTGCTTTCAACCACCGCTAAACCTACTTGTGTGGAATTAGTACGTCCAGTAGAGCTGAAACAGTGGCTCATTTTCGTAACCGACTAACCGAGAACTATTACCGGATAATATCCGGTTAACCGTGGCCATTATTTCACCGAATATGGGATCAAAACTACAGGAATGGGAAAGCAGTATTCTCAAACTATTCCGTGGTGTGTATACAAACGAACGTTGTCGAGTACTCGACAACGTTCGTTTCTATACACACTACGGAATAGTTTCTGCGATTACTCATTACTCACGGAAACTGCCGATCATTAACGAAGTCTTGAACTCCAAAGATTATTTCCCAATATATACAACGCGGCTTCGATGTGTAATCTATCACAAGGGAGAAGCGGCAGATTTACTACGTGTTAAACGCGGAATGACGATCACTATCGATATTTCGGATAACCTATTGATGGTTTTTCTAATTGGTTAGATAGCTAACTGGTTTCAAACCGATTATCCGGTTAACCATTTCAGTACTAATGTTGAGGTGTCTGACAGTTGCTCGCCGCTTATCGGAGATTCACTCCAGGTACCCCGGCTTCCTCCACCCATAAAACTGCCCGACACGATGTGATCCTAGCTGTCGAAAATGGGCTTAGTTTTAAGGTCATAATATTTATTTATTTATTCATTTATTTAATTGGTGTTTAAGGTCACATACTTATGCACAATGGCTAATCGTGACCATGACAGTTTTACGTGCGGAGGAAGCCGGAGTACCCAGAGAGAACCACCGAGCATCGACGAGCAACTGTCAGCTCCTCAACATTCTGATTCTGTTCAAGCTCCGCTCAAGCAGTGTTACAGCAGTTGAAGATATGTGCACCATTGACGTGCAGTACGCCTTAGTACACGGTGTCATCGTGTCCCCATGTCGGCAATCGGGATAAAGTGCCTTGCCCAAGCACACAACGCGGGTCGTCTCGGACGGGGATCGAACTCGGGACTTCCAGCATAGAAGTCCAACAGTTTACCACTGAGCCACCGCGTACCCTTTAAGGTCATAATAGGCTTTTCCCTGTGAACAGTAGGCCTATTGACATGGCAGCTCAAAGACTAATTTGAGTTAATCCTTTCAAAATCTCTACAAGGTAGTAGACCCATCTCTTAGCTTCCATCAGTCTCAAAGATAAAAGGACGAATCTTTCGGAGTGAAATCTTAAATTCTTTATACATGACCGAACTAAGGCTCGGCTCGGATGGAATACCCCAGGGATTTTTATCCTAAAAGACTCTGATCAAATAAAGTGGAGCCTTTCTAGTCGTGTCTTCTGCCCTTCTTTACCGTTAACTCTTTGGATGGAATGCCAAGTTCCCGTTCAGGAACATGATACATCATAATTTCATTACGTAGGATGGTTGCTAAGTGCATGTTTGGGGTAGATTAATGTATATTTTCAACGTGCATCCCCAAGACCGCACGTTTAAAATATGAATTGGTCTACCCCATTAACCCTTTACCCAACGTAACGGCCAAAACCGGCCAGCTCTATTCTCAAAAACCGCCAATTAATTTTCATTATTTTTTTCATTTTTTTGTCTCAAAAACATAGGTTTTGACCCCTCGTTGGAACGAGCTCGTCGAGCTCGTTCCAACGAGGGGTCATATCCTATGTTTTTGACACAAAAAATGAAAAAAATTAGTTATTCAAGAATTTATTTTGCAAGTGCCGTCTGTTTTCCATGTTAGGTAAAGGGTTAATGAAAGTGTACTCTTCCAGTTGCTGTAATAGAACTGACATGGAAGACAGCACCAGGGTTCAAGGGTTAAATTGGTTCATTCACCATCGACTGTGTCCTTGCCATTATATGTATAACTTATTATACAGTTTTACGGTCACAATGGCTAATCGTGACCATAAAACTGTCACGGTCACGATTAGCCATCGTGCATAAGTATGTTTAAGGTCACATAATCGTGACCGTGACAGTTTTATGGGTGGAGGAAGCCGGTGTACCCGGAGAGAACCACCGAGCATCGACGAGCAACTGTCAACTCCTCAACATTCTAACTCTCTTCAAGCTCCTCTCAAGCAGGGTTACAGCGGTTGAAGACATGAGCACCATCGGCGTGCAGTACGCCTCAGTACACGGCGTCATCGTGCCCCCATGTAGGCAACCGGGACAAAGTGCCTTGCCCGTAGAGTAGTATAAAAATACAATAGCTATCTTTTTACATTTTTTCCAATCAGTCTGAACGTTTGACAATTATTCTCAGGTGAAAACCATTTAAAAAACAAGACAACGGTGTTTTCCTATCATTTGATGTTCTGTAACTTTTTTGATGCTCACAATATCAGCAGTGTGCGCACCGTGACATATAATACAGACACTGTACTTACCACTACCATAAGAATCTAGGGGGTGACATTTGCTATTTTTCCCTGGGAAGTATAAAAACCTGCAAATTACTGTAAAAACACATTCGCCAAATAAAGGGCAAAAGTGGACTCTTAGTGTTGGTAAGTGTGATATTGGTAGATCTTCTTAATCATAATCTGCGAACTAGATGCTTTCAATTAGCTTGCAATAGAAAATCAAGTTTCCTTTTGTTACTTTTAATAATCGAAAACAACAGACAGCCCCGAGAGCTGTCTGTTGTTTTCGTTTATTAAAAGTAACAAAGGGAAACTTGGCGTTATTTTCTTCTGGTGTCATAGATGTTTGCCCATCACTTACTTGCTTCTATATTGATCCTTTCTCGCTCGTTTGCTCGTTTTGTAACTTCAAGGTAGGTAACTTTTTCCAAAATTAATTTTGATGACGAAAAAAATCAGGGTTGAAAAAATACCACTGCACGCTAAAGACAAGGTGTTTTGGGACAATACCATGAGTTACTTTGGTTATCGAAAGGAACCGGTGCATTTCACAGTATTACCACAAAATAGGCAATTATAAGTTACCACAACACGTCAATGGTTGTTACACACTGGACGGCATGTTGGCGTTGTATCCAGAGATGAAGTGACAGCTGCAATAGTGTGGACTGCTTACATGATGCCGATGTACCAGATGTTCTTGACATATGGCGCCCTGACATGTAGTATAACATAACATGGGTTATTACGTGAAATGTATGGCATAAAAATAGAGGCAGTTGTTTTATGCACGGATCCAAACAGTCGCCCCGCCGCCCCTCCTTAGATCCACTGTGAAGGTGTGCTTGCAATTAGTTGTGAAGACAAGGTAAACGGAAGTATTTATTTATTTATTTATTTGTTTGTTAGGGTTTAACGACACTTTCGACAGCTAGGGTCACCTCGTGCTGGACAGTTTTATGGGTGGAGGAAGCCGGAGTACCCGGAGAGAACCACCGAGCAACGGCGAGCAACTGTCAGACTCCCCAAAGTACTAACTCCACACAAGCAGGGTTAGCAGTGATTGAAGACGACCATCGACGTGCAGTATACAACGCCACCGTGCCCCCACGTGGGTAATTGGGATTAATTGTCTTGCCCAAGGACGCAACGGGGTTGCTGCAGGGGAGATTAGTAACGCGTGCAACCCGCGTCTCTACCTACTGAGTCACCGCACTCCCAGTAAAGGAAAGTAATCTTACTCTAAGTGATAAGACTTTAACAATACTAGTCCAGGCGCAATATGGTTTGACCCGGAAAAAATTTGGGACAAGCTGATTTTGGTGTCATTCCACGAGAAATTTATCTGGGAACAATATATCCAAAATCCGCAAAAATCGGCTTTGGGAAAAATTTTTCATGCAAGATGGCCGCAAGGAAGGGTTTCATAGAAAAAAATCTTTAGTGGCATCAATTTCTCAATAGTTGATATTTTGTGTGAGATCTGGAGAATTTTTGTGCGTCATTCGTACTTTAAGCACGAATACCAATCCTATAAAGCGGGCAAATGAATGAGAAAATTCACAATTGTTAGAGAAATGGCCCCAAAACACCATTTTTTCCAATGTTTACACTCATACGAAGTTGAGTTTGAATAGAACAGAAAAAACGAGCTATAATTCTGCTGCCGATGTTTTTCATAATTCCCGAGATGGCGAAGAATGATATCGATCAACTTTCTTCGCAATGATTAAATCCCGAGATGAGATCTGACCGAAATCATGCCGGTATTCCTCAAGGCACTCTGCTGTCGCCAGTTTCGTCTCCTATCTTAACCGGCTCGGAGTTCAGGCAATTCTCCCCTCGACAGTCTCCACAAGCAGAGACACGTTTGATTGAGTTCTTTCTACAAGAGCATATATTCGTTCCGCAGGGGTGTTTGAAGGTCATTTTGCATTTGCATCGTATAAATGTCAGGAGAGCTTCAGGCGCCACACGTTCAGTTGGAGGTAGTTTCTGAGGTTCGATTCCTGTCTTGCTGGAAGTGACCATTGTCATGAACTTTGAGTATCTCAAGCCATTCAATGTGTCTGACTGCTTGCCAGAGTACAGCATTACAAACAGTTGAGCGCCGATCCTTCCAATTTCTTGTTGCTGATATCTTCTGAATCTCCCTTGACTTTTCTAACCTCTTGAGAAGCTGTGTTTTCCCATGGCCAAACTTTGCATGCATGTATGAACAAGAGGTGTCGCCAAGTTGTTTCTCCGATCTTCGCTATTATATCTGCGATCTTCCACGCCTCCCCACCCTTATGTGGCTTCCGTGCTTCTGATTGGAAATAAACATCAGCCGAAGTATGATCCCAATGATGAACGGATAGCACTAGTACATCAGTATCATCTGCGGCAATGACAACTCAATTCCCATTGAGATGAAAATTTGATGGCACTTTCAACAATCAGGGTATCAACATCACCCGAACTGCAGTTAACAGTATGTCCACCCGCTCTCGGTAATGTGGACAGCAATCTTATGAACTGCATTTTGTTATTCTCTTCTCGTTCGACAAGAACCGTTCTTGGTTCTTGTGTGCAATCATGGTGTCTGTCAAACGGATATCGGCACACACGTTGACAGATCTCCTTCTATACTCATGACTCTTCGTGTTTGGTCGCTGTCCATAACCATCGAAAACGACAGCAATTTTGCCCATATTTGTTAGCCACATATCCAGCATTCTGATAGGTTACTTCCGAGTTGGTAGTTTTCGCCTTCCATTTGACTGTGGGGGAAAGCCCTTCAACCGGCAAGCACGTACACGGAATCAGATGGCGGTTTCGAAAGTGCTACTCGGTCTGTTATTGCAGCTGCTAGGTCTGCCTTGTTTGCTTTTCTGAGAAAGAAGTCTTTCAAGAGGGCTGTTGGCATCACAGTCAGTTCGTACTCGAAGAACTGTGCCACGTTGCGCTCCCTCCGAGCAATAGCTATCACTCGAGTGAACAGAGCTGATGGGTCTAATGATACCCTCTGGTTATCCAACTTCACCCCGGGGTTCAAATGGTTTAAAGTGCGAATTTGATCACTCCTTTTGATGGAGGCATCAGAAACAACAACATTGTCTAGTTTAGAGTGTATCTCCGCCCCTACCGATTCGGTATTGTCGCAGTTAATACCATCACCCAAGGAAGCTGACAATCTGGAGGATAGGAGGCGCAATCTTTCATTCTCATCGAAAGGATCGCACAAGTCAAACCACTCTAGTATTTTCATCATGTCGGTGTTGTCTTGTTTAGTGCCCATATCTACATGTTGTTCAGTCATCATTGTCATAGCTTCGTGTATTTCAGTGCATTTATGCATGGTGTAAATCCACTCCTGAAGCACTGATTCGGTCACCCCACGACCTCGCATTAGTCCACCTCGACTTTTAATTGAGCACATGAGGACTTGTTCAATCACAAGGTCACTTCAAAGGCCTGCCCAAACCCTGGAACTTCGGCGTATAGCATGGAAACCAACAAAGAAGAACCTATCATACAACCATGGATGTTCTTCGGGGAGCTCAAGCATCATTTGCAAATACAACCTGCAGCTCTTAGTATAGTGTACATGTCCTGTGGCAGCGAAGAGGTTCAACATATTACTCACAGCAATAAGGTGGAGATTCCAATCGCCAAGGCGTTCACCTCTGACGATCATTTTCAGTGTCTGAACATATTCTAGATATTGTATCCATAGCTTGTATCCATAGCTTAGCAGTGCGCGATTGTTCAGCCAGTTGGGCTTTGTACTCGTCGAGGCAAGTGTTTACCCTTACGAGAGCTGCTGAGTTTGCAACATCAGAAAGAGCTATCGAGCTGTCCAGCACATTATCACACAACTCCTTGACACTATCTAAATCTTCCCTGTTGATAGATTACTGTACACTCCCGACACTACATGAACTCCTCGGAGAGGCATCAGGTTCAGCCATTTCTGAGCTAGTAAGTTAGTGAGTAGACAAAAACTGGATTCACACAAATCCACGTCCACACGTTCGCAAACTTGGAATGCTGGTTTCGGAAAATTGATCGAAATTCGCTCTTACACCACCATCAGTATAAATGCTATAAAAGTAGATTTTGGATATGTTCTTCGGGAGACATTCCTCTTCAAAATGACACAAAAATCTGCTTGCCCCAATTTTTTTCCGGGTACGACCACTTTACTTGGTTCAACGCCTGTACTATACTGCGGGGGATAGCGCTTTAACATTTAACAGAGAATAAAATGAAGGAGATCAACTGATTGGCACAATAATTATTGATTTTGAAACCCTCAATAAAAATGTCACAATGTATCTTTTGAAAAAGACTTAAATTTTTACACTGGCTGTTCTTTCAAAATTGTGAATGTTGAAAAAATACAATGAGAGGCACAAGTGAAATGTGCCTTTTCTGTTGAGTTTGAAATTAGACCGTCGTCGGGGAATTTGAACACAAACAGCACACGGCAACATATATTTTTTTCCTGTTTATTTTTTTAAGAAGATGATCCTATACTAAGTAGATACATGACTGTTTCTTCCCAAATGAGCTTGATGAGCTTAGGAGACAGGAAAATATTAACACTGTAGCCAGTGCAAATCATTTGGTGTATTGTAACCTTCAGTTGCTTTTCCCTGCAGTTTCGTCACAAAATAATTTAGAGTTACTTCCCTCGTATCATGCAAACAGTTCGAAACAAGAAAAGGTTGAGGCAGGCACCAGCTACCAAAAATGGTTTAATTCATGAACAAGTAATTCTTTTCATATTAGTCCATTAATTATGCTGATCTAGTTTCCTAACGTAAAGTATAGGTATAACAAGTTTGTGATAGACAGTGGACGGGAACATGAGGGTGGGGGTGATTGGGTTGGAACTCGGTCTAACACTCTTCCTGAAAAAATATACCATTAATGCCCGAAATCTCTGACACTGCATTCCTTGATTCATTTTGTCTAGTTATTATTTCACTTTATGGGTACTGCAGACTTTGAAATGTACTCAAAGTAATCGAACTGATATGGAAAGTTAGAGAAACATTTCCTGGGAAGGCCCCGAACCTTCGCCTACGGGAGATAAGCTCTCTTAACCTACCAAGAGATAAAGTGAAGTGGATGAGAAAATATTTTTCTGCTACCATTGGCAGTAGAAAAATATTTTATCCCCGTATCATTTCGATTGGCTACGGCACTGGTGATACAGTTTGGCGAATGAGTCAGTGAAACAAATGTTAATATCTGTCATCTGTATCTTAAGAAAAGCAGTTGTGGTCAGCTCAGATTATAATGACATGTTTTTATCTTACAATCAGCATGTATTTTGTCTGTATTAACTCTGCAACTGTCGTGTATACGACCCCCTGAATCAAATGTTTGTATCAGGGGGTCGGATACAAGCACGTTCCTTTCGCGTGAGTTTCATTTTTTTTCTTTTCGTTCATCTGTACGAATAAATAGTTCGTTATATATTCGTCTACATTCTTGACTTATCCCCAATATGTTGTAAGATAAAATAATTATTACCATTATGTGGATGTACAAAATATGTATCCGATTCGAGCTCCGAGGTCTAAGGGTAGACCACGACTCGTCTTCGACTCGTCGTGATCTGCCCTTAGACCCCGGAGCTCGACTCGAATAATATTTTGTACATCCACATAATAGTAATAATGTCTATTTATCAGCAAAGAAGATAGATCAACTGATCAAGCTTATGCATAAATAGAGATTATTACCATTATGTGGATGTACAAAATATGTATCCGAGTCTCGCTCCGGGTTCAAAGAGCAGATCACGACGATTCGAAGACGAGTCGTGATCTGCCCTTAGAACCCGGAGCGAGACTCGGATACATAGAGATTATTACCATTATGTGGATGTACAAAATATGTATCCGAGTCGAACTCCGGGTTCTAAGGGCAGATCACGACGAGTCGAAGACATTATGAAACTTGAAGATTTCTTTGAAATATATTTATGGATAAGTAAAATATACATGATATCGTCGTGATGAAGGCATGTCTTGGTGATGTAGTCGGAATATTAGTCAGTCGGTTCTTGAGACAACACAATCGGGATAATATAAGTTATTTCCGTCAACATGTATAGTATATGGGGACTTAATACCTGACTGTCGGTTTTTAAACACGAGCCGCAGGCGAGGTGTTTAAATGAGATATTCGGTATTAAATCTCCATATACCATACATGTGGACGGAGATAACGTTTTTGTCCCTTTTGAAGCACAATAGAAATATATAGTGGAGAAATATTTGTGGACGCGTTTTTCACATTCCGTAAAAAGGTGGACCAAATTCGTGAATAACTGTTTTCTTTTTCCAAACACAGAAGACAACAGATAGAGTTACATTTCTTGGGTCGTTAAAGGAAACGAGTAAACAGCATTTTATTTACATATCGTCCCCCGAGTTCCAATGTGTTCTATGTCCATACTGGCACATAGAACACATTGGGACTGAGAGGACGATATTTACTCTTATTTTATTTTTTTCAAGTTGTTTCAATTAATTATTCGACTATTTAATTTATAACAGCAAAATATGATCGAACTGTCGGAAATCTGATGACATTTGTGACTATTTTCATGTTTTTTGTTCGATTTTTATACCGAGGGGAGCAAAAGCGGAAAGCTTTCATCTAAACCGCATACCCCCGATGTTTCGCGTGCGCTTTTACCCTGGATGTTGCACGCTCTGATATACCTTGGATGTTGGGTGCACCCTTTGCCATGGCTATTTGTCCAAGGCATTCTGACCAATCAAGAGACAGGATTTATCGGGATATAGGGACAATCAGATTTACACCACCCAATCGGTAATTTTCGCCCCACTGGGCCTTGATTACCATTTATATTTACTTATATGTGTTAACGCCGCATCAGCATCTGTGGTTATATAGTGGCGATACCTTTTCTAGAAAGTTATGAGAGTGAAGTTCTTTACACATTAGATGCGATGTCAGAATTTCGAGTGTTGCGATCAAGTAATGAAGAACGATTTTTCTTGAGTCCAGTGATCGATGAATTTAATTTTGATGCACTGATTCGATGCGTCGAAATTTTTTTCAGTGATTTTGTATTTAATTCTGCAGATGTATGTCATTGCAATTAGTAGTTGTGTTTGTTGTACAGCGAGGTTCAGACCAGGGGCACCACACCATTTAGAGATCGCAAAATGGGATTAAAACTTTTTATTACTTTCCAAAGTGTGATTTACTGGGATTTCCCGGTTTGATTATAAACGATAACTTCACAAGTGAATTATGCAATCAACAATTGGATCATGTACCCGTGCACGCAAACGAAGACGCTTCGCTGTTGGTGTAATGGGGACTTCATTGTTTTTTGTTTTTTTAACCCTTTACCTAACATGAAAACCAGACGAAACTTGCGAAAAACAATTCTTGAATAACTATTATTTTCATTTGTTGTCTCAAAAACATAGGTTATGACCCCTCATTGGAACGAGCTCGACGAGCTCGTTCCAATGAGGGGTCATAACCTATGTTTTAGAGACAAAAAATGAAAAAATAATTAAAATTAATTGGCGATTTTTGAGAATAGCGCTGGCCGTTACGTTAGGTAAAGGGTTAAATAATATAATTATCGTTAATAATAAAAAGTAATAAACAGAGTAATCGCTTGACTGGACTGGTTACGTGAAATAATTCATTCGAGGCGAGGGACGATATTGTAAACACTCGTGCGCATTCGCGCACGAGTGTTTGTACAACGACCCTCACCTCTCATGAATTATTTCACGTAACAAGTCTAGTCAAGCGATTACTCTCTATATATCTGTTACTCTATCGAAGTAATCTCATCGCTTTTAGCGTATAAATGCCTTTAGGCATATCTGGATAACTGTAATAGACAGGAACTCTTCTTCCCCATGTCGTCACTGGAAGAAATTTACAGAAAAGTTAGCTCCCCTTAATTATCTAAAACTGTCAGTAGGCCTAAATTTACTACTTTGGGTATGGGGAATTCATATAAAAACAGAACTTTCGAAATGTTAGGGAAGTTGTATCATCGCTGTGCGCGCCATCGTACTACAAACTTCAAGCATTTTCCTGTTGAGTAGTATAAAATACTGAAGCCAGCTTTTAAAAAAAATCTTCCAATCAGGTTCAACACTTGACTATTCTTCTCTATTGAAACCACTTAAAAATAAGAAAACGGAGCTTTCACTATCTTTTGAAGCCCTTTTACTGTTTTTTTTCTGTTCGGTTTATCAACAGTGTGCGTATCGTGACATATAATACAGACACTGTCGTTTCCCTCAATAAAAAGTCCAAGAGGTAAGATGAGCTAATTGTTTTGGGAAGAATAAAAACGTGCAAATTACTTTAGAAACACATTCACTAAACAAAGAGCCACTGGCCAATTACTTTGTATTGGTTGGTGTGATACTAATAGATATGCTTAACCCTTTACCCAGACTAACCCAACGAATCGCCCGCATCCGCCCGCGTAAAATGCAAATTCAGCAGCTGAAAAATATTATTTTTCGAGAAATGTCAACAGGACCATATCGTGTGACCCCTCTTTGGAACGAGCTCGTCGAGCTCGTTCCAAAGAGGAGTCACATGATATGGTATTGTTGAAATTTTCTGAAAAAAAATTTAAAAAATGATATTTAAAATAATAAATTTTGAAATCGTCTGCGTTGAGTAAATGGTTAATGCCTGATTATCTGTGAACTTCTTGCTTCTAACTGGCCTTGGTAAAAAGCTAAGTTTCTTTTTTGTTATTTTTAATGAGCGAACATCTCAGACAGACCCGAGAGCTGTCTGTTGTATTCGTTTATTAAAAGTTGCAAACGGAATCTCGCTCATCTAATAATTTCAAGGGAGATAACTTTATCGCAAATATATTCTCATGCACGATAAATCGGGTATGCAGCCTCATAAAGGCAATAAATGAGATACCGAAGTATATTTTATGGTATGTTTGGTACAACGAATTTGTCCGAGTTTTGCACAAGTCTTCCAGTTGATTCGGGAGAAAAAGAGCGGAAAAAGGTAAAAGGCACTGTTCACATCGTCCATAGAGGCAAATATAATAATGTATTTTAGGGGCTCAATTTGAAACAAAAACAATTTCTACATGACTTTATTAGTTCAGACATAAAAATATAATAGAATTGTATTTGTCCGTTCATATAATGGAATATTTAAAAAAAATACATTATGATTCTGTGCGGTGCTAAACGGTCACCTTGAATTTTCGTGACGAATTTCAGTCGTTTGTGCATGAGAGCGCAGAAGGTCAAGTTGAAAATACTTCCTTTCTTAACCTGTAGTTTTGAAATGAAATACTTTTAAACAAGACAATATCTACAGAACTGATTGACGCTCCCCGAATATGAGCCCAGTAGATTGGAGGAACAAACAAACTAACGGTCTGTGACCTGATCTTTGAGGTATGACTTTGATTCAAGGTCATTACACACCCCTGACTTATACGCAATCAATATTGGACATATGAATTAGATCGGACCTTTGTATATTTTTATGAGCCAGAAAAAGTTAGGATGGGGGAACAAACAAACTGCGACCTTGACCTTGGAACTATGACGTTGGGTCAAAATCAGAACACAACCTTGAGTCATAAGCAATCATTCGATCGGTCCATTGAATATTTTATTATGAGCCAAACAAAATAACTCTTGGCCTAACTTGAAGATAGCAAATGAAATACTTTTAAACACGAAAATTATGACCAGAGCTGATAGATGCACCCCGGATATGAACTCAGAAGATAGAATGGAGAAACAAACATATTAACGGTCTGTAATCTTCACCTTTGAGGTATGACCTTGTTTAAGGTCATGACACACCCTTGGGTCATAAGCACGTTGTCGGGAATCTTCCGCTGAATGCAAAAATTATTGATCGGCATTATTTTCCGCGGGTGGAACATTGCGAAATATTTAATGGGATTACACGGCGGATTAGCAGACCATTTATAGATGAGGTATACTAATGCTAAATGCCACCTTGCGTTATATTACTCGAAGAAAACAATACATGTAGTCTGTTAAATGGCGCACATACCATTTTGATACAAATTCTTCTACAATCCAAAAGCTTAAGATACGTATTAAATCATCATACCATTGACGTCGAATGCGCTGACAATTTCTGCGAATTAAGGGGGGACAACTTGCTTGAAAGTCATTTCGAAATTTGAAAATAGTTGGATTCCAAAAGTTTTCGTGTTGGTAAGCCCATTTCCAATTTGGGCCACGGACTGGAATTTGAAAACGAGTGTCCCCATTAACCCTTTTACCTAACCTGAAAAGCAGACGACATTTGCAAAAATAATTTTTGAATAACTAATTTTTTTCATTTTGTGTCTCAAAAACAAAGGTTATGACCCCTCGTTGGAACGAGCTCGTTCCAACGAGGGGTCATAACCTGTGTTTTTGAGACAAAAAAATGAAAAAATAATGAAAATTGATTGGCGATTTTTGAGAATAGCGCTGGCCGGTTTTTCTCGTTGCGTTTGGTAAAGGATTAAAAACACTCCACAAGGTAGCGTCGTTGGGTTTTGACGATTATTATTCCATACAACTGTGACAGCCAATCAAAAGCTATGTTGGCTCATTATGCAATTTCACGAATCACAAATAAACAGTTATGAATGCTTGTTTGAGGCTACAGGGCGAAATTTTAATAGAATGTCATGGAAAAGATGTTATTTGTTAATGGATGTCTGTCTAATGATAATGTTGTGAAGATATGCCATTGTTGCCTTTTTCTATGCTTGTTTTTTATTATAGTGTTGTTAATATTTATGAAGCTACATGAATTCTATTTTTAGTATACATCTGCCAATGTCGAGGAACCAGTCAATGCTTGCTTGGTACTCAGTCATAGGTTTGTTCCAATTCTTCTTCAACTCTTGGCAAATTGAGTAACTCTGTGTCGAGCATAGACGTCTTCTGTCAGAAAAAGCATAAAAATACGAGCGAAGATTCAGCCAGTAATCGTCAGGTCCAACAAGTGTCCGCAGGCTGAATATTATCTTCCGCTTCATGTGTTTTTGAAAGATAATTCAAAGTCTTTGCCTGGGTGGGAAACCCAGTTACTCCACCCTGTGAGTGTCTTAGAATAACCCACTTCCCGCTTATTATCTTTCAGTCAAGACAGACAGCGATCAATTCTGAATTAAGCTGAAGTTATTAAGATGATAGAATGATATTTGTTATACAAAGCTGGAAAGGGCTCAAGGAGCCCTTTCCAGCAGTGTTCACATAACATCATTCCATAACCACAGTCAAATCAACATTCACACCTGCCCACGTTTTGCTCAGACATCGGCACTGCGACATGAAAATTTCCGTTTGGAAACTTGAAAACTCGACGGTTTTCATATTTAAGTTCCGCTCCACAGTTTCGCACTATTGCACTGGGGGAGAATTCTAAACTACAGGCATATGTTGAAACAAAGGCCATGTAAAATAGAAATATATTTTTAGTATCAGATATATGATTACATTAGGCTTTTTGTTGGACAAGAGAATTTGATTTTTTTGGTCCCAAAGTTTGAGTCTGATACATAAGGGTAAATTACCAGATGAATTATGGGAAACAGTGGCTTCAAAATATTGACTGGTATTTTTCAAAATGCCATTTTTACACGGAGTTGTTACGAGGCATGTAACTAAAAAATGAGACGGAAACATATTTTTCACATTTTTGAAGCAGTGGAAGATTCCATGGGTAGAAAAGTGGGATAGCTGGAAAATTCTGCTTTTGATGCCGCTGCGTGGCTTAAAATGACAAGTTTCGACAAAGGCTTGTACTTGACTGAACATTATTTCGCCCAAATTCAGCTTGTTTATTTCTACTTTGCCAGATACACTTTTGTGTTTTATTGGATTTGAAAAATGTAATACATGTTTCGGGTTAGATAACTAAGTTACAGAATATTAGCATTGGAAAATGGCCTGTTATTGTCTGGAATGCCCGGAAAACTGTGACCATACAAAGGCATCAATACGTTGATATATATATCAGTTGTGTCGCATGTACCAATGTGTGATGGTAGATTGGTAGAAATACAATACACAAAGCCAGATGCGGCGGAGTCAGCTGGCACTAGGGACACGTGCCCCTCCACTTTTTTCCACAGATATGTTTCGCACTTACTCATTGAGTTGAAACGGGCTTGCAAACGTGTCATTGAACAGGTATTCCTGTAACATTATTTGCAAATCTGAACAATATTTCGCTAAAGAATCCCACTTTCGATCGCTTCCGTCCGTTTCTTCTTCAACTGTCTTCCAACCCGAAGCCTGGCCTTCGGGTTGGAAGATGGTTGAAGTAGAAGAAACGGACAGGACAATGGCCACACAGCGGCATATTCATATCTAAACGAGAGACTATAGCGAGTCATGATACATTTACCGATATACGATTGTAACCATTCTCATACTGGGTCGAACCGTGGTTGCATTGTACATTTGTGCCCCTCCATTTTTATCGAGCATCTGCACAAAGCTATGTATGGAACTCACGCACCTCCACATTAAGCAAAGTGCACCCTTTTGGCCCCATATTGAACAAATTCCCCCATCTGGCCGAAACATTCTCCATCGGCCCGAGAGGGACATTTGTTAAATATGGAGCAAAATTGTACATCTTCAGCTTTAAGGGCCGTAGGTTTTAAGGTCGGCACATCCCTTGCGTAAGAAGTCCATGCACCCCCTTCCTGCTAATTTCGAATAAGATTACAATGGTGGGTTGGTAAAAAAAAATGTTGGCCTAAATGTCCTCTCTCTCTCTCTCTCTCTCTCTCTCTCTCTCTCTCTCTCTCTCTCTCTCTCTCTCGCTATCTCTCGCTCTTTGCCTCTCACCTATATCTGGAAAAAAGTTGGGGAGGGGTAAATGCCCCTCCCCTCCCCGCAGTGCCGTAACTAACAAACCCATGTTTTGAGGGGTGGGGAGAGGTGTAGGCCGTCGGTGTCTGACGGCTCAGTCATATCGCCCAACTATTTGGAACATATATATATATACCTATTTGCTTTTATGAAAGACTTGTACGCTACAAATATACTTTCCATTGATAAAATACGTGGCAGGGAATTTATTAAAGTTTGTGACAGTACTTTCAATTACTCACCTGCTAGGTAGAGATGCATGGCCATATGGGTGCTTTCAACGGGTCATGTTCATTAAAATAATTTGTTTTTAGGTATTAGTTACTCTTTCCCTGGATGTAGAATTCTACCCATATTTTGGCGGACATTTATTGCACTTTCTAATCTGTGTATATTTTTGGGCACGCAAGAGATTTTGACCAACTTTGAACCCAAATTATGTGTATTTTTTCGTCGGGCAAGTAAGGAGGTTTGCCCAACATGGTATTTCATAAATTTCTTGCCCAACCTCTACCCGACGAAACCTGCATTTAAAACTAGAAGTGCTGTCATGAAATGCGCACAAATAGCACGTCGATTTGCGCGTTAATCTACGCGTTATGACAATAGTAAGGCTACCAAATTCTGTCCATATGGCCTGTACACAAGCAATGTTTCAGCCAATTGACCTCCGGGTAATCCGGAGGTCCATTGGCAGAAACATTGCATGTGTTTGCTATGAGTAACCTGCAGAACCCACAATGCTAGGGATGCCATTCGATATGGCAATTGCCCGCTATTCCTACGTGCAATTATGCCTAGATAAGCGCGCAGTTCGTGACAGGACTTCTAGTTTTAACTGTATGATCGGGAGATTTTTTTTTTTTTTTGAGGGGGAAGGTGATGGGGGTCTCCCCCCACAAGTTACTCTCCTGTCCCGTGTGCTCCTCAGTTTGTATGTCCCTGCTCCTTGAATTCATGTTGCCAAGAGTTGAAGAGACTCCTTGGAACAGTGGTTGCAGGAAACGCAGGGTACCACTATTACTCGCTATAGCGTGTCTGTGATATTTTGTGATCTTCATGTATACTCTCATTCATAAATGTTGTATATGACGTCATTGTATAATATGCACACTGTTTATTTATGTTGTAGATTTGACATGTTAATGTTTGTAATATTGAACAGCGACCTATGGTCCGAGCCGGTGGAACCGGAGCACTCTGGACGACCACAGCTTTGCCTCGGACAGAAAAGGGACGGGACTGACGAAAATTCCTCATGTTCAAGTGATTGATTTCCAGAGGTCGACTGGCCATATGGTTCACGGGAAATCCCCCCCCCCCCCTTCCCCATTGGACCCCAAAATTGATGCAGCCCAGCACGTGTTGGTGCATGAAATTTTGTGAAAATGAACAACATGCGAAATGGATATGATTGCATAGAGACATTTTGATATAAGAGCAGTGTAACCTGTATTTGATCGCTAAGGTACACGGAAACTGCGTTCCGTCAGCTTGAAAAATTAAACTTTTCTTCCATTGGGTCGAACTATGGTATGCTCGATGGGTCCAAGTCCATGCAACAATTTTTGTTCCTAATGAGTGACGAAGATAATATAACTATACCACCAAAATGCACTCTATATGGACTACAGTTGATCGCTCAGATACAGTTCGAAAAATCAAAATTGTATCCCCCCCCCCCCCCCCCCCCTAGAGCTGTAGGTTTTTAAATTTCTTGTTCGGTTTCGGTTTTGGTTTTTCAGATGGAGTAAAACCTCGGTTCGGTTCGGTTTTCGGTTCGGTTTTCGGTTTGTTCATGAGGCCAAATAAAATACAATAAAACTCATTCTTATGTCCGGAGTCATAACTGAATGGCAGTGAAATTGAGAGAAACTCAATGAATGCCCGAAATAAGCTATAATACATGAAGAATCAGGAAGGCCAATATAATAATTACCTAAATATACAGAACTTTTATTGTGCTTGGCCATTTTTCGAGGTCTGACACCTACACGCAACTTGAGGAAAGCTGCAAACACAACTAAACTGAAAAGTCGGAAATTCACAGAATGTAGCCTTCTCAGAGTAGTGAGAGTACCCAGACACTGCCATTGGCAGTGTCTGGGTACTCTCACTACTCTGGGATGGCTACATTCTGTGAATTTCTGCAGCAAGAGAGTATTTAATAAAAAACGAAAAACCTTAGATTACGGGATGTCGACGGTTTCGGTTTCGGTTTTTAAAAAAAACTAAAAACTTCGGTTCGGTTTCGGTTAACCTACAGCTCTACCCCCACCCCCAATCCCCTCCCCCGGTGCATTTCCCGGTAACGTTTCTCGTCCCAGTCCGCCCTTGCTGATTTCCAGCATTTTTTCTCGTTTTAGGGATCCGACGCCTGACTAAGTTATTCATCCTTTTTAAATGTCCTATAATTCTATAAATTTGTTGTATGACTATAGATTTTCTGGTGTCCGTTTAGTTTAACTCAGATCACTGGTGCATTCCTGGGGGGGGGGGGGGGGGGGGGGGACGCGAGGAATGCCGTTCCCCTACCTTTTCTCAGTGAAGACCCCGTTCCCCTACAAAACTCAAGACCTGGAATTGCTTGATCTTCACGAATATCCAATACAACAAGCGCTCGCTCACTCGTAGCACTCGCTCGTCTTGCTTGCCGCACTAAACTCATTTTAGCAGCGCGAAACTCGCACAGGCCCACCCAGACAGCAATTCCCACTTCTTTTGAGATGTTTTGGGTACTAAATGTAGACCCCTGGACCCTCTTCTACGAGAGGGAGACTACCCCTCTTGTCATGTCGGGGTCACCAGCGTTGGGCTGCGTCGGGTGTTGGCCATAGCTGCGCGTTGAGCGCTCGCTACGAACGGGCGATGATTGAGCATGGAACTGGTTTTTTTAATGTAAAAAATTCAGCGCGGTCATCGCAAAAGTGGGCAGAGATTATTTCGACCGGAACGCGACTTGGTCGCGATCCGGTCTAAATTCTCTGCCGCTTCCTGCCCACAATTTCAATAGTCCAAGAAGAGATAGAATCAAAGATGCTTTTTCGATTTTTATCTATGAAATCTGGACCCTAATGCCTTAACCAGAATGAGATATGATCGAGAAAGAGTCGGCTTTAATTACGATCACAATACTGTGTGATTGTCAGTCCTGGCTCATAGTTTCCACCAAGACGATTCGCTATAACGTGATCAACAGACAAATGTTCAAGATTTTGTCTGTAGATTTTCATCTTTTTCCCGTGCGCATACCAGTGAAAGTATCTGGAAATCAACGGTCCCTTGTACTTTGTGAGAAATTCTGTTCCGTCGGATTGTTTTACTAACACTATCATTTATTTATTTATTTATTTATTTATTTATTTATTTATTTATTTATTTATTTATTTATTTGTGTTTAAGGTCATGTATTTCCGCAATATGGATATAAAGTCAATCACTTATATCCATGTTGCCTATTTTAGAAGACATCCACCCCAGGCATTAGATATCTGGTCCTATTTTACCAGTAAACAGAGCTTGTGTTCCACAGTAGAAAAGCTCTACCTCATTTCCGAAGGTTCCCAAATAGAGACACTATGGCCACAATAAAAGTAACTTTCAGTTGTAAGAAATTACACCCGGTAACTCTTTACCAGGCAGGACTAGAAGATGACACACTGTAATATATTACGGCAAACAGTCGCCGTTACTTCAACGTAATTATTATGGTCAGAATTCCATAATATGAAAACGTCGAGAGGAGTGTTCATCACTTCCAGAGAGTAACGTTTTTTTTAATAACGAACGCATTCACCCCTTAAATTCCTTCTTTCGAAAACTAACATCGTCCGTTTCAAAGTTACCTTGTTTTAAGCTCCGTTGCATGGACGCGACAGCCGTTACCTATTCCCAGTTCCTTATTCAACAATCGTTATCAACCGATTTCATCGGTTGATAACGAATGTGGAATAAGGTACTGGGAATAAGTAACGGTTGTCACGTCCCCTACCTTCACACTATAGAGTTTTGTCATTCGTTTTTTTCAAGTTATCGATAAAGTTGAGATCGTTAGACAAAAATCCATTGTGAGAACAGCCAACACGGATGGCGATCTATCGACTTTTGTCTGATGCAATAACGGCTGCTGATTAGTTCTCGTGTGATGGTCATGTGATCAGTCCACAGTTTTCAAAAACTTAATGACGAATCTGAAGATTTTTATCTTTAGTGTGAACAGCTTTCATATTTTAGACGTTTAGACAACATCTGTAGACGAAAATCTACAGACAAAAATCAAAATTGAACTTAGCTTTAGAGGAGTCGTTTTTTATGTCGGCTAATCGATATCTTTAACCTTCAGTCGTATGTAAAGATATTTAATTGATCGACTGTCTGTGACAATTATACAGCCTTCTCGTATAATGATGAGAAGCCGAATTTCAGTCCCTCTGCTTTGCTCCAAGATCGAACAAAATTATAACCCTCTTGGAACTGGCTCAAAGAGCGCGATCCATTGAGGAGTCACACGCTATGATTTGGCTAAATAAACTGAGAAAAAAATGTCAATGCCGATTTTAGTGAATAGGGCTAGCCGTATATGGCCTTTACGTATTGTGAATGTTTTAAAAGTGATACATACAAAGGGGACTGGAAATCCATCTTTGTCCTTTATCCGTAAGTGCAGGTGCCACATCTTAAACGCCCCATGTCTTGTGGGTGTGCTCCGTTCTGTGTTATGTCTGAGGTCAAATTATTTAGTCTGTATGGATTTGCCTTGTTTCTGGGAGCGTGCCTATAGGCACTCTCCCATATACTGTATCAAGGCAAAGCCAAGTGGCCAAATTGGGGCGCGGTGGCGCTGCGGTAACCGGTTCTCGTCAGATCACCGAAGTTAAGCAACGTCGAGCTCGGTTAGTCCTCGGATGGGTGACCGTCTGAGCGATCGATTCGGGCTCCCGCGTTGTGTCCTTGGGCAAGGCACTTGTCCACATGGGGGCACGATGACGCCGTGTACTAAGGCATACTGCACGTCGATGGTGCACGTGTCTTCAACCAGTCTATCATTGAGTGTGCAGCAGTGCGGAGTTACGATGTTGGGGAGCTGGCAGTTGCTCGTCGTTGCTCGGTGGTTCTCTCCGGGTATTCCGGCTTCCTCCACCCGTAAAACTGTCACGGTCACGATTAGCCATTGTGCATAAGCAAGTGACCTTAAACATCAATAAATAAATAGTGAACAAATTCTGGCAACCAAAAATAATTCAGCACTCTACCTGTGAATATGCGTGGGGGGGGGGGGGGGGGGGACGGGGTGATAAGACTAAAAAGTACGACAGAAATTCGGTATGGGAAACATGCTGCTTGCCACAGAGCACGCGGCTACATTTTGCTTTTTAATGCCTGCTGCATATCGGACTCTCGCCAGGAAGGACTGTATGCGCCGCTGATCTATTTCGTGAGAGATCACAATGGAAACTGTTCAGAAAAACGATTTATCTTTAATCAGCATGTATTTTGTCTGTATTAACTCCGCAGATGTTTGTATCAAGGGGTCGGATACAAGCACGTTCCTTTCGCGTGAGTTCCATTTTTTTCTTTTTGTTCATCCGTACGAATAAATAGTTCGTTATATATTCGTCTACATTCTTGACTTATCCCCAATATATTGTAAGATAAAATGATTATTACCATTATGTGGATGTACAAAATATGTATCCGTGTCGAGCTCCGGGTTCTAAGGGTAGATCACGACTCGTCTTCGACTCGCCATGATCTGCCCTTAGAACCCGCAGCTCGACTCGGATACATATTTTGTACACCCACAAAATGGTAATAATCTCTATATATTTATTATGTTGGGAGGAGCTGCGTGGTAACCACCAGTCGTACGCGGGCCCGTAACTAACAAAAACAGGGAGGGGGGAGTTATAGGACGTCAGGGCCCGACGGCTCGGTTATATCACCCAACTATTATGAGCATGCCCAATTGCTTTTATCAAAGACTTACACGCTACAAATATACTTTCCATTTATCAAATACTTAATTTAAGAATTTAAGCAAAAACAATTACGCACCAGCTGGGTGGAGGTGCCCGATCGTCTGGCTGCTTTCAACAGGTCATGGTCATAAAATCATCTCTTATTAGTTATTATCTCCCTGGGTGTGGAATCCCACCGATATTTTTTAGTCGGGCATTTATTGCACTTTCTAATATGTGTATTTTTCTGTCGGACAAGCAAGAGATTTTGCCCAACCGAGTACGTCAAAGCATGTGTATATTTCCGTTCGGTCGGGCAAGCAAGGGCGGCTGCCCAACTTGGATTCTCATAATTTCTTGACCAACGCTGCTCGATGAAATACACGATCGGGAGATTTGTAGGGGGGATGCCGCCTCCCACAGAATTTACGCCTCTGGACATGCCGATTATGTAGTGGCGGTGTCATCTGCTTTAATGCTCGATAGGCCTATATTCCGTCACTCTGGAGACGATTTGCCTTGGACAAGTCTGCTTCACTTTCTCACAGTATCTGTTACCTTAATACACAAATTGCTCCCAAGACGACTATTTCCTCATCACCACATAGAGTATAGTTCCGACGATGCTGCTGGCTAGTTGAATGTATGTCGTTTTGTCTATGCACTGGGAGATTGGCAGTTGATGAATCTCCTCACCTCGTCACTTCGTTAAATGATTTGCTTATATTTCATGTAGATTGTGGGTATCGATGCCTTTTTCTCACACTATGTGCTTTGTTTCAGGAAATCTGATACCTCAATGTCTTTCATTTTGATAAGATTATTTTGTAATATATTGCTATTCCGTTTACACAAAAGTATTCTTGCAATTAAAAATAAACTTGTTTCTCGTATCAGTTTGTTTCATTACAGCTTTACACCCAAAAGCCCAAATTCGAGTCAATTCTTCTCCAATGCTGCACAGCCGGTGCCCTGACAATAACTGTTCGCATGGTAGTCCGTGGGAAATACCGTATAATCTCAGCAGTTATTTCTAGCCAAGTGTCGTCTGCCTGAACAGGCAGACGACACTTGTCTGGAAACAAGTGCCCTGTTGAAAACCTTGATAATTGTTTTATGCTCAACGAATTCAAACTTATTTTCCAGTTTTGTACAAGTTAATTTTTGTTATGTATATCTGAGCTAACGAGGAGCGACTATGATAGCGAAATCCACACAGTGTGCCTGTTATTTTGACCAGAGACGAAAAGTGGGCGTTTGAGGGACATCATATATGGACGAGACGATCAGCTTTGCACCCGTCAGATGTTGGTAAGAAAATGTATGCTGCATGCAGAGTGTGGTGGCGGTAAAGGGACCCTATTTGTATTATTCTGTCGAATTGAGGAGGCGAAATCCCCGGATCAAACTAGCAGCAACAGGCGGAGTGTTTCAACCGGCGATCTGTGCTCGACAACAAGATGAAACGCAACAATCCACAGAGCAGTAGGAACCGGGTGGGGGTAGTGGTGCGTATCGAGTCGCAAAATACCAGCCCGGGTCCAGACCCCTCCTGCTGTACCGACATACAAACGAGCTTGACCAGTCTGGGTCGGTTCAAGTTGGTCCAGAGGGGCATTGCAATGTGTCAAATTGTCGCCACTTCGGGATACAACGTTTATTATGGGACATTAACAACCAACTTAACTTGTAGAATAACTAGGAAATAAGTTCCGGGAACACGCTAACATCCAACTTAACCTGTGGAATAACTAGCAGATTAGTCCCGGGAACACGCCTCCCTCACAGTCTAAGAACCAAGTCGTTCCAGATAGGAGACGCCTACCCAGGACTGGGAGGAGTTAAAATTTCCCTTAGCACGTTAACGTGTTAAATAATTCTGCGTTAACGAGTTAAATGACGTTAAATGTTAAACTGAACAAAATTTTAATAACTTCGGCCATTTTTATTGATTTGAATTTGAATATGGTTGAACTTACGAACTGTCTAATGGCACAAAGAACATATTGGAGCTCATGGGACGAGTAGTTAATATAGTTCTCTCAGGTTATCGTAAATTCTAACATTTAGCGATGTTTTCATTTAAGAATGCAGTCGCTACGGTCGCATCCCTAGAAAGAGACATCCGCCGTTGTTCGAATGTCAGACCTTACATGGAAAACAGACGATCGGGTGAAGCTGATATTGCTGTATCGCCAAATATCGGCTTGCCAACTTCGCCAACGTCGTTAGGAGGGCTTCATGGTCTCTCCACCAAATCAATGGGCCGTCTATAATTGACGGACATCTAAATTATCGTGTTCTTCAATTTCGTCAAATGGCTCAAAATTCGACGTCATCGGCACGCGCGATCCGGCTTGGGAAAACACAAGATAACGACGCAATGCTACATATTATACAATTATAATCTTCAAAGTTAAACGTTATTAACTTGGTTAAATTTTTTTAACGTTGTTAAAATAATTTAACACGTTAACGTTTGAAACGTTAACTCAGCCTTGCGCCTACCCATTACGAGTGAATATGTAAGGCTAAAAAAATAATGTTTTGATTCTCAGGCCCTCCCTCGTTGGATTTGAACCTCCTCATTAGACATTTTTATTATGTCATGTTTTTTAAAGAATTTGTGAAAACTTGGAATGGTAATTTTTTCACATTTCTCGACATATAATTATTTAGCTGTGTTTGCAGTAAATTGGTTTTACTTGTTGCAGTTTATGGGAGAGTGCCCAGAGGCACTCTCCCATAAACTGTAACAAGGCAAATTCTGATATACTGGATCATGATTTAATTATTTATTTATTTGCTGGTGTTTAAGGTCATATATTTCTGCACAATGGCTAATAATGGCTGCAACACCGATATAAACTCAAGTTTAACCAATCATTTAGAGACATGTTTCCCATTTTAAAGGATTCCAACTCCAAGCATTGGTTACTTAGGCCTATTCTAAAGGAATATGATGCTTGACAGATCTGTACCATTAAAAAGAACAATAAAATACAAATCCTTTTAGCTGTTGTTACGGCAGTTAGTTATAAAAGCTATACTATAATTACACTAAAATACAACCTTTTCTCTTTTTCAAGTGGAAAGACAGCAAAAAGATTTACTGAGTATACTCAACCCTTTATACGAAAAAAAGTAAATAAAAATAAAATCCTCCCTTCCTCAATGATTTGAAAAAAAAATTGCTTGAGAATCAATTCATTTTTTTTTCATTTGACCTAAGTGATACAATGTATCGTTCCTTGAGTGTAACAAGGCGTATTATTTGCACTCAATGTCTGCAGGAGATTATGTAAAATTCGCTTGTTTCAAAAGCCATAATGCCTTATAGAATTCTTTATATTACTGGCAGTTTACTAAATATGTCTGATAGCCACTAAACAGATGCAGTCAAACCCCACCATCGAAAACATACACTTGTTAAAAACGAATAGATCGGTACAATGGGAAGAAACTGGATCACATAATCGGGTGCCGAATCGTATCGGATTACTATTGTTTGGACCGGACCACACGCTAAAAACTAAAGTGTTAAAAACTACACTTCAAGTGCTGTATTTAACACTTACTAAGTGCTGAACTAGCACTTTCTTCAAGTATAGACATCCCAGAACTTGACAGGTGTTACAAAAATACACCTGACAAGTGTAATGTTACGACACTTAAAAGGAACAACGCAGATGACGCGGATCAGGCTCGAACTCTCGAGCCTGATCCGCGTCATCTGCGTTGTGTCCTTTTAACCCTTTACCCAACGAATCGCCCGCATCCGCCCGCGTAATATCCAAATTCAGCAGTTGAAAAAATATTATTTTTCAAAAAAATTCAACAAAATCATATCATGTGACCCCTCGTTGGAACGAGCTCGTCGAGCTCGTTCCAACGAGGGGTCACATGATATGGTTTTGTTGATTTTTTTTTAAAAAATTAAAAAAATGATATTTATAATAATAAATTTTGGTATCGTCTGCGTTAGGTAAAGGGTTAATTATGTACTCACCAAGCACAAATTAAATTACGGACGATTCTGGAAGAACCACCAATGCTAGACACATGGGAAGTGCCATCCATTCAAGTTTCAGACGTCTGATGATTGTAATGTCTAAGTGCTTAAAGCATTGCACTTTGAGTGTTAAAATCAAACCCTATGAGTTAGAATGGGTTTAACACCTGTGCATCAACGGTGGCCCAGTGCAGTCTGCTTCACAAGGGAGAGAGAGAGAGGGGGGGGGGAGCGGTAGAGAGTGAGAAAGTTGCTGCCAACATTATCTTTAGTAACAAGTCACTGAGACCTTTTTGGAAACTAGCATGAATGAATGATGTTCACAGACTCTTTTCTCTTAAGATGTGACCAAAGATTCCCCCCGTTTGATTTGTCTCTGCTACGGACTCTAAAGTGGTGAAAAATGCAAATATTTGGCTCCATGTTTAACAAATTTGTTAAATGTGGGGCCAAAAATATTGCATTTTTCTCAATACAGAGATGCATGAATCCCAAAACATAGCTTTTGTGTATTGTATTTCTATCATGCCACTGAGGTATATAGGCCTCAACTGATATATATCAGTATGGATGAGCCATTGTATGACTGTGCCCCCTCCCCATGTTCGACATTGTTACTATGACCATGACAAGCAGCATGGTGGCTCATTTGTTAGAGCATTGTACTTCAAATCGAAAAGGTCGACGGTTCGATCATGACCAGCCGTAGCTGCGTTGAGTCCTTGGCCAAGATACTTAATCCCGGTTGCCCAGGTAGGAGCACGGTGGCGCTGTGTACTGAGACGTCGGCACGTCGACGGTGTTCTTGCTTTCAACCACCGCTAAACCTACTTGTGTGGAATTAGTACGTCCAGTGGGGCTGAAACGGTGGCTCATTTTCGTAACCGACTAACCGAGAACTATTACCGGATAATATCTGGTTAACCGTGGCCATTATTTCACCGAATATGGGATCAAAACTACAGGAATTGGAAAGCAGTATTCTCAAACTATTCCGTAGTGTGTATACAAACGAACGTTGTCGAGTACTCGACAACGTTCGTTTCTATACACACTACGGAATAGTTTCTGCGATTACTCATTACTCACGGAAACTGCAGATCATTAACGAAGTCTTGAACTCCAAAGATTATTTCCCAATATATACAACGCGGCTTCGATGTGTAATCTATCACAGAGGAGAAGCGGCAGATTTACTACGTGTTAAACGCGGAATGACGATCACTATCGATATTTCGGATAACCTATTGATGGTTTTTCTAATTGGTTAGATAGCTAACTGGTTTCAAACCGATTATCCGGTTAACCATTTCAGTACTAACGTTGAGGTGCCTGACAGTTGCTCGCCGCTTATCGGAGATTCACTCCAGGTACCCCGGCTTCCTCCACCCATAAAACTGCCCGACACGATGTGATCCTAGCTGTCGAAAATGGGCTTAGTTTTAAGGTCATAATATTTATTTATTTATTCATTTATTTAATTGGTGTTTAAGGTCACATACTTATGCACAATGGCTAATCGTGACCATGACAGTTTTACGTGCGGAGGAAGCCGGAGTACCCAGAGAGAACCACCGAGCATCGACGAGCAACTGTCAGCTCCTCAACATTCTAATTCTGTTCAAGCTCCGCTCAAGCAGGGTTACAGCGGTTGAAGATATGTGCACCATTGACGTGCAGTACGCCTTAGTACACGGTGTCATCGTGTCCCTATGTCGGAAATCGGGATAAAGTGCCTTGCCCAAGCACACAACGCGGGTCGTCCCGGACGGGGATCGAACTCGGGACTTCCAGCATAGAAGTTCAACAGTTTACCACTGAGCCACCGCGTACCCTTTAAGGTCATAATAGGCTTTTCCCTGTGAACAGTAGGCCTATTGACATGGCAGCTCAAAGACTAATTTGAGTTAATCCTTTCAAAATCTCTACAAGGTAGTAGACCCATCTCTTAGCTTCCATCAGTCTCAAAGATAAAAGGACGAATCTTTCGGAGTGAAATCTTAAATTCTTTATACATGACCGAACTAAGGCTCGGCTCGGATGGAATACCCCAGGGATTTTTATCCTAAAAGACTCTGATCAAATAAAGTGGAGCCTTTCTAGTCGTGTCTTCTGCCCTTCTTTACCGTTAACTCTTTGGATGGAATACCAAGTTCCCGTTCAGGAACATGATACATCATAATTTCATTACGTAGGATGGTTGCTAAGTGCATGTTTGGGGTAGATTAATGTATATTTTCAACGTGCATCCCCAAGACCGCACGTTTAAAATATGAATTGGTCTACCCCATTAACCCTTTACCCAACGTAACGGCCAAAACCGGCCAGCGCTATTCTCAAAAACCGTCAATTAATTTTCATTATTTTTTCATTTTTTGTCTCAAAAACATAGGTTATGACCCCTCGTTGGAACGAGCTCGTCGAGCTCGTTCCAACGAGGGGCCATATCCTATGTTTTTGACACAAAAAATGAAAAAAATTAGTTATTCAAGAATTTATTTTGCAAGTGCCGTCTGTTTTCCAAGTTAGGTAAAGGGTTAATGAAAGTGTACTCTTCCAGTTGCTGTAATAGAACTGACATGGAAGACAACACCAGGGTTCAAGGGTTAAATTAGTTCATTCACCATCGACTGTGTCCTTGCCATTATATGTATAACTTATTATACAGTTTTACGGTCACAATATGGCTAATCGTGACCATAAAACTGTCACGGTCACGATTAGCCATCGTGCATAAGTATGTTTAAGGTCACATACTTATGCACACTGGCTGATCGTGGCCGTGACAGTTTTATGGGTGGAGGAAGCCGGTGTACCCGGAGAGAACCACCGAGCATCGACGAGCAACTGTCAACTCCTCAACATTCTAACTCTGTTCAAGCTCCTCTCAAGCAGGGTTACAGACTGATCGTGACCGTGACAGTTTTATGGGTGGAGGAGGCCGGTGTACCCGGAGAGAACCACCGAGCATCGACGAGCAACTGTCAACTCCTCAACATTCTAACTCTGTTCAAGCTCCTCTCAAGCAGGGTTACAGCGGTTGAAGACATGTGCACCATCGACGTGCAGTACGCCTTAGTACACGGCGTCATCGTGCCCCCATGTAGGCAACCGGAATAAAGTGTCTTGCCCGTAGAGTAGTATAAAAATACAACAGCTGGCTTTTTACAATTTTTCCAATCAGTTTGAACGTTTGACAATTATTCTCAGGTGAAAACCATTTAAAAAGCAAGACAACGGTGTTTTCCTATCTTTTGATGTTCTGTAACTTTTTTGATACTCACAATATCAGCAGTGTGCGAACCGTGACATATAATACAGACACTGTACTTACCACTACCATAAGAGTCTAGGGGTGAGATTTGCTACCTTTCCCTGGAAAGTACAAAAAAACGTGCAAACTACTGTAAAAACACATTCGCCAAATAAAGGGTAAAAGTGGACTCTTAGTGTTGGTAAGTGTGATATTGGTAGATCTTCTTAATCATAATCTGCGAACTAGTTGCTTCTAATTAGCTTGCAATAGAAAACCAAGTTTCCTTTTGTTACTTTTAATAATCGAAAACAACAGACAGCCCCGAGAGCTGTCTGTTGTTTTCGTTTATTAAAAGTAACAAAGGGAAACTTGGCGTTATTTTCTTCTGGTGTCATAGATGTTTGCCCATCACTTACTTACTTCTTAATTGGTCCTTTCTCGCTCGTTTGCTCGTTTTGTAACTTCAAGGTAGATAACTTTTTCCAAAATTAATTTTGATGAAAAAAATCAGGGTTGAAAAACTACACAAGGTGTTTTGGGACAATACCATGAGTTACTTTGGTATACGAAATGAACCGCTGCATTCCACAGTATTACCACAAAATAGTCAATATAAGTTACCACAACACGTCAATGGTTGTTACACACTGGACGCCATGTAGGCGTTGCATCCAGTGATGAAGTGACAGCTGCAATAGTGTGGCCTGCTTACATGATGCCGATGTACCAGATGTTCTTGACATATGACGCCCTGACATGTAGTATAACATAACATGGGTTATTATGCGAAATGTATGGCATAAAAATAGAGCAGTTGTTTTATGCACGGACCCAAACAGTTGCCCCGCGGCCCCTCCTCAGATCCACTGTGAAGGTGTGCTTGCAATTAGTTGTGAAGACAAGGTAAACGGAAGTATTTATTTATTTATTTATTTATTTATTTATTTATTTATTTATTTATTTATTTGTTGGGGTTTAACGACACTTTCGACAGCTAGGGTCACCTCGTGTTGGACAGTTTTACGGGTGAAGGAAGCCGGAGTACCCGGAGAGAACCACCGAGCAACGGCGAGCGACTGTCAGGCTCCCCAAAGTACTAACTCCACACAAGCAGGGTTAGCAGTGATTGAAGACAACCATCGACGTGCAGTACACCTTAGTATACAACGCCACCGTACTCCCCACGTGGGCAATTGGGATTAATTGTCTTGCCCAAGGACGCAACGGGGTTGCCGCAGGGGAGATTAGAACCGAGGACCTCTCGGCTTGCAGCCTGCGTCTCTACCTACTGAGTCACCGCACTCCCAGTAAAGGAAAGTAATCTTATTCTAAATGATAAGACTTTAACAATACTAGTCCAGGCGCAATATGGTTTGACCCGGAAAAAATTTTGGGACAAGCTGATTTTGGTGTCATTCCACGCGGAATTCATCTGGGAACAATATATCCAAAACAAGATGGCCGCAAGGAGGGGTTTCATAGAAAAAAATCTTTAGTGGCATCAATTTCTCAATAGTCTTGATATTTTGTGTGAGATCTGGAGAAGTTTTGTGCGTCGTTCATACTTCAAGCACGAATGCCATCCTATAAAGCGGAAAAATGAATGAGAAAATTCACAATTGTTAGGGAAATGGCCCCCAAAATACCATTTTCCTCAATTTTCATACCCAAACGAAGTTGAGTTTGAATAGAACAGCAAACACGAGCTATAATTCTGCTGCCGATGTTTTTCATAACACCCGAGATGGCGAAGAATGATATCGATCAACTTTCTTCGCAATTATTAAATCCCGAGATGAGATCTGACCGAAATCATGCCGGTGTTCCTCAAGGCACTCTGCTGTCGCCAGTTTCGTCTCCAATCTCAACCGGCTCTGAGTTCATGCAATTCTCCCCTCGACAGTCTCCACAGGCAGAGACACATTTGATTGCGTTCTTTCTACAAGAGCATATATTCGTTCCGCAGTGGTGTTTGGAGGTCATTTTGCATTTGCAACGAAAAATTTCAGGAGAGCTTCAGGCGCTGCATCCAGGTCAGTCATCACGGGTATCAACCCATTTTCGAGAACTTCCCATTCCCATTTATGAGGATGTAGGATATCAATATCCAATTGTTTCCATTCCACTGTTTGTAGGTGGACTCGCAGGATGTGAAAGTGTGCCGCGCGTTCAGGTGGAGGTAGTTTCTGAGGTTCGATTCCTGTCTTGCTGGAAGTGACCATTGTCATGAACTTTGAGTATCTCAAGCCGTTCAATGTCTGACTGCTTGCCAGAGCACAGCATTACAAACAGTTTAGCGCCGATTCTTCCAGTATCTTGTTGCTGATATCTTCTGAATCTCCCTTGACTTTTCTAACCTCTTGAGAAGCTGTGTTTTCCCATGGCCAAACGTTGCCGAAGTAACATCACACCCACTCCATGCATGTATGAACAGGAGGTGTCGCCAAGTTGTTTCTCCGATCTTCGCTATTATATCTGCGATCTTCCATGCCTCCTCCACCCCTATGTGACTTCCAATGATGAACGGACAGCACTAGTACATCAGTATCATCTGCGGCAATAGCAACAGAATTCCCTTGAGATGAAATTTGATGCCACTTTCAAGAATCAGGGTATCAGCATCGCCCTAACTGCAGTTAACAGTATGTCCACCAGCTCTCAGTAATGTGGACAGCAATCTTATGAACTGCATTTTGGTATTCTCTTCTCGTTTCTCGTGTGTGCAGTCATGGTGTCTATCAAACGGATATCGACACACACGTTGACAGCTCTCCTTCTATGCTCATGACTCTCCGTGTTTGGTCGCTGTCCATAACCATCGAAGACGACACAGCAATTTTGCCTATATTTGTTGGCCACATATCCAATATACTGATGGGCTCAAGCACGTACACGGAATCAGATGGCGACTTCGAAAGTGCTACTCGATCTGTTATTGCAGCTGCTAGGTCTGCCTTGTTTGCTTTTCTGAGAAAGAAGTTTTTGAAGAGGGCTGTTGGCATCACAGTCAGTTCGTACTCGAAGAACTGTGCCACGTCGCGCTCCCTCTGAGCAATGGCTATCAATCGAGTGAACAGAGCTGATGGGTCTATTAATACCCTCTGGTTATCCAACTTCACCCGGGGTTCAAATGGTCTAAAGTGCGAATTTGATCACTCTTTTTGATGGAGGCATCAGAAACAACAACAACATTGTCTAGTTTAGAGTGTATCTCCGCCCCTACCTACTCGGTATTGTCGCAATTAATACCATCACCCAAGGAAGCTGACAATCCGGAGGACAGGGAGCGCAATCTTTCATTCTTGTCGAAAGGATCGTACAAGTCAAACCACTCTAGTATTTTCGTCATGTCGGTGTTGTCTCGTTTACGACGAGAAGTGCCCATGTCTGTGTGTTGTTCACTGGTCGTCAGTCAGCGTTGTCGTAGCTTCGTGTATTTCAGCGCATTTATGCTTGGTGTAAATCCACTCCTGACGCACTGATTCGGTCACCATCGACTTTTAATTCAGCGCATGAGGACTTGTTCAATCACAAGGTCACTTGAAAGACCTGCCCAAACCCTGGAATGTCGGCGTATAGCATGGAAACCATCAAAGGAGAACCTATCATACAATCACGGATGTTTCTCGAGGAGCTCAAGGATCATTTGCAGATACAACCTGCAACTCTTACCGTAGTGTGCATGTCCCGTGGCAGCGAAGAGGTTCAACATATTACTGACAGCAATAAGGTGGAAATTCCAATCGCCAAGGCGTTCACCCCTGATGAACATTTTCAGTGTCTGGACATATTCTAGATATTGTATCCATAGCTTAGCAGTGCGCGATTGTTCAGCCAGTTTGGCTTTGTACTCGTCGAGGCAAGTGTTTACCCTTACGAGAGCTGCTGAGTTTGCAACATCGGAAAGAGCTATCGAGCTGTCCAGCACATTATTATACAACTCCTTGACACTATCCAAATCTTCCCTGTTGATAGATTTCTGTCCATTCCCAACGCTACATGAACTCATCGAAGCGGCATCAGGTTCAGCTATTTCTGAGCTAGTAAGTTAGTGAGTAGAAAAAAAACTGGATTCACACAAATCCATGTCCTCACGTTCACAAACGTTGGAATGCTGGTTTCGGAAAATTGATCGAAATTCGCTCTTACACCACCATCAGTATAAATGCTATAATGGCGGATTTTTGATATGTTCTTCGGGAGACATTCCTCTTCAAAATGACACAAAAATCAGCTTGTCCCAAATTTTTTCCGGGTACGACCACTTTACTTGGGTCAACGCCTGTTCTATATTGCGGGAGATAGCGCTTTAACATTTAACAGAGAATAAAATGAAGGAGATCAACTGATTGGCACAATATTTATTGATTTTGAAACCCTCAATAAAAATGTCACAATGTCTCTTTTGAAAAAGAATTAGAATTTTTACACTAGCTGTCCTTTCAAAATTGTGAGTGGTGAAAAAATACGAGGAGAGAAACAAGTGAAATATACATTTTTATCATATTTGGTTCACTTTAAAACATTTGATATTTTGTTTTCATATTAATCAGTGATAAATAAAGCCTTCCGTCAATTTCATTGATCAATTTCAAAAGTAGACAATTTGATTGGCTTAACAAAATACAACCGGGCCACATTTTCATAACTTGCATAATTAGAGTTGGGAGCTTTCATTGGTCAATTTCAAAACTGGACAATTTGATTGGCTGAACAAAATACAACTGGGTCACATTTGCATAATTTCAGAAGGGAGAATTTTCGTTATCTGTTCTATTTAGAGTGGGTTATATTGTAACCTTCAGTTGCTTATCCCTGCAGTTTTGTCATAAAATAATTTAGAGTTACTTCCCTTGTATGATACACAGTTGCAGCAAACGGTTCAAAACAAGAAAAGGTTGAGGCAGGCACCAGCTACCAAAATGGTTTAATACATGAACAAGTAATTCTTTTCATATTAGTCCATTAATTATGCTGATCTAGTTTTCTAACGTAAAGTATGGGTATATTTATTTATTTATTGGTGTTTAAGGTCACATATTTCTGCACAATGGCTAACCATGACCGTGACAGTTTTACGGGTGGAGGAAGCCGGAGTACCCGGAGAGAATCACTGAGCAACGGCGAGCAACTGTCAGCTCCCCAACATACCAACTCCACACAAGCAGGGTTAGCATTGGTCGAAGACAGGTGCACCATCGACGTGCAGTACGCCTTAGTACACAACGTCACCGTGCCCCCCACGTGGGCAATGGGGGTGAAGTGTCTTGCCCAAGGACACAACGCGGTTGCTTAGATGGGATTCGAACCGAGGACCTCTCGGCTTGCAGCCTGCACCTCTACCAACTGAGCCACTGCACCCCCCCCCCCTCCCAAAGTATGGGTATAACAAGTTTGTGATAGACAGTGGGCGGGAACATGAGGGTGGGGTGATTGGGTTGGAACTCGGTCTAACACATTCTTCCTGAAAAAATCTACCACTAATGCCCCAAAATCTCTGACACTGCTTTGTATACTCTCGTCCTGGTATTCCTTGATTCATTTTGTCTAGTTATTATTTCACTTTATGGGTACTGTAGCCTTTGAAATGTACTCAAAGTACTCGAACTGATATGGAAAGTTAGAGAAACATTTCCTGGGAAGGCCCCGGACCTTCGCCAATGGGAGATAAGCTCTCTTAACCTATCAGGAGAAAAAGTGAAGTGGGAGAGAAAATAATTCTCTCTTAACCTATCAGGAGATAAAGTGAAGTGGGAGAGAAAATATTTTTCTGCTACCATTGGCAGTAGAAAATATTTTATCCCCATATCATTTCGATTGGCTACGCCACTGGTGATATAGTTTGACGAATGATGTTTGTATCAGGGGGTTGGATACAAGAACGTTCCTTTCGCGTGAGTTCCATTTTTTTTCTTTTTGTTCATCCGTATGAATAAATAGTTCGTTATATATTCGTCTACATTCTTGACTTATCCCCAATATATTGTAAGATAAATTAATTATTACCATTATGTGTCTTCGACTCGTCGTGATCTGCCCTTAGAACCCGGAGCTCGACTCGAATAATATTTTGTACATCCACATAATAGTAATAATGTCTATTTATCAGAAAAGAAGATATATCAACTGTTCAAGCTTATGCATAAATAGAGATTATTACCATTATGTGGATGTACAAAATATGTATCCGAGTCTCGCTCCGGGTTCTAAGAGCAGATCACGACGAGTCGAAGACGAGTCGTGATCTACCCTTAGAACCCGTAGTGAGACTCGGATACATAGAGATTATTACCATTATGAGGATGTACAAAATATGTATCCGAGTCGAACTCCGGGTTCTAAGAGCAGATCACGACGAGTCGAAGACATTATGAAACTTAAAGATTTCTTTGAAATATATTTATGGATAAGTAAAATATGCATGATATCGTCGTGATGAAGGCATGTCTTGGTGATGTAGTCGGAATATTAGTCAGTCGGGACTTGAGACAACACAATCGAGATAATATAAGTTATCTCCGTCAACATGTATAGTATATGGAGATTTAATACCTGGATGTCGGTTTTTAAACATCGAGCAGCAGGCGAGGTGTTTAAATGAGACATTCAGGTGTTAAATCTCCATATACCATACATGTTGACGGAGATAACGTTTTTGCCCCGTTTGAAACACAATAGAAACACAGAGGAGAAAAATTTGTGGACGCGTTTTTCACGCTCCGTAAAGAGTTGGACCAAATTCGTAAATAACTGTTTTGTTTTTCCAAACGCAGAAGACAACAGACAGAGTTACATCTCTTGGGTCGTTGAGGAAACGAGTAAAACAGTATTTTACTTACATATCGTCCTCCGAGTTCCAATGTGTTCTATGTTCCTACTGGCACATTGGGACTGAGGGGACGATATTTACTCCTATTTTATTTTTTTCAAGTTGTTTCATTTAATTATTCGACTATTTAATTTATAACAGCAAAATATGATCGAATTGTCGGAAATCTGATGACATTTGTGACTATTTTCATGTTTTTTGTTCGATTTTTATACCGAGGCGAGCAAAAGCGGAAAGCTTTCATTTAAACCGTATACCCCCGATGTTTCGCGTGCGCTCATACCCTGGATGTTGCACGCTCTGATATACCTTGGATGTTGGGTGCACCCTTTGCCATGGCTATTTGTCCAAGGCATTCTGACCAATCAAGAGACGGGATTTATCGGGATATAGGGACAATCAGATTTACACCACCCAGTCGGTAATTTTCGCCCCACTGGGCCTTGATTACCATTTATATTTATTTATAGGTGTTAACGCCACATCAGCATCTGTGGTTATATGGTGGCGATACATTTACTAGAAAGTTATGAGAGTGAAGTTCTTTACACATTAGATGCGATTCCAGAATTTCGAGAATTGCGATCAAGTAATGAATAACGATTTTTCTTGAGTCCAGTGATCGATGAATTTAATTTTGATCCACTGATTCGATGCGTCGAATTTATATTCAGTGATTTTGTATTATTTCATACTGCAGATGTATGTCATTACAATTAGTAGTTGTGTTTGTTGTACAGCGAGGTTCAGAACAGGGGCACCCCACCATTTAGAGGTCGTAAAATGGGATTAAAACTTTTTATTACTTTCCAAAGTGTGATTTACTGGGATTTCCCGATTTGATTATAAAAGATAACTTGACAAGTGAATTATGCAATCAACAATTGGATCATGTATCCGTGCGCACAAACGAAGACGCTTTGCCGTGGGTGTAATGGGGACCTCATTGTTTTATTGCTTTTTTAACCCTTTACCTAACATGAAAAGCAGACGACACTTGCCAAAAAAATTCTTGAATAACTATTATTTTAATTTTTTGACTCAAAAACATAGGTTATGACCCCTCATTGGAACGAGCTCGGCGAGCTCGTTCCAATGAGGGGTCATAACCTAAGTTTTAGAGAAAAAAAATGAAAAAATAATGAAAATTAATTGGCGATTTTTGAGAATAGCGCTGGCCGGTTTTGGTCGTTACGTTAGGTAAAGGGTTAAATAATATAATTATCGTTAATAATGTATAGTAATAAACAGAGTAATCGCTTGACTGGACTTGTTACGAGAAATAATTCATTCGAGGCGAGGGAGTATATTGTAAAACACTCGTGCGCGAATGCGCACGAGTGTTTGTACAACGTCTCTCACCTCTCATGAATTATTTCACGTAACAAGTCTAGTCAAGCGATTACTCTCTATATATATGTTACTCTATCGAAGTAATCGCATCGCTTTTAGTGTGTAAATGCCTTTAGGCATATCTGGATAACTGTAATAGAGAGGAACTCTTCTTCCCTATGTCGTCACTGGAAGAGATTTACAGAAAAGTTAGCTCCCCTTAATTATCTAAAACTGTCAGTAGGCCTTAATTTACTACTCTGGTATGGGAAATTCATATAAAAACAGAACCTTCGAAATGTTAGGGAAGTTGTATCATCGCTGTGCGCGCCATCGTGCTACAAACTTCAAGCATTTTCCTGCAGAGTAGTATAAAATACTGAAGCTAGCTTTTAAAAAAAAATCTTCCAATCAGGTTCAACACTTGTCTATTATTCTCTTTTGAAACCACTTAAAAATAAGAAAACATAGCTTTCACTATCTTTTGAAGCCCTTTTACTGTTTTTTTTCTGTTCGGTTTATCAACAGTGTGCGTATCGTGACATATAATACAGACACTGTCGTTTCCCTCAATAAAAAGTCCAAGAGGTAAGATGAGCTAATTGTTTTGGGAAGAATAAAAACGTGCAAATTACTTTAGAAACACATTCACTAAACAAAGAGCCACTGGCCAATTACTTTGTATTGGTTGGTGTGATACTAATAGATATGCTTAACCCTTTACCCAGACTAACCCAACGAATCGCCCGCATCCGCCCGCGTAAAATGCAAATTCAGCAGCTGAAAAAATATTATTTTTCGAGAAATGTCAACAGGACCATATCGTGTGACCCCTCTTTGGAACGAGCTCGTCGAGCTCGTTCCAAAGAGGGGTCACATGATATGGTTTTGTTGAAATTTTCTGAAAAAACAATTAAAAAATGATATTTAAAATAATAAATTTTGAAATCGTCTGCGTTGGGTAAAGGGTTAATGCCTGATTATCTGTGAACTTCTTGCTTCTAATTGGCTTTGGTAAAAAGCCAAGTTTCTTTTTGTGTTATTTTTAATGAGCGAACATCTCAGACAGCTACGAGAGCTGTCTGTTGTATTCGTTTATTAAAAGTAGCAAACGGAAACTCGCTCATCTAATAATTTCAAGGGAGATAATTTTATCGCAAATATATTTTCATGGCCCGATAAATCGGGTATGCAGCCTCATAAAGGCAATAAATGAGATACCGAAGCATATTTTATGGTATGTTTGGTACAACGAATTTGTCCGAGTTTTGCACAAGTCTTCCAGTTGATTCGGGAGAAAAAGAGAGGAAAATAGATAAAAGGCACTGTTCACATCGTCCATAGAGGCAAATATAATAATGTATTTTAGGGGCTCAGTTTGAAACAAAAACAATTTCTACATGACTTTATTAGTTCAGACATAAAAATATAATAGAATTGTATTTGTCCGTTCATATAATGGAATATTTAAAAAAAAATAACATTATGATTCTGTGCGGTGCTAAACGGTCACCTAGAATTTTCGTGACGAATTTCAGTCGTTTGCGCATGAGAGCGCAAAAGGTCAAGTTGAAAATACTTCCTTTCTTAACCTGAAGTTTTGAAATGAAATACTTTTAAACAAGACAATATCGACAGAACTGATAGACGCTCCCCGAATATGAGACCAGTAGATTGGAGGAACAAACAAACTAACGGTCTGTGACCTGATCTTTGAGGTATGACTTTGATTCAAGGTCATTACACACCCCTGACTTATACGCAATCAATATTGGACATATGAATTAGATCGGACCTTTGTATATTTTTATGAGCCAGAAAAAGTTAGGATGGGGGAACAAACAAACTGCGACCTTGACCTTTGAACTATGACGTTGGGTCAAAATCAGAACACACCCTTGAGTCATAAGCAATCATTCGATCGGTCCATTGAATATTTTATTATGAGCCAAACAAAATAACTCTTGGCCTAACTTGTAGATAGCAAATGAAATACTTTTAAACACGAAAATTATGACCAGAGCTGATGGATATGAACTCAGAAGATAGAATGGAGAAACAAACATATTAACGGTCTGTAATCTTCACCTTTGGGGTATGACCTTGTTTAAGGTCATGACACACCCTTGGGTCATAAGCAATTACTGATTGAAGTAGGAACAAGATCGGTCCATTGAATAAAGTTTATGGGTAGGACAAATTTAGAAAGAAGAAATAAACAGCTGATGGTCTGTGACCTTGACTTTTGAGGTATGATCTTGTTCCCAGATCATGTCACACCCTTGGGTCACAAGTAAGTGCTGAGTGAAGTATGAACAAGATCGGTCCATTGAATAATTTTTATGGGTAGGACAAATTTAGAAAGAAGAAATAAACAACTAATGGTCTGTGACCTTGACTTTTGAGGTATGACCTTGTTTCTAAATCATGTCACACCGTTGAGTCATAAGCAATTACTGAGTGAAGTATGAACAAGATCAGTCATTGAATAATTTTTATGGGTAGGACAAATTTAGAAAGAAGAAATAAGCAACTGATGGTCTGTGACCTGCCGAAGTGTACAATTTACACCCATTTAAGATGCCTCTGCAACATACGAATACTAATGGGTCGGTCGTACAGTAGGATTTACATAAAACACTTCAAAGTAGACATGGTCAGGGATACAGCTGTGCATTGAAAACAGCCGAGATGTTCGAAGACAGATTGACATGACGTCACGTCGTTGGATGGTCAGAAGAGTTTAGTGATGAAGAAGAGAAGCCAATGGAGTAAACAAGCATACGCAGAACGACACACCTGTGTGAATGGGTTAATCGATATGGCACGAGTGCCAGCGCGGAAGGATAAAACAAGAGGCCAAAGTTTTATCCTTCAGCCATGACACTCGTGCCATATCGATTAACCTATTCACACACGTGTTTCGTTCTGTGTTTATTACACGCCTTTACATCTATAAAAGCAATTATTAAAAGAACACTCAGCAATTCATTTTACGACTATCAACAAAAAGAACAAATTTTATCGCCAACCAAATTTGTGAGGGGAGCATGTGTTACTATTTCGTCCCCTGAGTTCTAATGTGTTCTATGTGCCTGGGGGCACATAGAACACATTGGAACTCAGGGGACGATTTTTAGCTATCGAGAGAAGAGAAGCCACTGGCGTAAACAATATTAGTTATTGTGATGAATTAATGGTAACATGGTCTGGCGTTTGCAGTTTCGAGTTCATGTTCATCCGGACGCGAGATTGAACATAAACTCCTAGCCGCAAACCTAAGACCATGTTACCGTCAATTCTTTTTCCAATAAGACCCTACCTAGAGCCCAAAACCCACATCGTGAAATAAACAAGACAACTTTGAAAGATAGCAAGTTTAGTATATAAACCTCTCGTGTACCTCACGACTTCATTGGTCAAATAATCAATGAATCAGATAAATGTCGAGGTCACTCCATCTTATTTCAATTTGTAAACTAATTTGTAATTTAAACAACACTTTATTCGGAACATCATTTGATGAGCGCGTGAAAAATCTAATGGTTTGCAAATCGCTCCATTGATGAAATAATTGCGATATGGGCAACCATAATTCAAATATTTCGTGCGGTGACGTCAAACGGCAACATATGCTACTGGAGCCGCCATCATAGAAAAAATAACACGCGAGATCTTGTCCAATCAGTCATTTGGAATACTGAATGAAGTGGCTACGCGGGGATACCCGTTAATCCTTTAACCAACACGAATAGAATATGACACTTGGAAATATAATTCTTGAATTACTCAAAACTTTTATTTTTTTGTCTTAATCTCTTGGTTATGCCCCTAACTGGACGAGCTCAGTGGGGTAGTTGCAGTGAAGGATCATAAGCTACGAATTTTTAGGCAAAGAATGAAACTTGAAATGTGATTTTTGTGAATAGCACTCACCGATTTTAACCATTACATTGGGTTATGGGTTAACTGTCGAGGGTAGATCATCGTCCTAAAGATTTATTCACATTATTGGAAAAATTCATATGAACTGCTAACATTTAGAAACAAAATGCTAAAGATTATAAATTATTGTGATGAATTGACGGTACCATGGTCGGACGTTTGCGGCTCGGCGCTTATGTTCAGTCGAGACGCGAGGCGTCAAGGTTGAACATACACTCCGAGCAGCAAACCTCAGACCATGGTACCGTCAACGCATCACAATAACATATATGTTCCAATATGGCACCACTCATAGCCCAAAACCTACATCGTGAAACACGAGAGGCTTATTTACTAAACTTGTGAGCGTTAAAGAGTTGCCTTGTTCAAGGCATATTTTAACGATCACAGGTTTAGTAAATAAATCTCTCGTGTACTTCACGATGGCACTGCACAAATAATCAATAAACCAGATGAACTGATTCCATCTTAGTTCAAATCGTAAATCGGTTTGTAATTTAAACAACACTTCATCCGGAACTCCGTCTGCTGTACGTGTGAAAAATCCAGAAAAATGAAGCGGCTTGCTAGTCACTCCGTTGATGAAGCAATTACGAAACTGGCGACGTCATTTCAAATATTTCGCGTGGTGACGTCAGACGGTAGCATTTGCTACTGGAGCCTCTAAAGATGAAAGAAACTACGCCAGCTCTTATCCAATCGGAGGGCGGGAATTTTACTCTTATTGTAACATTACTCATTATATATTACTACTATATATGGTAGCTTAAAATAACATAGCTCCCTACCAATTAATCTTAATAATAATTTTTTAATGTTAGTACTTTCTATTTAATACACATATTTTTACAAATTAAAATTGGACTAGACAATAGGCATTTTTATTTTCTGCTAGCCTGTGAATTATCTCAAATTATCTAAAAGATATTTCTCGATATCCATCGACTCGATGGATATCGAGGAATACCCCCAGTAGCATCCTAAATGACGTCACGTTACTCCGCATCACTTCGCCTTGAAGGAACGATCAGCTGATCTTTTTTATTGTTTTGAAACGTACGCAGTTCTCGTCGAATATTATACAATAAAATGTCTCGTAATGTATAATAAAAAAGAAAATCTACTTTATTTTACTCAATATCTGGAATTATCTCATGAATGTGGACCTGAAAGTTTTATTTTTCACGAGCGCTTGCGCGAATTTTTTCAGCAGCTTCCTAAATGACGTTACGCTTCGGCGCATGACGTCACCTTTAACGTCGCCTTGAAGGAACGACCATCTGCTTTTTGTTATTGTCTTGAAACTGTTTGCAGTTGAATTAGCTGAACATTGCGCAGTTAATTGTTACGTAGCATATACCAAAAAGAAACTCTACTCTGTCGAGAATTATCTCACTTGTGTGGATCGTGAAAAATAAAACTTTCAGGTCCACACTCATGAGATAATTCCCGATACTCATTGAAACAGCTTAGATCTCCTACGTGTAGATCCACTCATTTTGGAAACTAAGAATATTTTTGTCGCCATTTGTGATATAAATTCTTAGTATTGATTATTATTTTTTATTATTATTATTTTTGCCTCTGCTGACCTTGACCTGATCGTGAACAACAGGCATGACGTCATGCCAGAATGAATCCCGACAGTTTTGGCATTTTCCCCAACTCAACCCTGTCTCTGCATCTTTAACAGTTTTGAATTCCTAGATTTTTCATGGATATCTGAAGCACATTTGGCCACGACTTTCCTCTTGAAATAGTATTTTCTTATCAGTTCTGGTACGAATACGATGGTAGACATTCATGAACCGTTTATGCCTGTCGTCTACCTGTTCGAAATACTAAATGCGCCCCGAGTTCAACACCAGGCTCGCGAAATAACACGCGGACGAGCGTCTAGTTTACGTGGGGGTTGCGTCAATTGGAAGATAGGCGGACACAGTACAGGTTACGATAAAACAGCACAGCAAAAGTTAACTTCCCAATCTCGCATGTTTTGCTCATTCAGATGCGAATATCTTTCGGAACAAACTCGACCAAAGGTTGCGCATAGCATACGTATAGTCACATATAATTAGAGAGGCATGGCATTTACATCTTATTCATTTATTATTTATTGGTGTTTAAGGTGACATACTTAGGCACAATTGCTGAAGCCGGAGAACCACCGAGCATCGACGAGCAACTGTCAGCTCCTCAACATTCTAACACTGTTCAAGCTCCGCTCAGGCAGTGTTACATCGGTTGAAGACATGTGCACCATCGACGTGCAGCACGCCTTAGTACACGGCGTCATCGTGCCCCCATGTAGGCAACCGGGATAAAGTACCTTGCCCAAGGACACAACGCGGGTCGTCCCGGACGGGGATCGAACTCGGGACCTCTAGCATAGAAGTCCAACAGTCTACCACTGAGCCACCGCGCTCCCCCGTTTACATCTTAACAGAATTTCCGTCAAAATAAATAGCAACAACAAACGCGCGATCTCGCTCATCCGAGATCGCGCGTTAGTTGGTGATATTTATTTGGCGGACATTCTTTCAAGACATAAACAACATGGCTGACGTAGTAAAAATAAGATGGCAGAATAGCATCATAACACTTTTTCCTATAGATTATCACCATGTTATATTCGTGTAGCATTACCTGCAGACATTTTACGATGTAGGCTCTTTAATTCCAGGCCTGTATTCTCTGTTCCCAAGTAAGGTGCGGTTAATTAGTGACGGAACGTTTTTCACTAAATGGTACAGACGGTCAATATACCGAAAAACTGAACCAATACTGATATCTCAAGGATACCGAGGATACCGAAAAGCCGAACCGAACCAATCGTTGAATACCGACACCGTCTGAATTTTCAAATTATTTCCCACATTCGCTATGTAGAAGTCTATGCTGAGGCTTGTTTGCAGTTGAAAGGTTAATTTCCATGTAAGAAGTGACTGATTTTCTTTTCAGTTTTATTAACCCTCAGTGGACTGGGCAACTGTCCTGAATTCCCACTAGACTACAACCTGTACATGCCCAACTGCTTAGCAGTGATTTCTAGGCAAGTCCTGGCTGCCTGCTAAGGCAGCCAAGACTTGACTAGAAATCACTGCTCTGGTGTTTTGTCGACTGCAACAGATGTAGCACACAGCATTGCCCTCTCAGCTACGCCGATCCACATTAATAAGAATATGCTGTGTCGCAGTACTTGCCTATGTAACATTCATGTAATAAATGTTGTAGTGTAAGCCATGCGAGTTATTAAGTTATTCAGTTATAAATCCATAACATGGTGTCAGAAGTTAAGTGACTTTAAATTATTCAAAACGGGGGCGTAGGAAAAGGGGGCCGCGGGGGCCACGGCCTCCCAAAAACAAAGTATGGGGGGGGGGGGGGGGGGGGGCACCGTAGGTTTTGTCCCCACCCCCCCCACCCCCATAAATAAAAACAAATTATGAGTATGCCATGATATTGATGCGCATACTGTTTCTGTCAGCATATTCCCTCCACTTCCCGCACTTAACATTAAACGTTTTGTCTTCTGGCATCACAATACTTGGAGTACCAAGTTCACATGTGTTTATGGAGTAACATATGACATATAACATATGTGTGTGTGTGTGTGTGTGTGTGTGTGTGTGTGTGTGTGTGTGTGTGTGTGTGTGTGTGTGTGTGTGTGTGTGTGTGTGTGTGTGTGTGTGTGTGTGTGTGTGTGTGTGTGTGTGTGTGTGTGTATGTGTGTGTGTGGGTTTGTCTTACCAACTTGACGAGGTAACTAGACAAAAGAGTTTGCGTGTTTCGCCTTACCGAGGTACAAAAGACAAAAGAAGCCCTTTACCTCGGTTGTTTTCCCAGAACTGTACCGGCAAAACGAGGTTGAAACCGTTAGTCCACACAAAGGACAAACAATGGGGTACCTCGGTATGTATGGTAGACAAGACTCTGTGTGTGTGTGTGTGTGTGTGTGTGTGTGTGTGTGTGTGTGTGTGTGTGTGTGTGTGTGTGTGTGTGTGTGTTGAGGTTAAAAAATCGCACTGGCACAGACATTTCATACTGAAACGTTTTTTTCTTTTAATATGCCGCCGAAAAATTGTTTTCATTTACTGAACCCTAATGGGTTTCAAACATGACAAAACAAAAAAGTACATAAAATTGATTTAAACTAAGTGATGAGCTTAGGAACTGGTTAAACTGACTGGCAATAATTGATGTTATTCACTGATGGGCTCTAATTTAGTCCTTACAAGGATGTTACGCAAGCTTTTGTTTTTCTTATAGGCGATGACAGGTCGAAGATTCAAAGGTTCATTTAATTTAGCATTGGTAAAATTGAATTCATCTTTTAATATTTTTGCTATTTCGATATTCATTCTGTTGTACGTTAAAGTGAAGGAATGATGGACCTCCTTTCGCATTCGCCCTCTGATATGTTCATACCAAATGGCCAGAGGGTTTGAAGCGTATTGATCCAAAAAGCTTCACGTTTTTTTCCAAATTCATCCGTTTCTTCTAATGTGTCTTTAATTGGTGGTTGTTCAATTGGGTGGATTTCGAAATCGTCCAAGGAATGGCCAGGAAGGTTAAAATGTTGTGCTACTGGGGCATCAGCATTATGTTTTATATCCTGTTTGTGTCTAGTAGCACGTTCTCGGAAAGGATTTTGACTTTGACCAACATACTGTTTCCGACATCGCGCGTTAGTTGGTGATATTTATTTGGCGGACATTCTTTCAAGACATAAACAACATGGCTGACGTAGTAAAAATAAGATGGCAGAATAGCATCATAACACTTTTTCCTATAGATTATCACCATGTTATATTCGTGTAGCATTACCTGCAGACATTTTACGATGTAGGCTCTTTAATTCCAGGCCTGTATTCTCTGTTCCCAAGTAAGGTGCGGTTAATTAGTGACGGAACGTTTTTCACTAAATGGTACAGACGGTCAATATACCGAAAAACTGAACCAATACTGATATCTCAAGGATACCGAGGATACCGAAAAGCCGAACCGAACCAATCGTTGAATACCGACACCGTCTGAATTTTCAAATTATTTCCCACATTCGCTATGTAGAAGTCTATGCTGAGGCTTGTTTGCAGTTGAAAGGTTAATTTCCATGTAAGAAGTGACTGATTTTCTTTTCAGTTTTATTAACCCTCAGTGGACTGGGCAACTGTCCTGAATTCCCACTAGACTACAACCTGTACATGCCCAACTGCTTAGCAGTGATTTCTAGGCAAGTCCTGGCTGCCTGCTAAGGCAGCCAAGACTTGACTAGAAATCACTGCTCTGGTGTTTTGTCGACTGCAACAGATGTAGCACACAGCATTGCCCTCTCAGCTACGCCGATCCACATTAATAAGAATATGCTGTGTCGCAGTACTTGCCTATGTAACATTCATGTAATAAATGTTGTAGTGTAAGCCATGCGAGTTATTAAGTTATTCAGTTATAAATCCATAACATGGTGTCAGAAGTTAAGTGACTTTAAATTATTCAAAACGGGGGCGTAGGAAAAGGGGGCCGCGGGGGCCACGGCCTCCCAAAAACAAAGTATGGGGGGGGGGGGGGCACCGTAGGTTTTGTCCCCCCCCCCATAAATAAAAACAAATTATGAGTATGCCATGATATTGATGCGCATACTGTTTCTGTCAGCATATTCCCTCCACTTCCCGCACTTAACATTAAACGTTTTGTCTTCTGGCATCACAATACTTGGAGTACCAAGTTCACATGTGTTTATGGAGTAACATATGACATATAACATGTGTGTGTGTGTGTGTGTGTGTGTGTGTGTGTTTGAGGTTAAAAAATCGCACTGGCACAGACATTTCCTACTGAAACGTTTTTTTCTTTTAATATGCCGCTGAAAAATTGTTTTCATTTACTGAACCCTGATGGGTTTCAAACGTAACAAAAAAGTACATAAAATTGATTTAAACTAAGTGATGAGCTTAGGAACTGGTTAAACTGACTGGCAATAATTGATGTTATTCATTGATGGGCTCTAATTTAGTCCTTACAAGGATGTTACGCAAGCTTTTGTTTTTCTTATAGGCGATGACAGGTCGAAGATTCAAAGGTTCATTTAATTTAGCATTGGTAAAATTGAATTCATCTTTTAACATTTTTGCTATTTCGATATTCATTCTGTTGTACGTTAAAGTGAAAGGAATGATGGACCTCCTTTCGCATTCGCCCTCTGATATGTTCATACCAAATGGCCAGAGGGTTTGAAGCGTATTGATCCAAAAAGCTTCACGTTTTTTTCTAAATTCATCCGTTTCTTCTAATGTGTCTTTAATTGGTGGTTGTTCAATAGGATGGATTTCGAAATCGTCCAAAGAATGGCCAGGAAGGTTAAAATGTTGTGCTACTGGGGCATCAGCATTATGTTTTATATCCTGTTTGTGTCTAGTAGCACGTTCTCGGAAAGGATTTTGACTTTGACCAACATACTGTTTCCGACATCGCTTACAAGTGATAAGGTAAATAATGTTTGGTGAATCACAATGGAGGGGGTTACGGATCTGATAATGATTTTTCGTTTGTTCGGAGGAAAATTCCTCTTTATGATCAGGCATAAAAGTATGCAGTCTACAACGAGGCTTTTTGCAATTAAATACCGCGCCACTACTATTTTGCAACGGTCTGTTGTGTTCAATCTTCAGTGGTTCGAAATCGGTAGTTTCAGCTGGACTTTCGAGCTTTTTCAGGGTTTGGGATTTCAGGCTACGCAGAAGGCGCAGCGAGTACCCTCTCGATCTGAGGGCGCCAAATAGAGTAGAACAAGCCTCATTGAAATTTACCTTATCACTTGAATTGCGGTGGAAACGAATGAGTTGTGATTTGATGATACCTTTAAATGTATGTTGAGGATGAAATGATTTTGTGTGCAACAATTGATGTGAATCAGTTGGTTTAAAATACACTTTATAATCTAAATGACCGGACGCCTGAAATTGCTTGCCTTTATACACGGTCACATCGAGAAAATCAACAGAATTTTCACTGATAGTAGCTTTCAATTTAATATTTGGATCGTGATTGTTCAAAATTTCTAAAAATTCATCAAAATCTTCTTTTGAATGTTCCCAAATAATAAAAATGTCATCTAAATACCTGAGATATACGAGAGGATGCTTTGCACATTTGCTTAAGGCATTTTCCTCCCATTCCGCTACATAAATGCTTGCAAAATTAGGACTGAATCTTTTGCCCATAGGACAACCCATTATTTGTAGAAAATATTCTCCATTGAATTGAAAGTCATTACCTTTTAAGCTCAGCTCTAAAAGATCCAAAATTTGTTCATCCGGGCGTTTCGCATCCGGATATTTTTCAAATGCATTTTTAACTGATTTAACACCTTTATCAATATCAATGTTCGTATACATACTGTCGATATCCAAAGTAGCCAGAATTGCATTTTTCGATATTTTCAATTTCGAAATTTTTGACAGGAAATCCTGTGTATTTTTTAGATAGCTCGGATGTCTATTTGCTATAGGTTTCAGATGATAATCAATTAAGTCCGAGATCGCATAAGATTCCGACTTACAATCTGATACAATTGGCCTCCCGGGTGGAGTTAAGTCATCCGTCCATGAAGAACGGTCCTTGTGGATCTTTGGTAGGATATAAAATTGTCTTGTTTGAGCACTGAGCTTAGCTGTTAAATATTTCAATTGTTTTTTGGTAATGTGACCTTCGTCGAGGAGAAATTTTAAGATCTTATTGAATTTTTCGATATTACTAGGCCAAATAAGTGAATCTATTTTCTTATAATGTTTAGTATTGCTGAGTTGTCTCATGGCTTCCTTTATATAATTATCCCGAGATAGAACAACTACCGACCCACCTTTGTCGGCTGGTTTAATTACTAATTTCTTATTTTTTCGAAGTTTCGTGAGGGCTCTCCGTTCACCAGCTGTTAAATTGTCTTTATCGGAGAGTATGTTCATGCTGAACACCTTTTGGATGATTCGTTTGCTAGCCTCAATAATTTCGGGATCTACTTCACTATCTGGAGGTGACCAACCAGATGATTCTGTAAAAGGAAGTTTCCGACCGCTGGAGTTTCTAAAGCGGTCTGCTAATTTCATTTGCCTAAGAAAATTACAGTTGTATGATGGTAAATTTGTTTGGTTATCAGTTTTAGGCTTTGGTGCTGGTACAAAAGTTAAACCGCGATCTAAAAGAGATTTCTCTTGGGTTGTTAGGTCATTGGTGCCAGACAGGTTAACCACATTAGTTCCTAATCCCACATCTGTTAGGCGGCTGTTACCTTTGCCTTTACTTAGTTTAAATTTAGGTGATTCAACCAGTGATCGTACATAATATTGGCGGTTCTCGTGGTCCAATGGATTAAATCCTGAGCAACATCAAACTTCGCGTCATCAATTTTAGGTATAACGTTAACGTCCTTCACTTTCCGAATGGTTTCGTTGATGATGCTCAGGGTTCTCCTCTCAGCCTGAGGGAGTTTTTGCGAAAAGTTTAGTTCAGCGAAATAAATTTTTGCTGATCTAAACTTGACCCTGATATCGCTAAGCATATTCCGCAACTGCTTAACTACGAGATCAGAATTATCGTTTCGAGAATTCACGCCAATATTTAATAATATTTTTTGGGGACTGGACTGGCCCCTGTGCCCTTTAAACATAGAGCGCAGATGATTGAATTTGGCGCCGGGGTAACACTCCACCTGGATGTCCGGATGGGGATTTCGATCAATGCGTCCTAAATTTGAACTTCCAATCATAAGGATGTTTTTACAAACATCGGGGAGGCGCCAATTCCTTTTGTCAAAATTAACTCCGCTTTTATGCCGAAACTGGGAGAATTTAGAATCAAATGAGCGGCCCGAGTTGCGGCTCGGTGATTTGACTTTCTCTGAGTACGATATACCTGGTTGAACCACACTAGAGGCAGGAGAAGGGGGAGAGGAAACAGAAACAGAAGCAGGAGAGGAAACAGAAACAGGAGAAGAAACAGAAGGAGGAGTTCTAGTAAGAGCACTAGGAGAACCAGAGAAGAAAGGCTGAGGAGGAGTAGGAGGTAGAGGAGCAAGACGAGGCGAGACAGCGTTACTCAATTTGCGAGCATCTTCAGTCACAATATGGACCGGAGATGTTTGCAAATTGAGGCGCTTACTCTGAGAGAAAGAAGAAGTAGAAGGAAAAGAAGAGGGAGAAGTGCTTTGCCTTGATCTTTTCTTATTTTGCTTTTCGCGTTGGGGTAGAGGGACAACACGGGCCGGAGTTTGCTTGCTCCCTCCCGTATTGTTCCTTACTCCAGACGCTGGGCGAAGTTCCGAAATGTAAGACTCATAGGCCGAAATCGTCTTATCTGTCAACTTATTTTTAAAGTTTTTTTGAGCCCAGATCAAGGCACGCGCCGAAGCGCTGTTGAAGTCTATTTTTTCGAGTCCAGGAGGTGGTCGCATAGCCAAAGTTATCTTAGACTTCAACTGGTTTAAATTTATCTTGTAATGCTCAACTAAAGCATTTAACGTTTGATTGGCCCATCCCACACTAATCTGTCGAAAAACAGAAAAAATGTGTGGGGTGGGAAGAGCCGGCTTTAGAAAGCCACCTAACTCATCTACTTTCTTCTCCAACTGTTTCGGGAAATCCCGGTTGGCCAAATGCTGCTCTAAGAGCCCAATATGGTGCATACACTGAATCACCTGGAAAAGGGCCTTGACCAATCTAGAATAGGCCTGGAACGATTGTTCCTGGCCTCTTCCAGACTGGGCAACTCTCTTTCCCTGATGCTTCTGTCTTTTTTGAGCCATTTGAAGAATAGGTAGATGAATTTAAAATGAAGAAATGAAATAAATTAAAATGAAATCTAGATATTACCTATTAGAGAAGATACCTGGATTGGTTGTAGTCTTCAACAAAGGTAGAAAATAATCCGTCTGTCTCGACGCGTTTCGCTTGGTTTGGCTTTTTCAAAGAGACTTTGAGGAAAATGAATCCAACTTTGGGAGGGCATGCATGGTATATATCCAAATGTGGGCTGGGGGTGTTTTTCACAGCTCAGTACATAATTAAACTCAGTAACAAGCTGACAAATGTCACTCATCTAATTAATTCTTTTCAATCTGAGATGTCCCAAGTTTGTTTTTCACAACTCAGTTTGTGTGGTCCAAACAAATTAGATGAAGCCCTATTGATTGGCTTCCATTGAATTTTAATCAGTCAGTGAGTGGTTTGCTTTACTGACCCCATGAAGCCCCATTGGTTGGCTTTGATTTAAGTAAAACCAATCGGGAGCGGTTTGCTTTACTGGCTTCAGAAGTATGTGAAAATAATATGAAAAAATGGTTTGATAAAATATATTGAGACTAAAGAAATAAATGAAAAAATAACGCCAAAGATCATGATGCCTCACGAATGTTATCAGTTGGAATGAATATCCCCCGACGGAGGTTTATGACGGAAAATATTTTACACCACGTAGAAATTGTGTGTTTTACCTTGTGAACCTCTACATTGTGTGAAAGGTATGAAAAATTAAAAATAAAAATAATAATTAAAATAAATGAATCATCCAAATAAGTAAATAAGTAAGCCCTTTACCTCGGTTGTTTTCCCAGAACTGTACCGGCAAAACGAGGTTGAAACCGTTAGTCCACACAAAGGACAAACAATGGGGTACCTCGGTATGTATGGTAGACAAGACTCTGTGTGTGTGTGTGTGTGTGTGTGTGTGTGTGTGTGTGTGTGTGTGTGTGTGTGTGTGTGTGTGTGTGTGTGTGTTTGAGGTTAAAAAATCGCACTGGCACAGACATTTCATACTGAAACGTTTTTTTCTTTTAATATGCCGCCGAAAAATTGTTTTCATTTACTGAACCCTAATGGGTTTCAAACATGACAAAACAAAAAAGTACATAAAATTGATTTAAACTAAGTGATGAGCTTAGGAACTGGTTAAACTGACTGGCAATAATTGATGTTATTCACTGATGGGCTCTAATTTAGTCCTTACAAGGATGTTACGCAAGCTTTTGTTTTTCTTATAGGCGATGACAGGTCGAAGATTCAAAGGTTCATTTAATTTAGCATTGGTAAAATTGAATTCATCTTTTAATATTTTTGCTATTTCGATATTCATTCTGTTGTACGTTAAAGTGAAGGAATGATGGACCTCCTTTCGCATTCGCCCTCTGATATGTTCATACCAAATGGCCAGAGGGTTTGAAGCGTATTGATCCAAAAAGCTTCACGTTTTTTTCCAAATTCATCCGTTTCTTCTAATGTGTCTTTAATTGGTGGTTGTTCAATTGGGTGGATTTCGAAATCGTCCAAGGAATGGCCAGGAAGGTTAAAATGTTGTGCTACTGGGGCATCAGCATTATGTTTTATATCCTGTTTGTGTCTAGTAGCACGTTCTCGGAAAGGATTTTGACTTTGACCAACATACTGTTTCCGACATCGCGCGTTAGTTGGTGATATTTATTTGGCGGACATTCTTTCAAGACATAAACAACATGGCTGACGTAGTAAAAATAAGATGGCAGAATAGCATCATAACACTTTTTCCTATAGATTATCACCATGTTATATTCGTGTAGCATTACCTGCAGACATTTTACGATGTAGGCTCTTTAATTCCAGGCCTGTATTCTCTGTTCCCAAGTAAGGTGCGGTTAATTAGTGACGGAACGTTTTTCACTAAATGGTACAGACGGTCAATATACCGAAAAACTGAACCAATACTGATATCTCAAGGATACCGAGGATACCGAAAAGCCGAACCGAACCAATCGTTGAATACCGACACCGTCTGAATTTTCAAATTATTTCCCACATTCGCTATGTAGAAGTCTATGCTGAGGCTTGTTTGCAGTTGAAAGGTTAATTTCCATGTAAGAAGTGACTGATTTTCTTTTCAGTTTTATTAACCCTCAGTGGACTGGGCAACTGTCCTGAATTCCCACTAGACTACAACCTGTACATGCCCAACTGCTTAGCAGTGATTTCTAGGCAAGTCCTGGCTGCCTGCTAAGGCAGCCAAGACTTGACTAGAAATCACTGCTCTGGTGTTTTGTCGACTGCAACAGATGTAGCACACAGCATTGCCCTCTCAGCTACGCCGATCCACATTAATAAGAATATGCTGTGTCGCAGTACTTGCCTATGTAACATTCATGTAATAAATGTTGTAGTGTAAGCCATGCGAGTTATTAAGTTATTCAGTTATAAATCCATAACATGGTGTCAGAAGTTAAGTGACTTTAAATTATTCAAAACGGGGGCGTAGGAAAAGGGGGCCGCGGGGGCCACGGCCTCCCAAAAACAAAGTATGGGGGGGGGGGGCACCGTAGGTTTTGTCCCCCCCCCCCATAAATAAAAACAAATTATGAGTATGCCATGATATTGATGCGCATACTGTTTCTGTCAGCATATTCCCTCCACTTCCCGCACTTAACATTAAACGTTTTGTCTTCTGGCATCACAATACTTGGAGTACCAAGTTCACATGTGTTTATGGAGTAACATATGACATATAACATGTGTGTGTGTGTGTGTGTGTGTGTGTGTGTGTGTGTGTGTGTGTGTGTGTGTGTGTGTGTGTGTGTGTGTGTGTGTGTGTGTGTGTGTGTGTGTGTGTGTGTGTGTATGTGTGTGTGTGGGTTTGTCTTACCAACTTGACGAGGTAACTAGACAAAAGAGTTTGCGTGTTTCGCCTTACCGAGGTACAAAAGACAAAAGAAGCCCTTTACCTCGGTTGTTTTCCCAGAACTGTACCGGCAAAACGAGGTTGAAACCATTAGTCCACACAAAGGACAAACAATGGGGTACCTCGGTATGTATGGTAGACAAGACTGTGTGTGTGTGTGTGTGTTTGAGGTTAAAAAATCGCACTGGCACAGACATTTCATACTGAAACGTTTTTTTTCCTTTTAATATGCCGCCGAAAAATTGTTTTCATTTACTGAACCCTGATTGGTTTCAAACATGACAAAAAAGTACACAAAATTGATTTAAACTAAGTGATGAGCTTAGGAACTGGTTAAACTGACTGGCAATAATTGATGTTATTCATTGATGGGCTCTAATTTAGTCCTTACAAGGATGTTACGCAAGCTTTTGTTTTTCTTATAGGCGATGACAGGTCGAAGATTCAAAGGTTCATTTAATTTAGCATTGGTAAAATTGAATTCATCTTTTAACATTTTTGCTATTTCGATATTCATTCTGTTGTACGTTAAAGTGAAAGGAATGATGGACCTCCTTTCGCATTCGCCCTCTGATATGTTCATACCAAATGGCCAGGGGGTTTGAAGCGTATTGATCCAAAAAGCTTCACGTTTTTTTCTAAATTCATCCGTTTCTTCTAATGTGTCTTTAATTGGTGGTTGTTCAATAGGATGGATTTCGAAATCGTCCAAAGAATGGCCAGGAAGGTTAAAATGTTGTGCTACTGGGGCATCAGCATTATGTTTTATATCCTGTTTGTGTCTAGTAGCACGCTCTCGAAAAGGATTTTGACTTTGACCAACATACTGTTTCCGACATCGCTTACAAGTGATAAGGTAAATAATGTTTGGTGAATCACAATGGAGGGGGTTACGGATCTGATAATGATTTTTCGTTTGTTCGGAGGAAAATTCCTCTTTCTGATCAGGCATAAAAGTATGCAGTCTACAACGAGGCTTTTTGCAATTAAATACCGCGCCACTACCATTCTGCAACGGTCTGTTGTGTTCAATCTTCAGTGGTTCGAAATCGGCAGTTTCAGCTGGACTTTCGAGCTTTTTCAGGGTTTGGGATTTCAGGCTACGCAAGAGGCGCAGCGAGTACCCTCTCGATCTGAGGGCGCCAAATAGAGTAGAACAAGCCTCATTGAAATTTACCTTATCACTTGAATTGCGGTGGAAACGAATGAGTTGTGATTTGATGATACCTTTAAATGTATGTTGAGGATGAAATGATTTTGTGTGCAACAATTGATGTGAATCAGTTGGTTTAAAATACACTTTATAATCTAAATGACCGGACGCCTGAAATTGCTTGCCTTTATACACGGTCACATCGAGAAAATCAACAGAAGTTTCACTGATAGTAGCTTTCAATTTAATATTTGGATCGTGATTGTTCAAAATTTCTAAAAATTCATCAAAATCTTCTTTTGAATGTTCCCAAATAATAAAAATGTCATCTAAATACCTGAGATATACGAGAGGATGCTTTGCACATTTGCTTAAGGCATTTTCCTCCCATTCCGCTACATAAATGCTTGCAAAATTAGGACTGAATCTTTTGCCCATAGGACAACCCATTATTTGTAGAAAATATTCTCCATTGAATTGAAAGTCATTACCTTTTAAGCTCAGCTCTAAAAGATCCAAAATTTGTTCATCCGGGCGTTTCGCATCCGGATATTTTTCAAATGCATTTTTAACTGATTTAACACCTTTATCAATATCAATGTTCGTATACATACTGTCGATATCCAAAGTAGCCAGAATTGCATTTTTCGATATTTTCAATTTCGAAATTTTTGACAGGAAATCCTGTGTATTTTTTAGATAGCTCGGATGTCTATTTGCTATAGGTTTCAGATGATAATCAATTAATTCCGAGATCGCATAAGATTCCGAATTACAATCTGATACAATTGGCCTCCCGGGTGGAGTTAAGTCATCCGTCCATGAAGAACGGTCCTTGTGGATCTTTGGCAGGATATAAAATTGTCTTGTTTGAGCACTGAGCTTAGCTGTTAAATATTTCAATTGTTTTTTGGTAATGTGACCTTCGTCGAGGAGAAATTTTAAGATCTTATTGAATTTTTCGATATTACTAGGCCAAATAAGTGAATCTATTTTCTTATAATGTTTAGTATTGCTGAGTTGTCTCATGGCTTCCTTTATATAATTATCCCGAGATAGAACAACTACCGACCCACCTTTGTCGGCTGGTTTAATTACTAATTTCTTATTTTTTCGAAGTTTCGTGAGGGCTCTCCGTTCACCAGCTGTTAAATTGTCTTTATCGGAGAGTATGTTCATGCTGAACACCTTTTGGATGATTCGTTTGCTAGCCTCAATAATTTCGGGATCTACTTCACTATCTGGAGGTGACCAACCAGATGATTCTGTAAAAGGAAGTTTCCGACCGCTGGAGTTTCTAAAGCGGTCTGCTAATTTCATTTGCCTAAGAAAATTACAGTTGTATGATGGTAAATTTGTTTGGTTATCAGTTTTAGGCTTTGGTGCTGGTACAAAAGTTAAACCGCGATCTAAAAGAGATTTCTCTTGGGTTGTTAGGTCATTGGTGCCAGACAGGTTAACCACATTAGTTCCTAATCCCACATCTGTTAGGCGGCTGTTACCTTTGCCTTTACTTAGTTTAAATTTAGGTGGTTGAACCAGTGATCGTACATAATATTGGCGGTTCTAAGAATAGAAGCAAACTTGAAAGCCTTACCGCGATTGGTTACAAGTGAACTGAGAAATCGAGAGTAGATTGAGGTCACTGATCTCAGTTCACTTGTAACCAATCGCGGTGTTGTGATCACGTGCAGTTGTATATAGATGTTTATACATGTGACCAGGATGTGATCAGGAAGTACCCGTTGCTAGGTAGGATTGTCGGGAATGTGGAACGCGCGGGAACTGCACTGGATACGAGAAGACTGAGTGAAGACGACTGACAACTTTTTTGGTCAAGATTGTGAATCCGTCCTTTGTTATTGTTGTTGATTTGTTCAACGATCGCTGTGTTATTATTCCTACTGGGTGAATATAATTAAATATCTGGTAAGATATTACAGCGGTAAGGCTTTCAAGTTTGCTTCTATTCTGAGCGGAGTTGTTAAAATATGGCGATGATGACGAGGAAGAAGGCGGAAAAACCTGCAAATGTTGAAAAAATATCTCCCCAGAGTATAGATAGGCGACTGGTGTTGGGCAGTCGTTGAAAGTGTTCAAAAAGGTACACAAAGAGCCACGGTGAAGCGTAGGTCAATATCTCTATGTGCATTTATTTCACTGATTTGTGTTGAAAAATTCGGGTTTCGTTTGGACAACCTTATTTACAAATCAGAAAATAGCATTCTTTTTGCTAACATTTTATTGAATATCTCTAGTAATACTGAAGATATTTCGACAAAATTTGTTTTAAGTAATAGGGAAATGTATATAGAATAGAACTGGTATGTGCCAGGAACCAAGTACATCGAGATCTAATAATTTTTTAAACTTGTCGACACTTGGTTGAAGTTTCCCAATTTCGCCTGTTGTTACCCTTTCTCCTTTTTTAAACATATATACCCTAAATCACTAAAATAACGTTTCCAGACCCCTGTGATTCGGTGCGGAAGTTCGCATGATAAAAATAGATGACCCGCCTTTGGAAAACGATGCCATAATTGTCAGAAACAAAATCATTTTGCAAAGATGTGTAAGTCGGTCACCAAACCATTGCGACCCAGAAAAGTGCATACCGTCGCAGAGGATGACCTTGAACAGGACCCTGAACTGGAATATTCAACTGAAACTCGGGCACCAATGTATCAGTTTCAAAGTCGACACTGGAGCACAGTGTAATGTTATTAGAAAATCCACATTTGATAGCAGCGTATTTACTCAAATCGACGAATGACAACAGAATCCATAGAACAGTTAACCCTTGTAGTCACTATATAAGCGTATTTAGCTCACAGGATAGTTAACCCTGATAGTATCCATCACATTTACTTCACAGAACAGTTAACCCGTGCAGAGACCGTACTGCCGTATTAACGCCAGTGGGACACATCCCCCCCCCCCCCCCAATTTTTTTTTCGTGTCCTACAGCCCAGCTTTGTTCCTGACATTTCACAACCCCAGCTGTGTTCCTGACGTTTTATCACAAGACCGTGTGGCCTCCGAGCTGTTAGCATATCACACTTTTTTCTTTGGGTATGATTTTTTTGTTTTTCAAAAACGGGGAGATGTAGCACACAGCATTGCCCTCTCAGCTACGCCGATCCTACTTAATAAGAATATGCTGTGTCGCAGTACTTGCCTATGTAACATTCATGTAATAAATGTGGTAGTGTAAGCCACGCGAGTTATTAAGTTATTCAGTTATAAATCCATAACATTTACTGTCAGCAGACCTCATCAAGAGAGCACATTCCCTGAGAACACAAAGGTCTGAAATAGGTCTTTAAACATTAACCCTTTACCCAACGTAACGGCCAAAACCGGCCAGCGCTATTCTCAAAAATCGCCAATTAATTTTCAAAATATTTTCATTTTTTGTCTCAGAAACATAGGTTATGACCCCTCGTTGGAACGAGCTCGTCGAGCGCGTTCCAACGAGGGGTCATAACCTATGTTTTTGAGAAAAAAAATGAAAAAAATTAGTTATTCAAGAATTTTTTTTGCAAGTGTCGTCTGCTTTTCATGTTAGGTAAAGGGTTATGGTGCATTTAGAACAAGACACAAAATTACTGAAGATATGATTTGTGGTCGTAAACAATGCAGATGTTGAGCTCATTGGCAGTGCCATTTAGAGTGTTGTGGTAGAATGATTCTATACTTAATCTGTTTTTCCTGATGTGAATTCTTCATCGGTACTATCAACAAATGCCAATCAAGTCAGATACCGAATACCGAACCGATACTGAGATATATCCCCCCCCCCCCCCCCACCTCCCACCTCTAAAAATACCGAAACCGATAACGAATTCAACATTCCAATACGCCCATCTCTACTAAATGGTTAACCGTTTATGTGATTCCAGGGGCGCCGGAGCCACCCCGACCAATGTCGGGGCAAAAAATTTGCCGATCATGATATTTTTATGATCGATCTTCAGCCGAACGTCATTCATATCAAATAACTAGGCTATGATTTTTTTAATTTTGTTCTGGCGGATATTCGAAAATAGTTTGCGCATAGATCGTCTAGTTTCTTTAATATTGCGCATACAATGGTGGCTATTAATGACCAGTTAACGTAAGATGAGGAGATTTTGGGGCTACTTCTTTAGTATTCCAACCGCTTCCGATGGAATACTAAAGAAGTAGCCCCAAAATGGGTCTGAGAGAGGTCACCTTTCAAACATGTTCTAGGGTCAGGACCGTATTTACGAACAGGCAGACTGGGCGGGGCCCCATATGTGTGTGTGTGGGGGAGGGGGCACATTAAAGTTCGTCTTTCGAGGAACATAATATGACAAAATTTCAGGGAATTTTGTCATATTATGTTCCTCGAAAGAGGAACTGCATACACTGTCATTTCTTTCTCCCCCACATAATCGATGGCAACAATTCGAAAAAAACAGGGATCTTGGTGTTATGGTCGGGCCAATGCTGGGCTCGTTCCGGCGCCCCTGGATTCCCTAGTCTTTTCAACACTGATATTTTATAGGATGACGCCTAGTTCTCCTCAGCCTTATCCCGAGTAGATACTGTAATGTATTCATCCAAACACATATCATCTCTCTGGGTGGATGTCAATTCTCCTGTAGAGCACAATTTTGCACTCAAGAATATCCGAATTCTGTACATTACGAAAAGAGCGAGGTGAAATACTGGAATTACTACAAAAACCAACAACAATGAATATATACTGCACTTCCCAGAATTCTTTGACCAGTCTAAAGAAGAGTAAATGTATGGTTTTCCCTGTCCATTTCGTCCCCCGTTTATGGTATAGATCAACGAAAATAACATGTATACAAATCCAAACACCATTGGATAGATAGCGTGTAAAATTCGTGTTGGAGTAGCACTCAGAAATACATTGAGCAAAACGTATACAGAATTGATCAAATGCGTTGCAAAGCTTTGAATGTGCAAATTGAAGTTTGGACCGTATATGAATGCCCAAAAGAAAATGGTGATTATTAAGGAGATGTTGTTCGTTATGTTGTTAATTAACCAAGACGCTTTCAGATACCAAGTCATTGTGCTGCATTCGCCACGTTGTATGTCTTCTCTTCGGATGCGAATGAAGATGACCACACAACACTGAATTATGGTATCCATCGTGAGTGAGAAATAGCCCCAGTTTGTGAGATATATAAACCATGTCACTTCCAAAGTTTTGTCAACCGCCCACTGATGAGCTTGTATTCCACTGAATAGTATCCATGCCAAGTGAAAGAGAGCCCAAAACACACGCCATGCAACGTACAATCCAGGAAATCCAAATTCGAAACGGCAAAAGCGATCGGTATGGTTAAAGCCTAGTCCGAATGAACTCAACTTGAATTCCTTCTTCAACACTTTTGTACATGCCATTATACTAAATAAACAACTAAAACTGACGAAGTTTCTATTTAAAATAGACCCGAACACACAGAACAAATAAAGCACGTTGTGTGATTTCTTTATCACGGAAAGTTCAAAAGTTAAAATAGAAACGTTGTGGTTGTAACGCGATAGCAACAGACGAGAATGTTTGATAACACTCACATGCAGGCGAATACGCTCAGTTTATATTTTGCACTGTTGCAATTCGTGCATAAAAATAACCAAATCAGCATTCTTCTAAACAGTATCCTGGGGCTGAATTTGCAACCCGAAAAAGGGGAGGAGAGAAGCAGTGGCATCTAAGGTCGATGCGACGAAATAAGGCAACTCTGACCTAACGTAACCCCTCGTTTTAAAGCTTATTATTATCACTTTAACGGGCGTTCACTAGTAATTAACAGAGTTTAGGTCAGTAAAACTCCATAATGCACAGAGTCATGGACCGGAAGCCTGCAATAAGCCGGTAATAAAAAACAAATTCATTAACGACGCACCGCCTTCTTCCGGTCCTTCTAATAATAGTAAGAACATGATTTTGTCAGACATCTCGGTTTATTAACGGCCCGCGATGAATGAATAACAGTCCCGGCATAGTAACGGTTATAAACCCTTGATCTATTATTAATTTCCCTTGTGTCTCTAATATACCAATAAAACGATTTTGGAGGGCGTTATGGTTTATTAACGGCCCGACAGGAATGATTAACAGCCAGAGGGTCCATTAACAGCCCGAGACGAAGTCGAGGGTTGTTAACGGCTCGATGGCTGTTAATCATTCCTGGAGGGTCGTTAATAAACAAGGATGCCAACAAAATCTTGTTATTATTATTACCACTTCTAAAATGGTTAACTCGAAAGGTTCTTCATCCAGTTCACTTGATTGTGACATCCCGAGTTTTCGCAATAACATTGAACCAAAAATTTATTCAAAATAGTATGTTGAACTCGAATAGCAAACAACTCCCCACCCCCCCCCCCCCCCCCCACCCCCTTCAAACGCACATGTTCGCAATCATTTAGCAAAATTTCTTTTACTCGGGAAGACATTATTCAGATTATCAATTCTCTTAAAACTAACATAAGCAGCGGTCAGGATGGTATTGGACATAGAATGTTAAAGGAAACTAAATTTAGTGTAAGTAGACCTTTATTTCTGCTTTATTCTAAATCATTGGAGTTGTCGGAATTTCCTCTGGAGTGGAAATGTGCTGATGTGATCCCTCTTTATAAAAAAGGTGATCATCAAGACCCCAAAATTATCGACCTATCTCTTTATTGTGTTGAGTTGGTAAAATAATGGAGCGGGTTGTTTTTAAGGAAGTCTATAAATATTCACAAGACAACAATCTATTTTATGTATTACAGTCAGGCTTCCTTCCAAACAACAGCACCGTTTACCAATTATTAGAGATCTATCATAACATTTGTGACGCAGTAGATAAAAACTTATATACATGTGGTGTCTTTTGTGATATTTCAAAGGCATTTGATAGAGTATGGCACGTAGGAATCATATATAAATTAAAACAGTACAGTATCTCGGGTCCTTTGCTCCGCTGGTTTCACAGCTATCTAAAAGACAGAAAACAGAGGGTAGAAATAAATGGTTACAATTCCAACTATAAGAAAGTCAAGGCTGGAGTTCCACAAGGGTCGGTCCTAGTCCCGTTCCTGTTTCTTATATATATCAATGACATCGTCGACAAAATTGACTCAGTTACTCGCATGTTTGCCGATGACACGTGTCTAACAGAATCGTCCAATGACCCATGCAACGTCGAGGCAAAAATGAACGAGGACCCCAAAAAAGTAAAGGAATGGGCTAACACATGGCTTGTTTCGTTTAATGCAAAAAAGACGAAAGCAATCCTATTCACACTAAAGAAAAATATCTCGTCATTAAATATTTTGTTTAATGGCGAAACAATTGATTTTGGTCATTCTCACAAACATTTGGGTTTAACCTTGGAGTCAAACCTGTCTTAGTCAGATCACATCGATAGCATTTGTAAAAAGGCCTGCTCGAGATTGTCTCAACTAAGAAAACTGAAGTATACTTTTAACAGAAAAATTCTTGAAAAAATATATCATGCATTCATATTACCGATTTTGAAATATGGTAGTTCTGTGTGGAGCGGTGCTCTTCGGTATCAATTAAATCGTATTGAAGATATTCACTACGAGGCAGCCCGAATAGTGAGTGGGTTGACAAGATCTGTGCCACGGGATCGACTTTTGTTGGAAGTTGGTTGGAGTAGTCTAGAAAACAGGTGCTAGTAGTAGGAGATGGCCTTTTCATGCCTGTTTACCCGGACCCCGCGCCCAAAACGCCCAGGCCTTTTTTAGGATCCCATCACCCCTCCCTGTGCCCATGCCCATTAGGCCCCCACCCTCTCCGTTCCCAAAGCCCCTTAGGCACCCTCCTTGCGCCCAAACCCAGTTAGTCCCTCCTTCGTGCCTAAAACCTGTTAGGCGCCCCTCCCCATGCCAAGAGCCTATTGGGCGCTGTGCCTAAGATGGCGATCCAAGATGGCGGCTTCCCCCAAGACGTGGCTACCATAATACATCCCCCTCCCTGTATCCAAAGCCTATTGGGACCCAAGATGGAGGCCCAAGATGACGGATGACAAGATGGCGGCTTCCCCTATGACGTGGCTACCATAATACACAAAGTGGGAGGGATCCCCCCTCCCTGCACCCAAAGCCTTTTGGGACCCAAGATGGTGGCCCAAGATGGCGGACGCCAAGATGGCGTCTTCACTCATGATGTGGCTACCATAATACACACAGTGGGAGGGTTCCCCCTCCCTGTACCCAAAGCCCATTGGGACCCAAGCTGGCGGCCCAAGATGGCGGATGACAAGATGGCTTCCCCCATGATATATGTGACGTAACCAAGCTACTCTGCCAGTGATTTAAATATTAAAATTAAAAATTAAAAAAATTCAAATTAAAAAATCTTGTTCCTGTTTTCCGAAATATACAGTGTGTTTGGGTTAATATTGTACCGAAATATTTTCAAAGTACTCAGTTAAGAGGATTATCTTGTTTGTGTAAACACATATTCTGATAAGTAGATTACCTAAGCTCCACAGGTGCATTATCTTCAGGACATGTCTGAACTTGTTTCTCGAAATATGCTTTTATGTGCAGCAGCCATATTTCTCTGTGGTATTATTGCCGAGAGCGTATCTGGGCAAGAAGAAGAGTATTAAACTGTTATACAAACACGTAATCAGTTTTCTTCTGTTGGGTAGAGAGTTACATGTTACCAGCTCAGTCAAAACGGAGTGATCAACTCTAAATTTTTCTATCCATTCAGTTTTTTATTTTCACATAAAATCAGTTTTTTTTACACAGTGATTAATTGGTTTTACAAGCAGTTAAAATGGAGTTTTAATCAGTTTTAAAAGTGATTTTACAATTGCACCATAAGTAACTTTTACAACAATAAGTAGTTTTTACAATAATTTCACTGGTAATCATACAAAAACACACAATTAAATGTTCAGTAGCTGACTCGTGGTCAGTTTGTTTTTTGTTGTTTTTCTGGACATTCTCTAAAGCTGTCTTCACATTCCATTCCACTTTCGCAGGCTTTTCCAGTGGATTTTCTTTAAAGATTAATCCATTGCAGCTTTGCAGAGATGTTGTTTTTTGGAATAAAAAAGCCCATACACTCTTTATTTCCGATCAGGCCTCTTGGGATATTTTGATCTTTAAGGATATTTGCCTAAATTTTCCAGCCTGTCGGTTGAAAATCTTTTCTTTTTATCAGATCACACATATTGGAGCCCGAAAGTGTAATGCCGTTATACACGATTCGATCTTTCTCATCCCAGGATAAATTAGGTATATTCTTCATTGTCTGGAGTAACAAAAGTGCCCTGCGCTTCATAGATTCTGGTATACAGTACAACCAGTCGATAGCGGGCTCATTTTCCACTGAACAACTAGTCTTTAAGGAGTGTGGTTTGATATTTTCATTGTGTAAGTTTGAATGGCGCTGAAAGATTTTCTTGTAGAGCACCCCTTTCTCTTTAGATGTCGATGTTAAAGAATCAGTAATTGGTCTCATACCCTGGTCTATGGGTGGGACGGCTACAGCATTCGGGGGTGTGCATACTTCCTGTAACTGTTCACTCCCCCATGGTTCAGTATACTGAATCCTGCTTGGGGGTAGGCTGGGTGAGTCATCTAGAGGTTTTTCCCTCAGTGATTCCCCCATCACTCGCAGTTTTACTGGTTCTAGCTTATTTGCAAGCCCCAAAATATTACCACTTGTTAATGCATTGTTCCAACTAAAGGCTGATTTCATAGGCACTGGAGGATTGGGTAGTTGGTTACAGATAGATCTGGTTGTTAACTCAGCTGTATTGGTGTTCGCTCCTCTTATAGGTCATTTAAAATTTACATTTTTGTGTAAATGTTGTCTGTGTCGTTTGTTTTGTTTGTCTTCTTTGATTTCAATCTGCTCTGCTTTTACCCGTTTTTCTATCTAGTCTCTCTCTCTCTTTCTCTCTCTCTTTCTCTCTCTCTCTCTCTCTCTCTCTCTCTCTCTCTTCTCTCTTTCCTCTCTCTCTCTCTCTCTCTCTCTCTCTCTCTCTCGCTCTCTCTCTTGAGTTAACTTCTTTTGTGTATAATGTTTACATATTGTTATATTTTGTTCTGCCTTTTGTAATCAGTTAGTCTTTGTACAGGAGCGGAGGGTTTTCTAAGTGGTCAGCACCACAGGTACTCGGCACAAGCTGGGAAATTGAAAGAAAAATATTTGATACCATTTTTGAATCGATGCTGACGTGCCCCTATGATGGTATATAAATATAAACAAGGTACATAACTCGCTTTTCGAAAACGATAGCACACATCTTCGTTATACCCCCCTTAAATTTCACACAACGTATCCAACAGTAGCCGGTATCAGTGGAAAGGGGGATGAATAAGCTTTACAGTGGTGTATTACACGACTGTTGGGTACTGGGTTGTTCATGATAACTAGGGGGAGTCGCTGAAAAGGCCGAAAAACATTTAGTCGGACAAGATAGTGCACAGTGAAAAGTGGATTACGAGTGATAATTATCCGATTTATTATAATAATTCGATGTCTCATTGTCTATGGAGGGTAAATTCAAATATTAACCGTATACCTTTATCAGTTACTAATCTCGGATCCACATTTCTTCATTTCTGGCAATCACATTTGCCGTTTATACATGTCTTAACCTTTTCTTGGAAAATCACGAAACCAACGGCGGCCATGGAAGCACAATGACATCCCATTGGCTACTATTTATGCCGAGAAAATCATCGATGAAAATAAGCCAATGGGAGAATGGGGAAAATGTTTGCACAAGTCGCGTATCTATGGACGCCATCAACATGGAAACTATTTCAAAGTTACGGCTAAAAGTGTATAAACGGTAAATGTGAACTCCAGAAATGAATAAATGTCAACCCAAGATTGAAAATTGATAAAGGTATACGGCTTATATTTGAATCTGCCATCCATAGACAATGCGACCTCGAATTGGTTGTAATAAATCGGATAATTGTCGCTCGTAATCCACATTCCACTGTGCACTATCTTGTCCGACAAAATGTTTTTCGGCCTTTTCTGCGACTTCTCCCAGTTATTATGAACAACCCAAGAACACCCAACGGTCGTGTAATATACCACTGTAAAGCTTATTCATTGCCCTTTCCACTGATACCAGATACTGTTGGATACGTTGTGTGAATCAAATTTAAGGGGGGTATAACGAAGATGTGTGCTATCGTTTTCGAAAAGTGAGTTGTGTACCTTGTTAATATTTATATACCATTATAGGGGCACGTCAGCATCGATTCAAAAATGGTATCAAATATCATTTTTCTTTCGATTTCCCAGCTTGTGCAGAGTACCTGTGGTCAGCACTTGTCCTCCAATACTGGTTTGCATTGTTCAATGGCAAATCAAAATATGTTTAATCTAATTTAATTTAACCAAAACACATGTGTCGTCTGTTTCAAGATAAACAAAACGTCACGTGGTCAATCACATGATAGCCTAATTTAAATATTTTTGTTTGCCACGAAAAATTCGCCTTCTCCCGAAATCTACTAACTTGGCACAAGACAAAAGTCAAAACACGTGTGTTGTCTGTTTTTTTTTTGTAAACAAAACGTCACGTGCTCATTTAAATATTCATTTAAATACTCATTTGAAAATATTTTGTTCGCCTCGAAAATATGACACGAAAGACTGGCCCCCTCCTGAAAACTTTACAACCCAAAACTTGTAATGAGCTATTTCCACTCACCTGAACTCTTCCAAATCTATTAATTCATGACCAAATGGTGAAAGTTCACAAATGTGTGATATTCATTACATTTATACGCGCGTTTGAAACTTCAATCGGAGCCGAGATGTTTTCGAAATATTTATCTGGTTAACCAGGTTAACACACAACTTCCGGTTTGAGACTGCGCATTATACACTTTTACCGTAAAGGTAAAATCGTTTTAATCTGCTAGAGAACGCCCTGTGGAGCGGTAATAATAAATAGCAACGCCTCCCTAAACTTATGTTATTGTTATATTAACCCTTTGAAATCGTAAGGCATAATTACGTGCCATTTTGTCTTATTATAAGAGGTCTATACACGGGGCATTGGTGATAAAATAATAACTGCAGTCTGCAGCCAGACAGCTGCAGACTGCAGTTATTATTTTATCATCTCTATATACTGATATTGGACTGACTCATCTCACTGTAAGTACACACAAAGGCGATACCATTCCAAGAAATGAGGGTTTAAAGGGTTAACACACTTTTCCGATCTATTAGTTAACATTAGTGCAGGAACAGGCCGAGTACAATATTTATATATATTGGTACCATTCAGCTCTGCAGCTATTCTAAAACGTGACACAGAAGAAATATGTCCTGTGTGGGGTTTTCTCTTCAAGGACGAGAAAACCCCCATGAACACTTCATTCAGCTGCTTGCATTTGGACTTTGAATGAATTTTTTCAATCACTAATAGCTCTTCATTAATAACTGACTGTGGTGATAAAACTATGTAACAGCGCAGTGTTATATCCAAGAGAAGTTGGGGTGAGGCACGGAAGGGTTGCGTCTTTTTTACCTTTAACAACAACTGTTACAGCCTAATTGCTGGGGCGATCCTGGTGTCATTTAATGCACAGTTCTTCATTGGGCCAGAAATAAAAAAAAATTGATGTCGATATCTGCTAACTTAGTCTCCATGGCAATAAGTGTGCTTCCTTAGCAACACAGTAATCAAAGGGTAGACTTTAGTCTTATTGTACGTCTAGGAGTTAAAATCAACAAAAAACAAGTAAAAATGATGCTAGCAAAGCATCCTTGCGGTGACTTTTTTTTCTCTCAATCAGTTACCAAGACCCAAATACTGTTAAATAATTCATGTACTTCACCATTCAGTTGGTAATAAAAAGGTAAAGATAGTGTCAAAAATAAATGTTTTTAACTCAAAATGTAGCTGATTTGAAAAAAATCCCGATAGGATCACCGATCCAATGTTAGAGTTGTGAAAGCACAAAAGTGGGTTTGATAACTAGAGAAACAGAATTTACTGCATCCAGTAAAATCAAGTCTGTGTGAAACGGCTTAAAGTATCAGGAATGATCTATAGAGAAAGAGAATTTATGGAGACTTATTTTCAGGAGTAAAATATTTTTAAACAAATCAGAAATGGATTTTCGTTAATAGTAGTTACAGATATTCATACTAGAATCAGAACAATTTTTTATAAGAAACCAGAAATGACATATATGTGACCAGCATTCAAAGGGTTCGATACATGAATCAGAAATGGACATTTTTGCCTCTGCCCACTAATCTGAGTGATGAAATACGTTCATAAACTTTAGAAATGCATTAAGGTGTAACAAAATGCATTTCCCAGTCTTTCTGAATAATATGCACTTGATGACTTTGGTGACCTCTCTCAGGCGGATCCCTAGTCGGTTTGTAATTTAAACAACACATCATCCGGAACACCGTCTGCTGTACGTGTGAAAAATCCAGAAAAATGAAGCGGCTTGATAGTCACTCCGTTGATGAAGCAATTACGAAACGGGAGACGTCATTTCAAATATTTCGCGTGGTGACGTCAGACGGTAACATTTGCTACTGGAGCCTCTAACGATGAAAGAAACTACGCCAGCTCTTATCCAATCAGAGGGCGGGGATTTTACTCGTATTGTAACATTACTCATTATATATTACTACTATATATGATAGCTTAAAATAACATAGCTCTCTACTAATTAATCTTAATTGTAATTTTTTAATGTTAGTACTTTCTATTTAATACACATATTTTTTCAAATTAAAGTTGGACTAGACAATAGGCATTTTTATTTTCTGCTAGCCTGTGAATTATCTCAAATTATCTAAAAGATATCGAGGAATAACCCCCCCCCCCCCCCCCAACCCCACAGTAGCTTCCTAAATGACGTCACGTTACTCCGCACCACTTCGCCTTGAAGGAACGTTCATCTGATCTTTTTTATTGTTTTGAAACGTACGCATTTCTCGTCAAATATTATGAAATAAAATGTCGCGCAGTGTATAATAAAAAAGAAAATCTACACTATTTTAGTCAGTATCTGGAATTATCTCATAAATGTGGTCCTGAAAGTGTTATTTTGCACGAGAGCTTGCGCGAATTTTTTGAGCAGTTTCCTAAATGACGTTACGCTTCGGCACATGACGTCACCTTTAACGTCGCCTTGAAGGAACGGTCAGCAGCTTTTTGTGATTGTCTTGAAACTGTTTGCAGTCGAATTGGGCTGAGTATTGCGCAGTAAATAGAGGATATGGAATGAGTGATTTTCTCATATAATATTTATGAAACGAGTCTTAGAAACGGAAAATTCGGACGAGTTTCATAAATATTTTTTGAGAAAAACACTCATTTCATATTCTATTTTTCATATGACACAAACACGCACAAATTAGCCACTTAGTATGACTTTTTAACCCATCACCTAACTTGAGTTGCAGACGGCACTTGGAATTGGAAAAAAAGCATCCTCGTATAACTAAAAGTTTTCATTTTTTGCTTCCAAAACCTAGGTTATGACCCCCTCATTGGAACGATCTCGTCGTGCTCGTTCCAATGAGGGTTCATAACCTATGTTTTGAAGCAAAAAATGAAAATATAAAAAAAACGAATGGCGTTTTTCTTGTAGGTAAAAGATTAATACAATATAACCCACCCTAAATAGGACAGATAGCGTAAATTCGCCCCACTGAAATTATGCAAATGTGACCCAGTTGTATTTTGTTTAGCCAATCAAATTGTCCAGTTTTGAAATTGACCAATGAAAGCTCCCAACTCTAATTATGCAAATTATGAAAATGTGGCCCAGTTTTATTTTGTTCAGCCAATCACATTGTCTAGTTTTGAAATTGACCAATGAAATTGACGAAAGGCTTTATTTATCACCGATTAATATGAAAACAAAATATCAAATGTTTTAAAGTGAACAAAACGGACGAGTTATATGATAAATTGTTATATGCATGTAGCATATACCAAAAAGAAAATCTACTCTTCCAAGAATTATCTCATTTGTGTGGATCGTGAAAAATAAAACTTTCAGGTCCACACTCATGAGATATTTCCCGATACTCACTGAAACAGCTTAGATCTCCTATATGAAGATCCACTCATTTTGGAAACTAAGAATATTTTTGTCGCCATTTGTGATATAAATTCTTAGTATTGATTATTATTTTTTATTATTATTATTTTTGCCTCTGCTGACCTTGACCTGATCGTGAACAACAGGCATGACGTCATTCCAGAATGAATCCCAACAGTTTTGGCATTTCCCCAGCTCAACCCTGTCTCTGCATCTTTAACAGTTTTGAATTCCTAGATTTTTCTTGGATATCTGAAGCACATTTGGCCACGAGTTTCCTCTTGAAATAGTATTTTCTTATCAGTTCTGGTACGAATTGTAGACATTCATAAACCGTTTATGCCTGTCGTCTACCTGTTCGAAATACTAAATGCGCCCCGAGTTCAACACCAGGCTCGGGCCTGAAAATAATACGCGAACAAGCGTCTAGTTTACGTGGGGTTACGTCAATTGGAAAATACGCGGAGACAGTATAGGTTACGATAAAACAGCACACCAAAAGTTAACTTCCTATATGTTACACACGCACAAATTAGCCACTTAGTATGACTTTTCAACCCCTCACCTAACTTGAGATGCAGACGGCACTTGGAAAAAAAATCCTCGTATAACTAAAACTTTTCATTTTTTGCTTCCAAAACGTAGGTTATGAGCCCTCATTGGAACGAGCTCGTCGAACTCGTTCCAATGAGGGGTCATAACCTATGTTTTGGAAGCAAAAAGTGAAAATATAAAAAAAAATGAATGGCGTTTTTCTTGTAGGTAAAAGATTAATACAATATAACCCACCCTAAATAGGACAGATAACGTAAATTCTCTCTACTGAAATTATGCAAATGTGACCCAGTTGTATTTTGTTGAACCAATCCAACTGTCCAGTTTTGAAATTGACCAATGAAAGCTCCCAACTCTAATTATGCAAATTATGAAAATGTGGCCCAGTTGTATTTTGTTCAGCCAATCAAATTGTCTAGTTTTGAAATTGACCAATGAAATTGACGGAAGGCTTTATTTATCACCGATTAATAAGAAAACAAAATATCGAATGTTTTAAAGTGAACAAAACGGACGAGTTATATGATAAATTGTTAAATGCATGTAGCATATACCAAAAAGAAAATCTACTCTACCAAGAATTATCTCATTTGTGTGGATCGTGAAAAATAAAACTTTCAGGTCCACACTCATGAGATAATTCCCGATACTCACTGAAACAGCTTATATCTCCTACATGGAGATCCACTCATTTGGGAAACTAAGAATATTTTTGTCTCCATTTGTGCTATAAATTCTTAGTATTGATTATTATTTTTTTTTATTATTATTATTATTATTGCCTCTGCTGACCTTGACCTGATCGTGAACAACAGGCATGACGTCATTCTAGAATGAATCCCAACAGTTTTGGCATTTCCGCAACTCAACCCTGTCTCTGCATCTTTAGCAGTTTTAAATTCCTAGATTTTTCATAGATATCTGAAGCACATTTGGTCACGAGTTTCCTCTTGAAATAGTATTTTATTATCAGTTCTGGTACAAATACGATGGTAGACATTCATGAACCGTTTATGCCTGCCGTCTACCTGTTCGAAATACTAAATGCGCCCCGAGTTCAACACCGGGCTCGGGCCCGGAAATAACACGCGAACAAGCGTCTAGTTTACGTGGGGGTTGCATCAATTGGAAAATACGCGGACACAGTACATGTTACGATAAAACAGCACAGCAAAATTTAACTTCCTAATCTCGCATGTTTTGCTCATTCAAATGCGACTATCTTTCGGAACAAACTCGACCAAAGGTTGCGCATAGCATACGCATAGTCACATATAACTAGAGAGGCATGGCGTTTACATCTTATTCATTTATTATTTATTGGTGTTTAAGGTCACATACTTATGCACAATTGCTAATCGTGACCGTGACAGTTTTACGGGTAGAGGAAGCCGGAGTACCCGGAGAGAACCGCCAGGCATCGACGATCAACTGTCAGCTCTTCTCAACATTCTAACACTGCTCAAGCTCCGCTCAAGCAGTGTTACAGCGATTGAAGACATGTGCACCATCGACGTGCAATATGCCTTAGTACACGGCGTCATCGTTCCCACATGTAGGCAACCGGGAAAAGTGGGTCGTCCCGGACGGGGATCGAACTCGGAACCTCTAGCATAGAAGTCAAACAGTCTACCACTGAGCCACTGCGCTCCCCGTGTACATCTTAACAGAATTTCCATCAAAATAAATAGCAACAACAAACGCGCGATCTCGCTAAACCGAGATCGCGCGTTAGTTGGTGCTATTTATTTGGCGGACATTATTTCAAGACATAAACAACGTGGCTGACGTAGTAAAAATAAAGATGGCAGAATAGCATCATGACACTTGTACCTATAGATTATCACCATGTTATATTCGTGTTGCATTACCTGCAAAGATATTACGATGTAGGCTCTTTAATTCCAGGGCTGTATTCTCTGTTTCCAAGTAAGGCGCGGTTAATTAGTAACGGAAAGTTTTTCACTGAATGGTAGAGATAGTCAAAATACCGAAAACCCGAACCAATACTGATATCTCAAGGATACCGAGGATACCAAAAAACCGAACCGAACCAATCGTTGAATACCGACACCGTCTGAATTTTCAAATTATTTCCCACATTCGCTATTTATATAAGTCCATGTTGAGGCTTGATTACAGTTGAAAGGTTAATTTTCATGTAAGAAGTGACTGATTTTCTTTTTTCAGATTTATTAACGCTGGACTGGACAACTATCCTGAATTCGCACTAGACTACAACCTGTACATGTCCAACTGCTTAGCAGTGAAATCTAGTCAAGTCTTGGCTGTCAGTTAGGGCAGCCAAGACTTGAGTAGAAATCACTGCCCAGGTGTTTTGTCTACTGTCAGCAGACCTCCTCAAGAGAGCACATGCCCTGAGAAGACAAAGGCCTGAAATAGGTCTTTAAACATTAAGATGCTTTTAGAGCAAGACACAAAATTACTGAAGATATGACTGATTTGTGGTCGTAAAAAATGCAGCTGTTGAGCTCATTGGCAGTGCCATTTATAGTGTTGTGGAAGACTGATTCTATACTTAATCTGCTTTTCCTGATGTGAATTCTTCTTCGGTACTATCAACAAATGCCAAACAAGTCAGATACCGAATACCGAACCGATACTGAGATATACCCCGCCCCCCCCCCCCCCCCAAGCCGAAACCGATAACGAATTCAACATTCCAATCCGCCCATCTCTACTAAATGTTTTTTGGGGTTTTTTTAGTAGGGTTTAACGACACATTAACAGCAGGGTCATATCATGTCGGTGACAGTTTTACGGGTGGAGGAAGCCGGAGTACCCGGAGAGAACCACCGAGCAACGACGAGCAGCTGTCAGCTCTCCAACATCGTAACTCTGAACGCTGCACCTCGGCACAGGCAGGGTTAGATTGGTTGAAGACATGCGCACCATCGACGTGCAGTACGCCTTAGTACACAGCGTCATCATGCCCCCATGTAGGCAATCGGGGTTAAGTGCCTTGCCCAAGGACACAACGCAGGAGCGCGATTCAGTCGCCGAAATGGTCACCCATCTAACTACTAACCGCAATCGACGTTGCTTAACGTCGGTGATCTGACGAGAACCACTAAATGGTTAACCGTTTATATGATTCCCTAGTCTTTTCAACACTGGTGCTTTATAGGATGACGTCTAGTTCTCCTCAGCCTTATCCCGAGTAGATACTGTCATGTATTCATCCAAACACATACCATCTCTCTGGGTGGATGTCAATTCTCTAGAGCACAATTTTGCACTCAAGAATATCCGAATTCTATACATTACGAAAACAGCGAGGTGAAATACTGGAATTACTACAAAAACCAACAACAATGAATATATACTGCACTTCCCGGGATTCTTTGACCAGTCCAAGGAAGAGTAAATGTATGGTTTTCCCTGTCCATTACGGCCCCCGGTTATGGTATAGATCAACGAAAATAACATATATACAAATCCAAACACCATTGGATAGATAGCGTGTAGAATTCGTGTTGGAGTAGCACTCAGAAATACGTTGAGCAAAACGTATACAGAATTGATCAAATGCGTTGCAAAGCTTTGAATGTGCATATTGACGTTTGGATCGAAAATGATTGCCCAAAAGAAAATGGTGATTATTAAGGAGATGTTGTTCGTTATGTTGTTAATTAACCAAGACGCTTTCAGGTACCAAGTCATTGTACTGCATTCGCCACATTTTATGTCTTCTCTTCGGCTGCGAATGTAGATGACCACACAACACTGAATTATGGTATCCATTGTGAGTGAGAAATAGCCCCAGTTTGTGAGATATATAAACCATGTCACTTCCAAACTTTTGTCAATAACCCACTGATGAGATTGTATTCCATTGGATAGTATCCATGCCAAGTGAAAGAGAGCCCAAAACACACGCCATGCAACGTACATTCTAGGAAATCCAAATTCGAAACGACAAAAGCGATAGGGATAGTTAAAGCCTAATCCCAATGAACTCAACTTGAATTCCTTCTTCAACACTTTTGCACAAGCCATTATACTAAATAGACACCTAAAACTGACGAAGTGTCTATTTAAAATAGACCCGAATACACAGAACAAATAAATTTAGCACGTTGTGCGATTTCGTTATCACGGGAAGTTCAAAAGTTAAAATAGAAACGTTGTGGTTGCAACGCGATAGCCACTGATGTGAATGTTTGATAACACTCACATACAGGCGAACACGCACAGTTTTTATCTTGGACTGCTGCAATTCGTGCATAAAAATAACCAAATCAACATTCTTCTAAACAGTATCTAGGGGCTGAATTTTCAACCCGAAAAGGGGGAGGAGAGAAGCAGTGGCATCTAAAGTCGAGGCGACGAAATAAAGCAACTCTGCTCTACCTAACGCAACTCCTCGTTTTAAAGCTTATTATTATCACTTTAGCGGGCGTTCACAAGTAATTAACAGAGTTTAGGTCAGTAAAACTCTATAATGTATAGAGTCATGCTTCCGGAGACCTGCAATAGGCCGTTAATAAAAACCAAATTCATTAACGACGCACCGCCCTCTTCCAGTTCTTCTAAAAATAGTAATAACACGATTTTATCAGACATCTCGGTTTATTAACCCTTTACCCAACGAATCGCCCGCATCCGTCCGCGTAATATGCAAATTCAGCAGCTGAAAAAATATTATTTTTCGAAACATTTCAACAAAACCATATCATGTGACCCGTCTTTGGAACGAGCTCGTCGAGCTCGTTCCAAAGAGGGGTCACATGATATGGTTTTGTCGAAATGTTTTGAAAAAAATTAAAAAATGATATTTAAAATAATAAATTTTGAAAGCGTCTGCGTTGGGGAAAGTGTTAACGGTCCGCGATGAATGAATAATAGCCCCGGCATATTAACGGTAATAAAGCCTTGATCTATTATTAATTCCTCTTGTGTCTTTAATAAATAGCAACGCCTCCCTAAACTTATGTTATTGTTACATTAACCCGTTGAACTCGTAAGGCATAATTACGTGCCATTTTGTCTTATAATAAGAGGCCTATACACGGGACATTGGTGATAAAATAATAACTGCAGTCTGCAGCCAAACAGCTGCAGACTGCAGTAATTATTTTATCCTCTCTGCATACTGATATTGGACTGACCCATCTCACTGTAAGTACACACAAAGGCGATACCATTCCAAGAAATGAGGGTTTAAAGGGTTAACACACTTTTCCGATCTATTAGTTAACATTAGTGCAGGAAGAGGCCGAGTACAATATTTATATATATTGGTACCATTCAGCTCTGCAGCTATTCTGAAACGTGACACAGAAGAAATATGTCCTGGGTGGAGTTTTCTCTTCAAGGACGAGAAAACCCCCATGAACACTGCATTCAGCTGCTTGCATTTGGACTTTTTCAATCACTTATATCTCTTCATTAAGAACTGTCTGTGGTGGTAAAACTATGTAACAGCGCAGTGTTATATCCAAGAGAAAGTGGGGTGAGGCACAGAAGGGTTGCGTCTTTTTTAACCTTAACAGCAACTGTTACAGCCTAATTGCTGGGGAGATCCTTGTGTAATTTAATGTATAGTTCTACATTGGGCCAGAAATAAAAAAAAATGATGTCGCAATCTGCTAACTTAGTCTCCATGGCAACAAGTGTGCTTCCTTAGCAACACAGTAATCAATGGGTAGACTTTAGTCTTATTGTACGTCTTGGTGTTAAAATCAACAAGAAACAAGTAACAAAATGATGCCAGCAAAGCATCCTTGCTATGGCCTTTTTTCTCTCAATCAATTACCAAGACCCAAATACTGTTAAGTACTTTATGTATTTCACCATTTCAGCTGGCAATGAAAAGATAAAGAAAGTGTCAAAAATAAGTGTTTTTAATTCAAAATATAACTGATTTAAAAAAAATAAAACAAATCAGATGTACTGAACAAAACCTTAACACAGTATGGTTTTTTTCAGTTTGTTACTTGTAATCACACGGGACAATTGGCACAAAGAATACAATTAGACCTGCACATATTTTAAATTAAGGCAACCCGAAAATGAGTTATCTTAATTAATTATTTTGAGGAAAAAAGATCTTTAAGCAACAGAAATGACATGTTAATATAGATTTGCTTACCATTACTGTCACAGAATGATATGAGAAACCCAGAACACTAGTCACTTCAATGAAGCTGCTGTATTGTAAGACACTGCTGGAAAGAGCTCTATATATCATTCCAACAATGGATTACATCTCAGTATTTCATCGACAAAGGGTGTTTATGTGTCTGCGTGGTAAAATTAATCAGGGTTTTAGAAGAGTTAATACCAATAGCTATTCACGTAGGAAATTTTCTCACTATTTGTCAGTGTCAGTGGCAAAGCAATCTGGCGAATGAAAAAAATTGTTCACCCCATTACGCAAATCAATCGGCCGTTTGCTTAATTTGTGCAAGGCCTGAACAATACATTTGGATTAATCTGTGAAAGTACAGAAATAGAAATGCATTATTTATTATCACAAGCTGGAATTTTTTTTTTTAACATATCAGATATGAGAATGACTAGCATGCAACTTAGCTCAAATTAGCAGATATTCTCATATTTTGACATTTTGCCACTTTAAAGCAATTGCTGTAAATTATGTTTCTTCAAAACATAAAAATGATAGCTTTATTACTTTTCAAGGTGTGATTTACTGGGATTTCCGGGTTTGATTATAAACGATAACTTCACAAGGGAATTATGCAATCAAAAATTGTGTCATGTATCCCTCCGCGTAAACGAAGACGCTTTGCGGTGGATGTAACGGGGACTTCGTTGTTTTTTTACCCTTCACCTAATATGAAAAGTTGACACTTGCAAAACAAATTCTTTAATAGCTATTACTTTTCATTTTTTGTCTCAAAACATAGGTTATGACCCCTCGTTGGAACGAGCTCGATGAGCTCGTTCCAATGAGGGGTCATAATCTATGTTTTTGAGACAAAAAATGAAAAAATAATGAAAGTTAATTGGCGATTTTTGAGAATAGCGCTAGCCGTTACGTTAGGTAAAGGAATAAATAATATAATTATCGTTAATAATGAAAAGTAATAAACAGAGTAATCGCTTGACTGGCCTGGTTACGTGAACTAATTCATTCGAGGCGAGGGACTATATTGTAAAACACTCGTGTGCATTCGCGCACTCGTGTTTGTACAACGTCCATCACCTCTCATGAATTATTTCACGTAACAAGTCCAGTCAAGCGATTACTCTCCATATATTACTGGCTGGGACATCTTATTTCTGTAAATTAACATTAAAAGTATGCAAGACCATTTTCAAGTAAATTTATACCAAATAAAAATTGTCAGCATTTTGACCATGAACTAGCTGAAATCAGCTAATCCGCTGAACTTGCTTATCCCAGTCCAATAAAATTTAAAAATAGAAATTTCTGTTTTTATTGCTTTACTAATTTGGTCAGAACAAAATTATCTTTTTATTTTTAATCAAAATACAAATCAACTAACTTAATATCTGCTAACTGCTAATTAAGATCATAAAATTGTATTTCGGTTGAAGACAAAATACACTGTTGATTCGTTTTTAGGGTGTCTTCCCACTAGACCAATTCCCTTTAGACCAACTCTCACTAGGCCAATTCCCAAAAGACCAATTCCCCTTTGACCAACTATTGACTGTTATTGGTGAAGGATAATTAGGAAAATATTTATTTATTGAAAAGCACTTTATTTAATAAAAAAATATTTATATGCATAACCTATAACAAATATTGGTTTATAACATTTCAGCACAGCTCAATACATATAACATTTTGCTTCAATTTCTCAACCCGTTTACTTCAATTTCACAATTTCCCAAATACAAATTTTTTCTTAATTTTCTTCAATTTTTACCGTGAGACCAATTCTCCTTTGGCCAACTATTTACTGGTTATTAAGGGGTTGAGGGCTAGAATGTTTTGGTGGTCTAATTTTGTTCATGAAATTTGTTTTATTACAAAATTATTGGAGAGTGCCCACGGGCACTCTCCAATAATTTGTAATAAAACAAATTTATATAAACAAAATGTCATTTGCATTTGACCGAGGGTGAAACATAAGAAAAGAAAATGATGGCTTTTGCTCTGGCATCCCTTTGTTTTTGAAAGCACCGATAGTGGTTTCTAACACTCGACTCAAATTATTAATAAAAAAATTATTTTGAAAGTAGAACACATCAGCTGGTCTAAGGGGAATTTTTCTAATGGGAATTGGTCTAGTGGGAGTTGGTCTAAAGGGAATTGGTCTAGTTGGAATGAACCCTTTTTAGAGGTATAAAAATTGACATTACCTGGGAAATCTCGTTATTTGATTTGATTTTCTTTTACCGAATTTAAAGCATCTACGATATATATGGGAAGAAAGTGATAGTAGTATGAGCATAAAGTTTAGTTTATCCAGTCTGATCAATAATTATACAAATAACTTTCGAAGACTCCAAATCCCACGCAATGGTTGCCAAATTCAAGTGCGACAAAAAGGCAAAACTTATCAACTCCGAGTCAGTAAGCACTGGTCTCCTTACTTCCGTTTCTACAAAGACTGGAGGAATAGACTGCAGACTTTATTCACAACAAGAGGCCCAAAATGCCTTAATCGCTCACCCGACAAAGTGGTTCAAAGACGTATTTCGGGCCACATTCACTTAGTCAGTGCTCATCAACACTACAGAGGAATGAAGTTACGAAATTAATCATAACTCTGTGTCCAATGCAGATGGTAATTATCAAAAGTCTTGCTGACAGCTTCCAATTCTATAATTTGTAGACAAGCACTATCAAACTTCTAAGGGTGTCATAGCAGTTTGAAAGCCAAATTTTATGAAAAAAAAAACCCACTAAGAAATGGATTTGGACATACTTGAACCTAACCTCCCTTCTCCCAATAGAGAGCCCAAAATTAATATTAAGCCAGGGACCCGAATTGAACAAACTTGAATCTGATCCCAATAGAGATGTTATTTACCAAATATTAAAGAATTCTGACTGGTGGATCTGAACCAGATTTTTAAAAAAATTTTCTCACATTGCACTATGTTAAACTTTGAGGTTCAACAGAGAGCCCAAATATTAACGCGGGGACCTAAATTGAACAAAATGATTGTGACCCTAATATTGATGTTGTATACCAAATATGAAAGGATTCTGACTGGAGGAGCGGAAGAATACGAGTTTTAGATAAATGTCCTCATACTGTACTAAGTTAAAATTCAGGCTCCAATACAGAGTACAAATATTGACTCAGGGACCCAATTTGAACAAACTTGAATCTGCCCCTCCCGAGAGATGCTGTATATGAAATAGGAAAATAGTTTCACTGGTGGATCCGATGAAGATTTGTAAAGAATATTCCAGATAATGCAGTTAAACTTTGGGCTTACATTAGAGAGCCCGAATATTAAGCAAGGGACTTGATTTTAACAAACTTGAATTAATTGCTCTTGTCAGTTACATTGTTCACGGATATCGAATGATGCTCACAACAGTAAGGTAAAGTTGTGAAGTTCTTAATTCGAATATTAGCGAAAAAAATGCGATCTGGGACCAATACTATAAAACTTTTACAATTATACAGTACGTGGAGAGTGTATTATCACTAAATCACCCACAGAGTGTAGATTCCACCCAAGCAATAATTGCAAATTTGTTGCAAAGCATAACCAGCACAAGCAAAGTTTCAGCCAATGGACCTCCGGGTTAAAACCGGAGGTCCATTGGCTGAAACATTGCTTGTGTTTTTGTCAATATGTACAAAATTTGAAAGTTATAGCTTGGGTGATAACTCCACTCTGCGGAGGATTTAGTTACAATCCACTCTCCATGTACTGTATTTTCTAGAATTGTATTTTCTACTTTTTAATATACAGTATGTGGAGAGTGGATTGTAACTAAATCACCTGTGGAGTGGAGTTATCACCCAAACTATAACTTTCAAATTTTGTATATATCCACTAAAAACACAAGCAATGTTTCAGCCAATGGACCTCTGGGTTTAACCCGGAGGTCCATTGGCTGAAACTTTGCTTGTGCTTATTATGCTTTGCAACAAATTTGCAATTATTGCTTGGGTGGAATCTCCACTCTGTGGGTGATTTAGTGATAATACACTCTCCACGTACTGTAACTGACTAAAATGAATCATTAGCATTTTAAAAGATATGCCAACAAGCAAATTGCCACACGTTTGAAAATATTAATGGTGTATTTCAGCCCATTTAAAGTCGTAACTAAAATATACAATTTTAGGAAATACAATTGTAAAAGTATTATAGTACTGGGCCCAGCTTGCAATGCTTCGTTACTATTGTAAATATCATGAGATACGGATATCCAATGATACTCACAATAGTAAGGAAACATTGTGAAGTATTTAATTAGAAAAAAACTGCGATATTCTCATGGATAACTTTCTACAAGGTTTTCATTGCAAAAACTTATAAAGGTGTATGTTCCAAAAGTCAAATCAATAGTGATTTCAAAGAAATGATAACATTTCTATTAGTCTGTTATTTTTGTGTTACTCTACCCTTTGTAAACAATATCAGGTACGATTTGTCCACCTATGGGTACGAGTTGTCCAATCGTGGGTACGAGATGTCCAGGTTCCGCTCCACAATTTTCCAGGCATTTCCAGAAATGACATGCCATAAACTCTCTTCCAATGTAGGGCTGAAACGGTTGGCTCATTTTCGTAACCGACTAACCGAGAGCTATAACCGGATAATATCCGGTTATCCGTGGCCAGTATTTCACCGAATATGAGATCAAAACTACAGGAATTGAAAAGCAGTATTCTCAAACTATTCCGTAGTGTGTATGATATATACTTTGTTCACCAGTATACAAACAGTTGAACATAAAATACATGGAATATACACATTTACAATATATATTTGAATGAAATAGAGTTGCAAGTTCATCAGTACTGTAATTGTATACTGGCAGGGAAAGACATAGCCAGATTGACTGTCTTCCTGCCTTTCCCTGAGTGAGAGAGAGAGAAGAAAAAGAAAACAAAATGTCACATGAGTCAAATTACCACAAATATTTTCAGGGAACATTTGTCTGCTTACCACAAATAGAGAATCTGATATGCAAATTGTTTTGTGTTAACCCTACAACACAACTAACTACCGAAATAACAAACAGTTGTGTATATTTATATTAACCCTTTAACAAAAAACAAAGCTGATTAAATACCGAAATAGAAACTGATATTGACATTTGTGAGTATTAACTCTGTACCAAAAATATGATCTCATAATGTCAGTGATCAGATTAACCCCTATGCAACAGTGAATTGCAAAATTAGTAGTGTTGACCCTAATTTACCACTTACAGTATATTAACCCTGTGCATTGATGAGTCATCAGTAATTGAATTGTGGTGAGTTAACCCCTGGTTGATCACGTATTTGTTAACCCTAAATATTACTAAATACAAAGTTGACATTGCAGTTGTATCTAACTGTTAGTCTTAAACACTACTTGCAATTGTTAACCCTGTAACAAAGAAGTATATTCAAGTGTAATACCATAGAAACATAGTAATGGTTATAAATAATTTAGTACCAATATTGGTAATTTGACTTGGCACTTCCTATTTCATGTTTCTTGGTATTGACACTTAACCCATCCCCTTACTTGAGTCACAGTGACCCTTTGACTATATAATAAGTGTATTACTATGGGAGCACAGAAATGGTTGCAAATATTTTTGTCCAATTTTGGTAACTTGATTTGATAATAACTATTTCGTGTTTCTTGGCACTGACACTTATACCCAACCCAAGTTACATGCCTTACCTGTAATGGTCCTTTATTATTGGACATAGTGAGTCTCAAATCCTTAGAGAGGTAATAGTCATGTGCACTTAGAGAATAAAAGTGCAGAAAAAGCCAAGAATATTTTGATGGTATTGTGAAGAATTGAGTTGAAATACCTAATTTCATAGAACTCATAATTGAAATCATACTAATAAATCACAATGTCAGTCACAAAAGATACCATAACTGATGATGATTTAAAGATGTTGGAGATGATGAAAGGATTGAAAATACCACCACCCAAATGTGAAAACACAGAACAGTTTGAAATTTACCTGAAGCATTATGTTCAACAAATGGAGAAATTGACTGCAGATATTGAGAAGCATAGCTATTCCTTCCCTAAAATATCATTATTTTATGGAGAACTGAATAAAGGAGAAGTGAATTTTATGACGTGGAATTATGAAGTAGAATGTTTAGGGCACAAGGAACTTATAAAGAGGAACAATTATTGACAGGCATCCGTAGATCATGTAAAGGAAAAGCAGGCAACATATTACATAGAATGGGAGTAAAGGCTACTGTAGAAGAGATTCTAAAGAAATTTAACTCCACATAATCGATGCTGGAAACTGGAGAGTCAATTTTAAGGAAATTTTATGCCTGTAGCCAGGAATCGAACGAGACGATTACCACATATGCAGCACACGTAGAGGATATCTTTGCTGAAGCAGTGGAGTTAAAGGCTCTTGCTCCAACACAGGAAGATATTTTGAGAAATGTCCTGTACCAAGGACTTAAGCCTCACTTGCATAAGTTGGCCGCATATAAATATGATACCGTTGTAGATTATGACAAATTTAAGATAGATATTAGAAAGGTAGAGAGTCAATTAGAGGAAGATACAGAGAAAGAGAAGACGACGAAAAGTTTAGCCGCAATGAAAATGGATGAGAAGAACGAACTTAGTGAAGTGAAGGATTTATTGAGGAAATTAAGTGATAGACTGGACAAAATGGAAAAAGACAGAGAAGAAGCAAAGAAAGATGAAGCAAGTGCAACCACTCCATATCAACAAAGTGGTTATACTAGAGGTTATAGTAGAGCTTTTACAGGTGGATATTGTGGAAGATTTAATAGAGGTAGAGGTCATTCACAAGATAGAGGCAGAGGACGTGGTAGCTATACACCATCCCGACCAGTTGCAGGGAATAATTTTAGACCATGATGCTTCAAATGTGGCAGTGAAGAACATAAGATCCGAGACTGCCCAAACTAGTAAGTGCCTCTGTGACGGGGTTGAACCGTGGCACAAGATTTATTGACAAACATGACCCCAAATTAGTTGGCAGCTCTACCGAAGCAAAAATAGAAATACTGCATCCTAATCAGTCAATAAATATCAATGGCTATTGTGACAGAGAACTGAACTTCCATACAACTAATGCAATACTTCAGGAGACATCAGTATCTAGTCTACCAAACTGTATCGACATTACATCTACTGTCATCAAATATAACTACAAGAAAAATGGTAACATAACTGTCAATATTTCTAACGTCACCACTCAGTCTGTGGTAATTCTGCCTAGATCTTTTATCTGTGAGGTACAACCAGTTGCCATAGACAAGTCAGTTTTTGAAAAGATTGAAAAGCAAACAGAGTTTGATGCCTTTGAACAAATCCATGTTGAATCAGATCTCATTATTGACCAGAAATCCATGTTAAATGCACTTCTTCAGAAACATAAACATATATTTTCAAAGAATGATCAGGACATAGGTAGATGTATTTTAATCAAACATAGGATAGATTTATTGAATGACATACTATTTAAACAACGATATAGACACATACCACCTGCAATGATTGATGAGGTTAGAGAACACTTAGAACAGCTATTGGCAGCAGGAATCATCAGAAAAAGTAAATCATTTTGGGCATCAAATATCGTCTTAGTATGCAAGAAAAATGGCAAACTGAGAATGTACGTTGATTATCGAATGCTTAATAGCTGTACCATTAAAGATGCATATGCACTACCACGTGTGGAAGAAATTTTTCACTGTTTGAATAACAGCAAGTGTTTCAGTGCCATAGACATGAAAAGTTGCTACCAACAAGTGGAATTGGAAGAAGAGCACAAAAAACGGTCTGCTTTCACAGTTGGGCCGCTAGGGTTCTACAAATTCGAGAAGATGCCCTATGGATTGTCGAATAGCCCAGCCACGTACCAAAGATTGATGGAAGAATGCTTGGGAGATTTTAATATGAAGATATGCGTAATATACCTTGACGACCTCATCATATTTTCAAAACGTTTCAATCAACACCTTGAGAGATTAGACGTGGTATTAACATGACTACACCAATGTAATTTGAAATTAGCAGCAGAAAAATGTTTCTTCCTTAAGAAACGAGTGAAATTTCTTGGCCACATTGTTAGTGAGGATGGTATCGAGACAGACCCAGAGAAAATAGAGAAAGTGAAGAACTGGCCAACTCCCTCAAATCCAGATGAGCTCAGGTCATTTTTAGCTTTCAAGGTTATTACAGGAGATTTGTTAAAGACTTCTCGAAAATAGTACAACCACTAAATGAACTGCTCCCACCAACGCAGAAAAAAAATGAAAGCAACAGAAAAATAATTGGAGATGGACACCACTTGAACAGGAAACTTTTGATAATCTAAAAAATATTTTGACAAAACCACCGATATTGGCATATCCTGATTTTAGTCAACCATTTGCATTGCATGTAGATGCAAATATAGTTGGACTGGGGGCAGTATTATAACAAGAACAAGACAGAAAGAAACGAGTCATAGCTTATGCAAGCAGGAGTTTATCCAAGTCCGAGAAGAATTACCCAGCATTTAAACTTGAATTTTTATGTTTGAAATGGGCAATTACCAACAAATTTACTGATTACTTAACTGGAAAGCATTTCTCCATGTACACTGACAATAACCCGCTTACACATATACTTACAAGTGCAAAGCTAGATGAAACTGGTCAGAGATGGGTATCTGCATTAGCAACATATAATTTTGACATTCTTTACCGTGCAGGATTAAGGAATGGTGATGCTGATGGAATGTCTAGATATCCACATTATAAAATTACAGATGATAGAGAAAGAATCAGAATAGAAAACAACACTGTTAAAGCTATTTGTAGTAGTGTGCAAATTTCAGTATATATGCAGAGACATTACCAGCTACATCTATAAACATTATTGATGTTACGGATACATCAACACAGTGGCACAAATTGAACTGAGAGAAATATGAAGGAACCAACGACAAGACAATACAATAGGAAAATGCTTACGTGCCAAAATAGACAGAAAACTTTCTCAAGGACACTATGATAGAGAGGACCACATCATGAAAAAGAAAAGTAATAAGAGGTGCATTATATAGAGAGATAACAGATAATGATGAGAAATGTTTACAATTAGTCTTACCAACTGTATGCAGAGAAAAAGCATTGATAGGTTTACATGATGATATTGGCCATCCAGGTAGAGACAGGACACTTTCACTGCTTAGAGAGAGATTTTTTTGGCCTGGTATGGCATCCGAATGTGAAAATTGGATTAAGAAATGTGACCGTTGTTTGAGAAGGAAATCACCAGTCACTACTAAAGCTCCACTGGTAAATGATGAAACCACCTACCCACTCAAATTAGTTTGTATGGACTTCCTCACCTTAGAACCAAGTAGAGGTGTAGGCAATGTACTGGTCATTACAGATCACTTCACCAAACTAGCCTTAGCAATACCAACTAGAAATCAAACTGCAAAAACAACAGCAGAAGCATTGCATGACACTTTCATCGTCCACTATGGCATACCATCTAGAATCCACTCTGACCAAGGCAGAAATTTTGAATCTTCAATCATAAAAGAATTATGTGACATTTTTGGCATTGATAAATCGAGAACCACACCATTCCATCCAAGTGGAAATGGAACATCTGAGAGATTCAATCGAACACTCCTAAATCTCCTTGGAACTTTAGAGCCAGAGAAAAAGCCAGACTGGAAAAAATATATATCTTCTCTTGTATATGCCTATAACTGTACGAAACATGAAAGTACTAAGTATTCACCATTTGAATTAATGTTTGGTAGAAAGCCTAAATTACCAGTGGATGCAGTATTTGAGACCGATAACAACAACAGAGTTGACATGAAAATAGATAATTACATTGGTGAACTCAAGAAGAGAATGAAATTTGCATGAGACACAGTAGAGACGCACCTCCAACAAGCACGGGATAAACAAAAAGACATTTACAACAGAAAGGCAAAGGCGAGTAAAATAGAGGTTGGTGATAAAGTCCTGGTGAAGATTCTGATACACGATGGTAAGCATAAAATTGTGGATAAGTATGAGAAGAATGTATCAGTTGTAATAGACCAGCCAAATAGAGACATACCTGTGTACAAGATAAAATCTCCAAATGGAAAGGAGAGGACCCTTCATCTAAACCATTTGCTGCTCTTGGATGAAAAGAATATAGAAGATAAAGTAGGGGGAACACCTGTCCCCAAACCAAGAAGAAGTATTCAGGTGAATAACAAAGAAGAAGAGTGTAAGCCAGTTCCCAAACCTAGGAACTCAGTAACAGAAATAAAAGAAAGGCCTTTGGAAGAAAAGGAAAGTACAGAAGAAATCAGAGTAGAAAGCGACGTCACTGAAGATACGAAATCGGAGGAGGAGTATGTCATGTTGCCATTCTTGAGCAGGGACGCCTGTAAGACCGATTCAGAGGATAAAAATATTACCGAAACAACACACATAAAGCCTGTAGAAGAGAAACTTCCAGAACAAGAAGTGGTTGTGAGTCAGACTGACAGTTTGGCAAGTGAGGAAGATCAGGAAGAAGAAAACAGGCAAGCAGATGAAGAGGATGGAGAGAAAGAGCAAATGGTAGAAGAGGGGGAAAGACCAATAACAGAGAGAAAGTCGACAAGAGTCAGAGGGCCACCAAAGTATCTACAAGATTATCACTGTAGCACAGTTAAACACAGACCAGTAGATACAAAAACAGACACTTTAGATAAAGTACTGGCTTCTGGTATACTTACAGAAGTCAGTACTGAGATGGCTAACAAGTTGTGGGAGGCCGTAATGAAATACAGTTAGCCTTTGATTACCCAGTATTCAGTGTGAAATATAAGTCAGGGTTACCTGAAAGGGGTAATATTATTATTTTTTTTACACTTAATAAGAGATTACTATTCCTGTATACTAAATATAAATCGATTTATGAATAGCGTTATACTGTGGCACTATTAAGCAGGTGGGAAATTCTTGTCTCTAACGGCTGTATATACAGTACGTGGAGGGTGGATTGCAACTAAATCACCCGCAAAGTGGAGTTATCACCCAAACTATAACTTTCTAATTTTGTATATATCCATTAAAAACACAAGCAATGTTTCTGCCAATGGACCTCCGGGTTTAACCCAGAGGTCCATTGGCTGAAACTTTGCTTGTGCTTGTTATGCTTTGCAACAAATTTGCAATTATTGCTTGGGTGGGATCTCCACTCTGCGGGTGATTTAGTGATAATACACTCTATAATATTTTTAAATAGTTGCTACATACATAAACTAAATTATAATTTTTCTGTTACTTTCAGATAACTTGGAGGTTGTACAGAATGACATCCAAAAATCTTTCTTTTTTTTACAGATTTTGAAAAAACAGCATGTACTTACTGACTTGTCCTATTAATTAAACTTTTCCAGATTTCATGTTGCAAGATTATTGGATATACCAGTTATGACTTGCGTGATTGATTGGTATATGGATGATCAGTCCTAGTGATTGGTAGCGAGAATTGGCAATACTATAATAAATTATAGTAAACTTAATTTGTAATGGCAGCTTGCCATGGTAAATTACCTATTTTACACTTCTTACAGAGTAATGTTCATCAAAATTGCCTCTGTGAAAGCTTCCCAATTTTGAGGACTGGATGAACCATTTTAAATGAGTCAGTACCATACCTTGAATGTGACTAACATTGTTTTTTTTCTCTATAGATCTTCTCTATATAGAAAATGATGGGACATCATTTTTTTCAGGCAGGGGGAGTATGTAGCAGAGTTAGTTTTAATGTGTTTTAAATTTATTAATATGTCTTAACTGTTTATACTTTTGTCAGCCCTTTTCGAATTGTAATGTAGCGCAAGTTGTTTGTTGTATAATAACTTTCTGGAGGCAGTTACGAGTTTCTGTAGATCATTTGCGCGTTTTGATGTCATGTGATACTCTGAGTACTTTTGACTGGTCCATTTTGTCATCATTGGGATCCATGTCTGTTTTCTGTTGTGTTTTGAAAATTGTATCTGTTTATTTGATTGTGTTTGCGCTGTGAGTGATGTGCAAATGATGGACAGCACATGTTGAGGCTCAAAGGAGAAAATATTATTGTAAATACACCTTATCAATGGTAGCAGAGCAGAGAAAAAGATGGATGAACAAAACTACAAGATCCCTTCAAATTTGGATATTAACAGTTCTTATGACAACTGGAGAAATGAGCTGGAAATGTGACAGTTAGTGACTGACTTGGACATAAAAAAGCAAGTTCTGGCTGTTATTATTCCTGATTTGAAATGTAACATTAAGGTACCAGGAGCTTGTGAATAAATATTGATGAAGGTTATTATGAGTTAGTCGTGGCACAGATCTCATCCCATTGAGCCTACTTCTATTATATGGCACCCTGAGAGGGACTGTAACAATAGTAATATAGATGAAGAAAATTGAAGGAAATAGAAGGAAGGAGAGTGCAGGAGAAGGAGGAGAAGATAATAGTGCAATATAGTCAATTCCTGTTATATTCTTTTAAAAACTCTCGGATATAGCACGTTGTGTGGTCGGTGTGTATGGTGGTCAGTGCCCAGTTCAACTAGATCGTAGGTCTGGACCTTAACATTGCATTAATTAACAGCATACAGCCAAATAAAAGTTACTCGAGGAGAGAAATAAAAAATGCTAGTGCAAAGTCCGGATCCAAGGCCATTTGAGACAAGAATACCAGACCAATTTACGTTCAAATTAAATTACCGACACATCTTGTCAGCTAATTCGTATTGAATTGGTGTGAATTGGCTCGAGCTGACGAAAGGGTATACACGCCCAGCGATGCATTATGAACACAAATAGCCACATCAACATTAAATGACACGATCTGGGCAGTAGGGATTAGAACAGGAGACATTAATTGAATATGACGAAAGCAATTTTGTAATTAGCGTTTTTTAAAACTTCTTCCTATTTCTTATTTTCTTGATATCCCTTTCCAGTTCATTCCATAATTTAGGGAATGCAAAGACAGGTTGTCTAAGGTTTTTGTTCTAGTCCTATGTCTGTATAGAAGGTCAGTTTGACGTGTGTTCACATTGGTTTGATTAGTCGAGAAAAAGGTCGCAAACGATGCTGGAAGATTTCCATTTTGCCAGTCAAACATGAACAAAGACGCATGCAGGTTATACAGGTCTTTTATCTTTAGGATGCCATCTTTAATGAACAGTGGGTCAGTATGAGCGTTATATTTCTTATTATTAATGATTCGTATTGACGGTTTTTTAAGTTTAAACAGTCGATTACAAACTTTTGAGGCTCCCCATAAGGGGATTCCGTATATAAAATGACTCTGTATAAGTGTAAAATGTAGGGTTTTCATAACTCTGTGAGGGAGAATCTTTTTCACTTTACTTAGGGCGAGATTGGCGAGAGTAACTTTCGAGCAAATTTGGGATACGTGTCCATTATAAGATAGATTTTCATCAATAGATTTTTCGTTCTGCCTATTACCAACTTTGCCAATGACCTGATTATTAACATATATGTTCTCATGAGGATTATCTTCTTTATGGGTTGGATTGATAATTATGTATTTCGTTTTCTTGGGATTCAGAACTAAGTGGTTGGCGGAGCACCAATTGAATATTTTTTGCAGTTCCTTGTTGAATTCATCGACCAGTGGGTTTATCTAAGTACTCGACAACGAACGTACTTAGATAAACCCACTGATCGAAGAATTCAATAAGGAACTGCAAAAAATATTCAATTGGTGCTCCGCCAACCAAGATATTTCTGCGATTACTCATTACTCACGGAAACTGCCGATCATTAACGAAGTCTTGAACGCCAAAGTCGATTATTTCTCAATATATACAACGCGGCTTCGAGGTGTAATCTATCACAAAGGAGAAGCGGCAGATTTACTACGTTTTAAACGTGGAATGACGATCACTATCGATATTTCGGATAACCGGTTGGTAGCTAACTGGTTTCAGCCCGATTATCCGGTTAACCATTTCAGTACTATTCGAATGCAAATATTCAGTAACTTAGTTATCTAACTGATAACATGTATTACATTTCCCAAATCAACAAAAAACATATAACACTATCTGACTAAGTAGGAATAAACAATCTGAATGTGGGTGAAATAATTTGTTGTCAAAGGCAAGACTTCAACCTGCAAAATTGCATGAAAATATTCCGAAACCAGTCATTTTCAGCCATTCAGCAGCCCCAAAAGCCGAATTTTCCCACCACCCACACCTACCTACCCCTGGAGAATAGCATCTCCTGTTTCTAAAATGCATTTTTTTTAACATGTTTCCGTTTCATTTTACAGTTGCATGTCTGGTAACAAACCGAGAAATAAACATCCTGAATGTGGGTGAAATAATTTATTGTCAAATGCAAGACTCCAAAGTAGTATAGATGTGCAAATCATGCCCTATCGTCTGCCCCCCCCCCCCCCCCCCCGATTCTAACTCCGGGACACCGACCCCGAGGTCATGGACCATGGACCCATGACCCCGGCGTCCAAATCTATTAACCATATTTTTAGGCTCCACCTCTCCCTTACCGCCCTGTATGTACCCTATGTTTTAGCTAGCCCTCCCCAAAGCCCATGTTTGCCCAGCCTCAAAGCCTCTCCTAAGGGGCCCGGGATATGTATAGCCCAACAAGTATTTAGACTTTCCCCACATTGTTTTGGCTTTCCCTGTATGTGGGCTCCCCCCTCTCGGAAGCCCAGTGCCTCCCCACAAAGCCCTTGTATGGGCTGTCCCCCCCCCCCCCCTTCCCAAGGCTAGCCCAAAGCTGGGGACTTCCAAACTGGGGCGTCCAATGAGTACTAACAAACAGTTCCCCTCCCCCCCTCTCCTTCCCCACGTAAATTTCGTGCTCTGTTGGTGTATCTGAGGTAAATGTTGTCAAGGACATGTATATGTAAATACATACAAACAAAAAGATTAATCTGAAGGCTACCTGGAGTGACTAAACAGTTATGTAAGAAGATTACGATAAAGCCCATACTGGAATGTCTGATGTTATGAACATACAAAAGTCTTTGTTTATAAGAAGATATGACAGTGTCACGTTGTATAGTTATGCAAATAGATAAAGGACAACTGGTATGTTTGATTATGTCATAGATAAAGGTCTCCTTTGTTTATAAGGAGCTTAATATGATAAAGACCATGTACTCTGTTTGATTATGTCATAGTTAAGATGGTGTCACGTCGCAGAGGTTTGATTACGTAATAGGTAAGAGGCTTATGATAAGGGCATCTGGCATGTTTGCTTTTGCCATAGATAAAATGGTGTCATGTCGCAGGTGTTTGATAACCCTTTAAGATCGCGGCAGTGTCTGATTGGTCAAAACAAATATCCAATGAGAGTAAGGCGGTGTCTGATTTGTCAAGCAGTTGTCCAATCAGATCATACCACACGGCGATATTTTCCATGGGACCAAGAGATAAGTATGTTTTAAGATAATGCCACACAGGCGTTCGCTGATAGGCCAAAACAACTGTTGGCTATGGAATTGCCCGATGATGGTTTGGTAGTGGAAGCTGAAAAATAATTAACAACTCTGAATTTTCTCTCTAAAATCAGTTTACATTTAGTGAAAAGGGAATTACAATCAGTTTTTAAAGTAATTTTACAATTTCACAATAAGTAATTTTACAACATTAAGTAGTTTACAATAATTTTACAGATAATCCAGGGGGAGGCCACCAAAAATTTACAAGACGTGACGTGGGGGTGGGTGGGTCTCTTGAGTGCTCCAAAAATGTGCATTTCCAACTTGTGCAATTTTTTGACTTTTTTAAAAATATATCAATATATCAGCTAATATATGCCATCATTTGTGTTTCAAACCTTAAAGATGATGTTGTACATCACACTCTTAACATAAATACAACATCAGGAGGCTTTATATGTGAGAATATTGGGCTTAAACTGGGAAAATGTCACACGTTAGTAGGGGGTGGGTTTTTAAATGTAGAAAATGTGCAGACAATATTTTGGGAACAATTCAAATGAAAATTTGTTCCCGTATATGTACACCTGCTCTGGCCAAGCCTGATAATGAACAGCTTGTCATTTGTAGATTGGGGCCCACAGCAGCCCACAGAGGTTTAAATTGGTGGTACCAGTTTTACCCTTTACCTAACATGAAAAGCAGACGACACTTGCCAAAAAATTATTGAATAACTAATTTTTTTCATTTTTTGTCTCAAAAACATAGGTTATGACCCCTCATTTGAACGAGCTCGACGAACTCGTTCCAACGAGGGGTCATAACCTATGTTTTTGAGACAAAAAATGAAAAAAATAAAAAAAACTAATTCGCGATTTTTGAGAATAGCGCTGGCCGGGTTTGGCCGTTACGTTGGGTAAAGGGTTAAGAACATTATGAAAACCCCCTAAAGACAGCTGTGTCTACTAAGTTTATAAGCGTATTTTGGATTTGAATGGGAGAGTGGGGGGGGGGGGGGGGGTGGTGTCTGAGAACGGTAGTAGAAAATTTGCACGTAGTGGGTGGGTGGGTGTAAAAAGGAACCGAATAAAAAATAGGACGTCACGCCTTGCAAAATTTTTAGTGCCCCCCCCCCCCCTCCTCCGGATAATCATACAATAAACATAATTAAATGTTCAGTTACTGTCTTTTGGGCGTTTCTCTAGTTATCATCTCAAGCTGTCTGCACATCCAAAAACGTGTATTTTCTTAATAATGTATGAAAAAGGTATTTTCGTTTCTCAATTGCGAATTTTTCAGCTTCGTTCATTCCGTAACCCTCCTCGTCTCAAAGTCGCTGAGCAGTTTCTCTGATTTTTCCATAGACCGGATGTTGTCTGAACTGCCGTACTCGACTCATCGCCTTAAATAATTTCGTACACACTGCAAAAAAATATAGGTTCTCTTTAGAACCAAAACTGGTTCTAGTCTTGTCCCTGAGATGGAACCAGTTCTGTTTAAACAGTATTTATTTCAAATCAAATAAAGATTAACATTAAATATTAACAGAATTAAACATAAATTGAGGGGGTTTCTGCCGTAAGTTTAGAGCTCATACGAGGTTGTCTCAAATCATTATTAAGCAAAGGAGATATGAACAGTTGGCATATCGAACCAGTTTTGGTTCTATACAGAACCAAAACTGGTTCGATATGCCAACTGTTCATATCTCCTTTGTTTCAAAATGTTTTGCGACTGCGTTGAATAAGCTCCAAGTTTACTGCTGAATCTACTTCAGTTCATGTAATATTCTGTTAAAATTGAACGCTAATCTTGGTAAATTTATTTGATTTGAAATAAATACCGTTTAAACAGAACTGGTTCTATCTCAGGAACAAGATTAGAACCAGTTTTGGTTCTAAAGAGAACCTATATTTTTTGCAGTACAGAGGGAAGCTCTTACGCTGTCTCTAAGAGCTTCCCTAGCCGCTTTGGTGGCCTCGTCTCTGGGCAAGCCATTTTCCATGTACGACACTTTTAGTCTCTGAAATTTAGCTCCATTATCTTCATATGCTCTTATGATTAAAGTGCCTATTAGGTTCGTTTCATCATCTTCCTCTTCTGAATATTTGCTTTCAGTGGTTGTATCTCTATCGTCTGACTCTGAATATGAGCTCTCGTTAGAATCAAACAAGTTCTAATCTTCATTTGACTGAATGCCTTCCACACCCGCCATCCCAAACTCTCGAGGCAGTAACCATCTTCGTGTCTTTTGCGTGTAAATGCTCTTGAGAATGCTTCCCTTCAAAATTTACAGTTGTGTCTCGTCATGTCTTCACTCTTTGAACGCTCGGAGAACAAATGAGAACTGGGTTGACATCACGATTTACAAGATAGTGAAGAGAATCCTTAAATACGCTCATCGGTTTTCATACATGCACATCGGTTTTACATATATGCACATCGGTTTTACATACGTACACATCGGTGTTACATACGGGCACATCGGTTTTAAAGCATATTGTGAATTTTCACATAAAAACATACGAGTGTTTGAGGCTATATTGAGGCTATATTGAGGCTATATTGAGGCTACATTGTGAGGCTACATGTGAGGCTACATTGTGAGGCTACATTGGGGCTACATTGAGGCTACATTGTGAAGCTACATTGAGGCTACATTGAGTCTACATTGAGGCTATATACGACATCGAGGCTACATCTGTGTACTTCAGATTCACAAGGTGTATAAAAGGAAGATACCGCAGAATATTGTAACGGGTAAGTGGTCCCCCAAGTTAACCTATCCTACACTGTAGGGGAATCTGACTGACTAGAAATATAATTGAGCACATGAAGTCCTACAAGGAAGGAAACACCACATTATAATTTATTTTATATTCATATTTTGTATGTATAATATATAGAGGATATGGAATGAGTGTTTTTCTCATATATTATTTATGAAACGAGTCTTAGAATTTTCCGTTTTGGCGAGCCTCTGGCGAACCCAAACGGAAAATTCGGACGAGTTTCATAGATATTTTATGAGAAAAACACTCATTTCATATTCTGTTTATCATATGACACACACGCGCACAAATTAGCCACTTAGTATGACTTTCTAACCCATCACCTGACTTGAGTTGCAGACGGCACTTGGAAAAAACATCCTCGTATAACTAAAAAAATTAATTTTTTCCTTCCAAAACATAGGTTATGACCCCTCATTGGAACGAGCTCGTTGAGCTCGTTCCAATGAGGGGCCATAACCTATGTTTTGGAAGCAAAAAGTGAAAATATAAAAAAAAATGAATGGCGTTTTTCTTGTAGGTAAAAGATTAATACAATATAACCCACCTAAATAGGACAGATAACGTAAATTCTCCCTACTGAAATTATGCAAATGTCACCCAGTTGTATTTTGTTTAGCCAATCAAATTGTCCAGTTTTGAAATTGACCAATAAAAGCTCCCATCTCTAATTATGCAAATTATGAAAATGTGGCCTAGTTTTATTTTGTGCAGCCAATCAAATTGTCTAGTTCTGGAATTGGCCAATGAAATTGACGGGAGGCTCTATTTATCACTCATTAATATGAAAACAAAATATCAAATGTTTTAAAGTGAACAAAACGGACGAGGCATATGATAAATACAGGTATTGTATTTGGATGGACTGGGTTAATAAATATTTACTGGTGACACAATAAGTGTAAGTCAGTGAATCAGCACTGTCCACTTGTCCAATAAACCTTCAGGCAATTCCAACTCGTGATCAGTCCTGATTCAGTGTAGCTTTGGTTCAGCAGGGGGTTAAACTTTGGAAAACTTATACATTAAAGTAACAGCTTCTAAATATCGTAAGCTGGTCATTTACGTTTGATATGAATACAAGATGGAATGGGTTAATTAAATAGCATTAATTATGGCGGTGTAATCTGATTAAAATATATACAACTGCACCAAGTGTGGAATGACCCACTTGGAATTTGACAGCAGAAAACTAAATTGGGCACCGTTATCACAATTATGCCATGAAACATCTTATCCTTAATTCTAATTTCTAAATACTACTACATGTATCTTTTAAGATAATTACTGGAAGTGTTAATAATATGACAATTTTGGTAGGTTTATAAGAACTGGATCCCAATATAAATGAATTATTTGATTATTGACCAGGTAAATACCTGAACGTTCAATTTAATTACACTTTTTACGGTTCATCGAATTAGGCAAGTGGGGAAAATGTTTACACTGGGCGAGAATGAGCTTAATTCTAGCCCTGTGAAACAGATTACCACTTCCCATGTAGCCTTTTAAAATATAAGGCCTGTCGCCAACATAGCCACACTAATCACTATTTTTGTATAAGCACCTTTGCTTGTTTTGTAAATGATGATGAGAGTTTTAGCTTGTTTGAGAAGTGGTTGTTTTCGCTGGGAATAACCCGGCGCGAAAGCGTCAAAACGGCGTCTGCACGGCTTTTTATAGGTCAGGAAATTCCACAATTTTTTGTGGGGTCACGTGATAATACTCTCGACATGGGTTCTTCTGAATTACGGTTGTTTTAAAGTTACTGCGTAACTTTGATGCATGCATGTATCAGACACATGCGCAAGTGAAATTTAAGAACATTTCTCGTCGTGAATACCCCTTGAATTTACTGTAGATAATCTGTCAGCAGATTTTCACAAAACACACCAGTCTTCATTGGAATAAGAAGGTTGCTCACGGGTCAGGAGTCTACCAATGCACAAGATGTCAGAAAACTTTTGACAGAAAAGACAATCTAAGCCGCCACAAGACACATTCAGCCAATGAATTATCATGTCCATTGACGTGGACAGGTTAGTAGTATAGAAGAGTTGGTTATAGGTAGATCTGACTGTAAATTCGGGCACAGGCGTACGACGTTCTGATTATGAATATAATACCATAAAATAAATATTTTATATAATATATCTAATAATATGGACAGGTTGGCAACTGTTTTCTTCTCACGAAATTAGATGACGTCCGAATAATCGCTCGCCGAACGCCGAAACGCTACGCTAGAGCTTGTTCGGTTTCGGTTTTGGTTTTTCAGGTGGAATAAAACCTCGGTTCGGTTCGGTTTTCGGTTTGTTCATGAGGCCAAATAAAATTCAAGAAAACTCATTCTTATGTCCGGAGTCATAACTGAATGGCAGTGAAATTGAGTGATACTCAATGAATGCCCGAAATAAGCTATAATATATGAAGAATCAGGAAGGCCAATATAATAATTACCTAAATATACAGAACTTTTATTGTGCTTGGCCATTTTTCGAGGTCGGACACCTACACGCAACTTGAGGAAAGCTGCAAACACAACTAAACTGAAATGTCGGAAATTCACAGAATGTAGCCTTCCCAGAGTAGTGAGGGTACCCAGACACTGCCATTGGCAGTGTCTGGGTACTCTCACTACTCTGAGATGGCTACGTTCTGTGAATTTCTGCAGCAAGAGAGTATTTAATAAAAAACGAAAAACCTTAGATTACGGGGTGTCGACGGTTTCGGTTTCGGTTTTTAAAAAAAACTAAAAACCTCGGTTCGGTTTCGGTTAACCTACAGCTCTACGCTACGCACTCATAAACTCGATTATATTTCCATGACCAAGAGATCTCGTTTTTAACACTGGTACAAAGCGTACTGTGCTAACTCCATTATTTGACCCCTTACAAGCTGAAAATTTACCAGTGAAATGCAGATTTCCAAAAAGATTAAGCCGCCATTACTGAAATTTGACGATTATTTCGGTAACGACTAGAAACGGAAGAGGACAGGTAATTACGGATCGGGCCACTCGTCGGAGTGCAAGAGTAAACCAGAAACTACAAGAAACGGTCACAGCCTTCTTTCCGACTGGAAATGGACCTTGCATTTTGATTGATGTTAAATTTAAGCACCATGCGTTCACAGTAAGGTAAAACAATCAACAATGGTGACATGGTGTGTGCTTTCCAGGGCCGAACCGTTCAAGTACCTTGCCTTCAGGCCCGAGGGTAGTGGTGGATGAGTGGGTGAGGGGTGGGGCCGGGAGGCTAACCGCCTCCCCATGGCAACCTTTGTCGAAAGTTTTTGTTCCTTTGTCGGAAATTTTCTAATACCCGCCCCCTCCCCCATCTACACCCCTATAGCCTATGGGAGACAGTCTGGCTTTGGAGGTGCCTGATCAAAACGGCCCCTAGCCGAACCGTCCGGAACTGAGCGACCGAAACCGTTATCTAAAATCAAATAATCCACTCGTGTAACCCATAAAATTTGGGGTGAGGCATGTGCCTCCTGTGCCCCCCCCCCCCCCCCCCCCCACGGTTTCTACGCGCCTGGCTGATCCTCACGAATGTACTCCTCTATTTTCTGTTATGAAGTACTGATAAACTTTCTTCGTGTGTCCAAATTTCTCAAGAGATTTTTTGTCATGTATTAATCATTTATCTCATGAATATGTTTTTTAAAAGAATTGTGATGACTTCTCCAGTTTCCGGAGACCTCAAGTATGTCAAAATTCGGGGCTGGCCTGGCGCGTTAGCCTTGGCTCGCTAGGTCATAAATTTACACTCCGCGAAGATAACATGACTACAAAACACCCACCGATTGGATTTTTCACGCACGCATTTACTGTCAGTATTGGGAATAAGCAAAGTTCCAGCCAATGGCCCTCAGTATGGAATCGGGAGGGCCATTAGCTGAAACTTTGCTTATGTTTGGAAAGATGTCAAGCTCTGCCGACGATTCAGCGTTGCGGCTCATAATTTTTTTTTTTGTCACAGCTTGCCAAAGAAAATAAACGTTTGACTGTGGCTCAGGAGGTTTATACAATTATATGGCATGCAGGGCCGGCTCAAGGCTGCAGCCTCAAGTATGTGCAGTGATTTTTGTCTGTCTTTAATACTGTGCGATTTTGACATCTATATTGGGTGTAACTAAACTTTTAAACTGACCTTTTGTCACCTGTCATAGCCAAAAAAGACCCGAACAAAAACGTAAATTAAACTTGTAAGGTCTAGTAAAATATGGGACCCTATCCCAGAGTTTTCAGAAATAAGTCTATACACATTTCTTTGGAAACATACCCCACCCCCAGCAATTTTTTCGGAAAACGTGTAGCCCCTGTGCTTTTTAGGATGAAAACGCTGTTTTGGGGGTTAATTCTCCGAACAATGACAAATTTTCAGTTCAGATTTTTCTCTTTCTTTGGTTTGTTGAACTGTCTGGCAAATTTTCGGTCAATCGGTAATTTTCTCCGGCCCCTCGCCCGAGAAAATCTATTTATGCCACTGAGCGTAAGCGTATACACCAAAAGATGGGAATGGGAGAGGCCCGGCCTTTGAGGTTATGGTGCTCCAGACGTCGTCAGACTATTCTGAAGAGCACCTGTGTAGTGAACTTTAACAACTGAATTGACAGAATTTTCAATTTTACCAAATATAGTGGGCTTCAAAATGTTTTTATGTAACGAACAATTTAAAATTTTGGCCTCAATCAATACTGAAAGGTTGTTCAATACAAATTAAATGATATTATGTCTAAAAAAAACAGTGATCGGGCAACACAGATTGGTGTTTTCCATTCACTTTTAAAGTTTTGTCTGTGCTCTTCCCGGAGACATTGAACTGTATCCAGTTTCCGTTCCGCGATTTCGTCTCACCAATCGGTAATGACGGCTTAATCTTTTGGGAAATCTGCATTTCACTTGTAAATTTTCAGCTTGTAAGGGGTCAAATAATGGAGTTAGCACAGTACGCTTTATACCAGAGTTAAAAACGATATCTCTTGGTCATGGAAATATAATCGAGTTTATGAGTGCGTAACGTTTCGGCGTTCGGCGAGCGATTATTCGGAGATCACCTAATTTCGTGTGAAGAAAACAGTTGCCAACCTGTCCATATTATTAGGTACATTATATAAAATATATATTATATCTCACGTGACTTCCTTACATTCTGATTGGCTGAAAGATGATACCCTATTTCGTGTAGTTTGCATCCACAGAACTGACCAGGCACTACACCCAGGCACTACACGTTTTCTATTTTTAACACATTACTATATCAGTTTTCTTTTCATACTGGGCGAATAAAACTTATCAGGCTAAATTTAAAAACCGATTCACAGAGGCACAACATCCACAAAACGACCCGGAAAGAAATCTTTGTGAAAAAATGTATCGCTTGTCCATTGTTGAAGGCACATTTTTCGAGGCGTTCATTTTATTCCTTGAGAAGATGATCCATATCTCGTTTCGAAGAGAATGATCCATACATGGGTTCAACTTTCATGAGAACGCGTCCGGATATGAAAAATCGTTTGTTTCGCTGCTCATATTATTTCGCTATTTAATTGTATGTTTTGGGGCATTAAACGAATAAATAATGGAATTCAATTGAATCTTCGGAGTTTGTATCCCGTGCTGACCCATTCGGTAATGTATATGTGTGACAAATGTGTGGAAATTATCAAACTGCGTTGTCAAATTTCGAAAATTTTAGTTTTCATTCGCGAGTTGCGCGATTCTAGAATACACAGTTCCGTTTGAGGGAAATGTTTTGTTAACCCTTGCCGACCGATTCAAAATCTGCCTTCTGCTCATATCAATAATCCAAAAGTTAGCCATGTTTTGGAAGAAGAAAATGTTTTTTAAAAACTACACGGTATTTTTTTCTATATAACGCTGGTTGGTAGGGCTGCTACCTTGGTAATGGATTAACAAATCGCGGCGGGAACTGCACCACCTCACTGGGCACTATATGGGCGTAGTCAACACCAAGCCATGCACTATTCTTTAAATATTTTATGTTATTATAATCATAATCAGAAGGTCGTACGGCTGTGATTCAGGTGGATTTGCATGATCTATCCTGATAGGATGTCCGTTGTTTTCATTTTTGAGTGATGCTCATCTGTGTTGATAATAATTAGTTTTATGCGAGTAAGATTTTTAACACAATTCACAGCAATTCACAGACATACAGTGAACCCATCTTATTCGGAAGTGAGCTAATAGATTTGTGTGGGGGGGGGGGGGGGCGCAATGCTCTTCCATTTATATATAGGAATAGGATGGGTGCTTCCCAGATCTGTCAGTCGCTGATTGGACAATTCTATACCAGAATAGGATGTGCTCTACCCCAACCCCAACCCCAACCTGCTGATCATTGACTGCTTCAAACGCTCCCACGGAGCATTGTGGGACATTACAATGATAGATTTTTGTTCGACTGCACACAACTTGATGCAGTTTACTCAAAAAACATCAAAATCACATGTATGACATGGATGCAGCACATCTTAACTTTACACTCCAACCTGTTAACAAACAATGTTCATCACTGTTACAGAAGTCGTCTACTTATTAAATGACATACATGTCACAAATATCGAAACATGCAGTGTATATAACAGATTTCGTTTTTTCGTTATTTTATTTGCAGTGAGAGTGAAACTGATCAAATTTTAATTAATTACCTATCAAATGACCACTTTAATAAGACAACAAATGATCACTTTAGCAAGACAGAGCCCTATCATTGTAATGTCCCACATTGTGGGAGCGTTTGAAGCAGTCAATGATCAGCAGGTTGGGGTAGAACCCATCCTAGTCTGGTATATAATTGTCCAATCAGCGACTGACGGGTCGGGGAAGCACCATCCTATTCCTATATATAAATGGAAGAGCATTGCTCCCTCCCTCACAAATCTACTAGCTCACTTCCGAATAAGATGGATTCACACTATGTCTATGAATTGTGTCAAAAATCTTACTCGCATAAAACTAATTATTATTGCAAATACACCTGAATTTACAGTCAGATAATTTAAGCATTTGCCCCGCCTCCCCTGCGTTTGATTGGTCGAAAGCATACAGCGTGAAAGTCGTCAAAATCGTATAAACCAAATCACGTCATGATTTGGAATGTCGCTGCACGTTCACACATCCGATCCAACTTTGAAGATTCTGGAAGCCCCGCCCGCTCAATCCAATTGTCACCGCGAGGGCGTGACGGCAGACTGATAGATGGATAACAAGCTTGTAAACATAGATCAATAATCGATTTTTCATCGCCTCCAGTCAGCGAGAATATAATGATAATTTCTCGGGAACAATTTAATTTAATAAAATATACCGAAGTGGGGAACGAATAAAAGATCATACACCCAAACATGATTTTGGGGGAACTTAAAAAAATGTTTTTAATGATATTGTTACGTGACTTGCTAAATATCTGTCGTCTGCGATCGAAAATCAAAACAACAAACAATTTGACAATGATTGACGTGACCTGTTTGTGGCACACTTTCCTGAGTTTGACTGTTGTCTTTTGCGAAAATTAAAAGTTTTTCGTTCACGTACACATAGTTTTTTTATATTTTAATAATACAGCCGGATTAAATTATAAGAAATAACTGTTGTTTTTCTTCGGTTTATGCGATTTAAACCGAAAATTTTCAGCACAAGCTTAATCATAACTCGCTACGCGAGTTATGAAGCTTGTGCTGACAATTTTCGGTTTATATCGCATAAACAGAAGGAAAACAACAGTTACTTCTTAAATCTACCTATAACCAACTCCCCTATACTACTAACCTGTCGACGGCAATGGATGTAATAACTCGTTGGCTGAATGCGTCTTCTCGTGGCGGCTTAGATTGTCTTTTCTGTCAAAAGTTTTCTGACATCTTGTGCATTGGTAGACTCCAGACCCATTAGCTACCTTCTTATGCCTTTTACCCTTTACCCAACGTAACGGCCAAAACCGGCCCGCGCTATTCACAAAAATCGCCAATTAATTTTCATTATTGTTTTTCATTTTTTGTCTCAAAAACATAGGTTATGACCCCTCTTTGGAACGAGCTCGCCGAGCTCGTTCCAATGAAGGGTCATAACCTATGTTTTTGAGACAAAAAATGAAAAAGATTAGATATTCAATAATTTTGTTTGCAAGTGTCGTCTGCTTTTCATGTTAGGTAAAGGGTTAAAGACTGGAGTGCTTTGTGAAAATCTGCTGACACATTTCGCAGGAACGGAGTGAATCCATCGCCGGTTGGAAGCAAAGTTATGATATTTTTTTATACACCTTGTGAATCTGAAGTACCCGGATGTAGCCTTGATATAGTATATACCCTCAATGTTGGCTCAATGTAGCCTTACAATGTAGCCTCAATGTTGCCTCACAATGTAGCATTGGTGTAGACTCACAATGTAGCCTCACAGTGTAGCCTCAATGTAGCCTCAAATACTCGTATGTGCTTATGTGAAAATTCACATTGTGCTATAAAACCGATGTGCCTATATGTAAAACGGTGTGTACATATGTAAAACCGACGTGCATGTATGTAAACCCAATGTACATGTATATAAAACTGATGTACGCATGCGCGTATTTGAGGATACTCTTCACTGTCTTATAAATCGTGATGTCCACCCAGTTCTCATTTGTTCTCTGAGCGTTCAAAGAGTGAAGACGTGCCGAGCCACAACTGTAAATTTTGTAGGATTTCAAGCATTCTCAAGAACCTTCACACGCAAATGACACGAAGATGGTTACTGCCTCGAGAGGTTTGGGATGACGGGTGAAGGCATTCAGTCAAATGAAGATTATAACTTCTTTGATTCTAACGAGAGCTGGTATTCAGAGTCAGACGATAGTGATACAACCACTGAAGGCGAATAATATTCAGAAGATGAAGATGTCAAACGAGCCTAAAAGACACTTTAGTCATAAGAGCATATGATAATGCAGCTAAATTTCAGAGATTGAAAGTGTCGTACATAGAAAATGGCTTGCCCAGAGACGAGGCCACCAAAGCGTCCAAAGAAGCTCTTAAAGACAGCGTGAGAGCTTCCCTCTCGTTACAGTTATTCAGGTGAAAATGTCGGCTTTTCAAGAAATGTTCAGCTTATGATTAACATGGCCGAGGATATTTCGCATTTAAATTACCTCTCCTATTCACAATACTCACAATGTATATAGTTTATGGAAGCTCTGAATATGGCCCTTTCTGGAGACAACTGTACACAACAAAAATCTTACAATATCACTCAAATACACTCAGCCGAATGACACAGTTGATGGCTAAAACAATGGCTCAAAATGGTCAAAATTTTCGCATTTTGGGGATAAATCTCCAATTTTCGTACATCGATAGTGATAAAACTGTGTTATAGGAATTCCTCATTCCTCCACTGAGGATTTTACAACATGATCATTCTGACAAATAAAAAACATATGGGTTTCTTATTCATTTTTTCAGAAGGCTTTCTCAAAGCAAATTTACACAAAAATTGTCCCATTTGTAAACTGCCAATTGTCAGGTCCCAAACAGGTCTGGGTTTGTCATTTAACACTTCCATGTGACCTTGACCCCCAATTGAAATGCATTTGACAATACACAGTTTGAATCAAGACCATCAACAGATTATTTTGGCCATATCACCATTAAAGAGAATTATTTACTAAATCCACACCATCATAAACTAAAACTATAGCTCAAAATAGTCATTTGGCTGAGGATATCCAATAACCTCGGGAATGACCTTTTAATAGGAAACGAGACCTAAGAAATTATTTAAGGCGATGAGTCGAGTCGAGTACGGCAGTTCAGACAACATCCGGTCTATGGAAAAATCAGAGAAACTGCCCAGCGACTTCGAGACGAGGAGGGTTCGGAATGAACGAAGTTGAAACATTCGAAAGTGAAAAACGAAAATATCTTTTTGATCCATTATTAAGAAAATACACGTTTTTGGATGTGCAGACAGCTTGAGATGATAACTAGAGAAGGTGCAGAAAAACAACAAAAACTGCCCTTTTTCAGGACCAAAAGACAATTACTGAACATTTAGATATGTTTATTGTATGATTATCTGTAAAATTATTGTAAAACTCATTGTAATTGCTTTTTCACTAAATGTAAACTGATTTTAATGTTTTTTTGTAATACAATTTAATAGATTCAGAGTTGTTAATTCTTTTTCAGCTTCCACTACCAAACCGAAAGGAATGATTTCACGTGCCGAAGGCGCGCGGGGACGGTATGGGAAACAAGCCCCTTTCGACCCTCAGTGACTGTAAATGATCAATTCGCACATGTCTAGGTGTGTTGAAGGAGGAACAGGTTCAGGTACTCGGCAGGTGTCACCGGTTGCGTCGCGATGGTCTCTTGGCTGATGTCGGTTGAACCCTCGGGTGAGGACCAGTGTGAGAGGTTGGGTCCTCTCATAAAGGTACTACCTCTCCCCGAGGGTGCAGTCGATCCATCATCAGGCAACTTTATAATCAAAAGTAGTTTTGGCCAATCAGCGAACGCCTGTGTGGCATTATCTTAAAACACGCTTTTCTATTAGACCCATGGAAAATTCCGCCGTGTGGTATGATGTGATTGGACAACTGTTTTACCAATTAGACACCGCCTTACTCTCATTAGATACTTGTTTTGACCAATCAGACACTGCCGCGATCTCACTGGGTTATGAAACACCTGCGACGTAACACCATCTTATCTATGACATAATCAACCATGTCAGATGCCCTTATTTTAAGCCTCTTATCTATTACGTTATCAAACACCTGCGACGTGACACCATCTTATCTATGACATAATCAAACAGAGTACATGGTCTTTATCATATTAAGCTTCCTTTAACCCCTTACCTACCGTAACGGCCAAAACCGACCAGCGCTATTCTCAAATATCGGCAATTAATTTTCATTATTTTTTTCATTTTTTTGTATCAAAAACATAGGTTAGGACCCGTCGTTGGAACGAGCTCGTCGAGCTCGTTCCAACGAGGGTTCATAACCTATGTTTTTGAGACAAAAAATGAAAAAAAATAGTTATTCAAGAATTAGTTTTGCAAGTGTCGTCTGCTTTTCAGGTTAGGTAAAGGGTTAAACAAAGGAGACCTTTATCATAATGCCTTTATCTATGACATAATCAAACATACCGGGGGCATGGTGGCATAGCGGTAACTGGTTCTCGCCAGAGCACCGAAGTTAAGTAACATCGAGCGCGGTTAATAGTTGGATGGGTAACCATTTCAGCGACTGATTCGCACTCCCGCATTGTGTCCTGGGGCAAGGCATTTAATCCCGATTGCCTACATGAGGGTACGATGGCGCTGTGTACTAAGGCGCACTGCATGTCGAAGGTGCGCATGTCTCCAACCAATCTAACCCTGCCTGTGCCGCTGTGCAGAGTTCAGAGTTACGATGTTGGTGAGCTGACAGCCGCTCGTCGTTGCTCGGTGGTTCTCTCCGGGTACTCCGGCTTCCTCCACCTGTAAAACTGTCACCGACATGATATGACCGTGGCTGGTAATGTGTCGTTAAACCCTAATAAAAAAAAAATCAAACATACCAGTTGTCTCTTATCTATTTGCATAACTATACAACGTGACACTATCATATCTTCTTATAAACAAAGACTTTTTTATGTACATAACATTAGATGTTCCAGTATGGGCTTTATCGTAATCTTCTTACATTACTGTTTAGTCACTCCGAGTAGCCTTCAAATTAATCTTTTTTGTTTGTATGTATTTACATATACATGTCCTTAACAACATTTACCTTAGATACACCAACAGAGCTCGAAATTTACGTGGGGAAGGGTGGGGGGAACTATTTGTTAGTACTCATTAGACGCCTCAGTTTAGAAGTCCCTCAGCTTTGGGCTAGCCTTGGGAAGGGAGAGGAATAGTCCATACAAGGGCTTTGCATGGAGGCACTGGGCTTTAGGGAGAGGGAGCCCACATACAGGGAAAGCCAAAACAATGTGGGGAAAGCCTAAATACATGTTGGGCTATACATAGCCCGGGCTACATTGGAGAGGCTTTGAGGCTGGGCAGACACGGGCTTTGGGGGATAGCCTAAAATAGAGTACACACAGGGTGGGAAGGGGGAGGTGGAGTCTAAAAATATGCCTAACGGATTTGGGGCGCCGGGGTCATGAGTCCGGGGTCCATGACCCAGTGGTCAGTGTGTCGGGGTCGAGGGTCCGGGCGATAGGGCATGATTTGCACACCTATACTACTCTCCACCCTGAAAAATTGCATGACAAAATGCCGATACCAGTTATTTTCAGCCCCCAAGCAGCCTCAAAAGCAGAATTTCGCAGTATCCCCACTCACCTAACCCTGGAGCATATAACCTCCTGTTTCTAAAATGTAGGACAAAAATACCATGTTTCAGTCTCATTGTTTAGTTACATGCCTGGTAACAAACCCGCGTAAAAATGACTTTAAAAAAAAATAGCCAATTTTATGAAGCCACTAATTCCAATAATTCATCTGCTAATTTAGCCCTATGCATCAGACAGACTCCAACTTGGGAGCAAACCTTTACAAACAGCCAATTTTATGAAGCCACTAATTCCAATAATTCATCTGCTCATTTAGCCCTATGCATCAGACAGACTCCAACTTGGGAGCAAACCTTTACAAACAGCCTCCCCTCTCCCCCCCCCCCCCCCCCCCCCCCCCACGCACACACTCATCCACTACGTTGACATTCAAAAGATCTACGCTCCTGGTTTGATCAGTGGTGGGTGAAGTTTGAAGAGGGTGTGGCGCTACTGACGTCTGTTCACAAATTTTCTGTTCAATGTAAAACGTCCTTCAAGGCAGCTCAAGTGCTGAACTGGCTGATAATTTGGTCAGTATTGGCTTTGTATTATTCCTATGTTTTATTTGTCAATTCGTGGAGAACTGGCAGTCTGAACATGCTCTAAAGAATCATCATCCGATTCATTCACATTATTGCACAAACTCATCAACTGATAATATTTAGAAACAAAATGTTAAACAGTACTCATTATTTTAATGGTAGCTAATTGTGGAAGCTTAACAGTTCGAACACCAGAGGCCGCTCTGCCGGCCCAGGGACATGGAATGTCATACTTCCATTAAGTAGGATGTCTGCTAAATTAAGGGTGGGTAGACCAATCAATATTTTTCAACGAGCAGCCCTAAGGCTGCACGCTGAAAATATTGATTGGTCTACCCCCTAATAATAAATATGGACTCTTACAATTTCGTTCCTTGAACTGACATGAGAGATACCACCAGGGTTCAAATGCACGCTAAAAAACTAAAGTGTTAAAAACTACATTTGAAGTGCTGTATTTAACACTTACTAAGTGCTGAACTAGCACTTTGTTCAAGTGTAGATATCCCAGAACTTGACAGGCGTTACAATAATACCACTTGACAAGTGTAATGTCGAGACACTTAAAAGGAAATAACGCAGATGACGCGGATCAGGCTCGAACTCTCGAGCCTGAGCCGTGTCATCTGCGTTGTGTCCTTTTAATTATGTACCCACCAAGCGCAAATCAAATTATGGACGATTCTGAAAGAACCACCAATGCTAGACGCATGGGAAGTGCCATCCATTCAAGTTTCAGATGTCTGACGATTGTAATGTCTAAGTGCTTAAAGCATTGCACTTTGAGTGTTAAAATCAACCATAAGAGTTAGAATGGGTTTAACACCTTGAAAGTGTCAGTTTTAACACTTTAGTTTTTAATGTGTGGTTAAAATAACATAGCTCTCTACTAATTAATCCTAATTGTAATTTTGTCTTATTAATACTTTCTATTTGATACGCATTTTTACATGTTGGAATTCGACTAGATAGTATGAATTTGTATTTTCACTCGTTTAGAAACTAAGAATATTTTTGTTGTCGCCATTTTTGCTAAAAAATTCTGGGAGTTTTTTTTTTGATTTTGTTGTTGATTTTTTTCCCTTCGCTGACATTGACCTGAACGTGAACACAAAGCATGGCGTCATTCCAGAAAGAATGCCTACCGTTTTGGCATTCCCTCACTCATCCCTGTCGCTGCATATTTAAGGGTTTTGAATTCTTAGATTTTTCATAGATTACTGAGGCACATTTGGCTTCGAGTTCTTTTGAAATGGTATTTTATTATCGATTCTGATACGAATACGATGGCAGACGTTCGTGAACCGTTTATGTCTGTCGTCCACTTGTTCGAATTGCTTCTTTCGCCCCTGAGTTCAATACCCAAGCATACTCTCTGGCCTGGAAATAAAACTCGAATTGAAGTTTAGTTTACGTGAGGGTGATGTCAGTTGTAAAAAACGCGACCGCATGCAGTACATGTTACGGCTGCACGATATTCAAAACAATACCGGTATCGGTATTCAAAAAAAAATATACCGGTATATCGAATACTGTTCAGATATCTGAACATAAGTACCACAATCGAGACTTGGGACATCACAGTCGGAACGAATCAGCATGCCTTGATGATGCGGTTCAAAAAACATTTACACAACGCAGACGATATCAAAATTTATTATTTTAAATCAAATTTTTCCAAAAATTTCTACATGATATAGTTTTGTTGAAAGTTTTGAAAATTATTGTTTCAACTGCTGAATGTGTATATTACGTGTTATTAATAAATATGGACTCTTACAATTTCGTTCCTTGAACTGACATGAGAGATACCACCAGGGTTCAAATGCACGCTAAAAAACTAAAGTGTTAAAAACTACATTTGAAGTGCTGTATTTAACACTTACTAAGTGCTGAACTAGCACTTTGTTCAAGTGTAGATATCCCAGAACTTGACAGGCGTTACAATAATACCACTTGACAAGTGTAATGTCGAGACACTTAAAAGGAAATAACGCAGATGACGCGGATCAGGCTCGAACTCTCGAGCCTGAGCCGTGTCATCTGCGTTGTGTCCTTTTAATTATGTACCCACCAAGCGCAAATCAAATTATGGACGATTCTGGAAGAACCACCAATGCTAGACGCATGGGAAGTGCCATCCATTCAAGTTTCAGATGTCTGACGATTGTAATGTCTAAGTGCTTAAAGCATTGCACTTTGAGTGTTAAAATCAACCATAAGAGTTAGAATGGGTTTAACACCTTGAAAGTGTCAGTTTTAACACTTTAGTTTTTAATGTGTGGTTAAAATAACATAGCTCTCTACTAATTAATCCTAATTGTAATTTTGTCTTATTAATACTTTCTATTTGATACGCATTTTTACATGTTGGAATTCGACTAGATAGTATGAATTTGTATTTTCACTCGTTTAGAAACTAAGAATATTTTTGTTGTCGCCATTTTTGCTAAAAAATTCTGGGAGTTTTTTTTTTGATTTTGTTGTTGATTTTTTTCCCTTCGCTGACATTGACCTGAACGTGAACACAAAGCATGGCGTCATTCCAGAAAGAATGCCTACCGTTTTGGCATTCCCTCACTCATCCCTGTCGCTGCATATTTAAGGGTTTTGAATTCTTAGATTTTTCATAGATTACTGAGGCACATTTGGCTCCGAGTTCTTTTGAAATGGTATTTTATTATCGATTCTGATACGAATACGATGGCAGACGTTCGTGAACCGTTTATGTCTGTCGTCCACTTGTTCGAATTGCTTCTTTCGCCCCTGAGTTCAATACCCAAGCATACTCTCTGGCCTGGAAATAAAACTCGAATTGAAGTTTAGTTTACGTGAGGGTGATGTCACTTGTAAAATACGCGACCGTATGCAGTACATGTTAGGGCTGCACGATATTCAAAACAGAATACCGGTATCGGTATTCAAAAATATACCGCGGTATACCGGTATATCGAATACTGTTCAGATATATGAACATAAGTACCACAATCGAGACTTGAGACATCACAGTCGGAACGAATCAGCATGCATTGATGATGCAGTTCGAAAAACATTTACACAACGCAGACGATATCAACATTTATTATTTTAAATCACATTTTTCCAAAAATTTCTGCAAAACAATATCATGTGACCCCCTCATTGGAACGAGCTCGTTGGGCTCGTTCCAATGAGAGGTCACATGATATAGTTTTGTTGAATGTTTTGAAAATTATTGTTTCAACTGCTGAATGTCACAGTGTATATTACGTGGCACATGCGGACGATTCCTCTGGGTAAAGCGATAATATTATTCAATCTGAGCTACAGTTAAAAAACTCAAGACATCTTGAAAATTAAATTGTGGGTAAATAAATAATGACGATAAACCGATAATTTTGTAATTACACCGGTATTCAATCGATATTGGTTTGAATACCGGTATATATCGGTTTATCGAAATACCGTACAGCTCTAGTACATATTACGATAAAAAACCAGACTGCTTAAATTAATTTCCATATACCGCATATTTTTCTCGTCAGATCTGACAATCTTTCGAAAAAAACTCGACCAAAGGTTGCGCATTACATCCGCATATAATTAAAGTGGCATGCCGTTTACATCTTATCAGAATTTCCGTCAAAATAATTAGCAACAGCCAACGTGCGATCTCGCGTTAGTTTTTGCTGTTTATTTGGCGGGAATTCTATCATTCATGAACATGGAGAACACAGAATAGGATCACAACAGGTTTTCCAATAGATTTATTTATTTATTTATTTATTTATTTATTTATTAGGGTTTAACGACACATTAACAGCCAGGGTTGTATCATGTCGTTGACAGTTTGACGGGTGGAGGAAGCCGGAGTACCCGGAGAAGACCACCGGGCAACGACGAGCAGTTGTCAGCTCTCCAACATCGTAACTCTGAACTCTGCACCGCGGCACAGGCAGGGTTAGATTGGTTGAAGACATGCGCACCATCGACGTGCAGTACGTCTTAGTACACAGCGTCATCGTGCCTCCATGTAGGCAATCGGGGTTAAGTGCCTTGCCCAAGGACACAACGCGGGTGCACGAATCGGTCGCTGATATGGTCACCCATCCAACTACTAACCGCGGTCAACGTTGCTTCACTTCGGTGATCTGACGAGAACCGGTTATCGCGACGCCACCGTACCTCCTTCCAATAGATTAATATCATGTTATATACGTGTCGTATAACCTGTTAACATGTTACACTTTCGCTGCCGAAAACGACTATTGTCACCTATTTTATGATGATTAGGCCTATTTGTACGTTCTGGTATGCGCAGATAAAACCTACCATCTGATTGATTGTTGGAAAGGGCTCAGAGAGCCCTTTCCAACAATCAATCAGATGATAGAGTTTCAAGTATGTCATAAGTTTTCTCAAACTTCCTCGCATACAGGCGTACATAGACGTCCACCATAGATGGCTAAAGTGGGCGTGGCACTGAAAGGACTAAGCTCTTTATTTACAGGCCTGTATGCCACAGACGCTCGTCGTATTATCAGAATTTTACATTTTAAATTAATGTTAGGTCTGTGCTACCTATACTAATATTGTAGAAGGCCAGGCACTCTTCAGACCGAGATTTTCAAAAAAACGGGGAAATAGCGAATAATTTACCGATTTTGCTCAAATAAATGTCAGTTTGGCGTTCTTTTCACGAAGCCATTGCCATTTCGGCACCAAGTTGGGCAAAAATTAGTTTTTATCACCATTTTAATCTCATTTTCATATACTCAGGCGAAATATTTCAGCTCCGGCAACCCTGCTTATCCGGTTCACTCGCAATGAATTCTCCCCCGCTCGTTCATTGGTCGGTAACAAATAGCAACAACCTCTACGATGTGCGGGAAATTCAAAATCCTGTAAGCGTTCAGAAGTTCAGAAACTGCGAACAGACTATCAAAAACGTCCAAAAAGACGTGAAAGACTTTCAAATTATGTCTAAATCTTCCGAACAGCCAATGACAGTATCATGGTAACAAATGATATAAACTTCCTGTAATCTTACAGTAGCAGTCAGGCAATGATTTCGACCAATGAACGAGCGGGGGAGAATTCATTGCGAGTGAACCGGATAAGCAGGGTTGCCGGAGCTGAAATATTTCGCCTGACTATATGAAAATGAGATTAAAACGGTGATAAAAACTAATTTTTGCCCAACTTGGTGCCGAAATGGCGTGGCTTCTTGAAAAGAACGCCAAACTGACATTTATTTGAGCAAAATCGGTAAATTATTCGCTATTTCCCTGTTTTTTGAAAATCGTGGTCTGAAGAGTGTCTGGCCTTCTAGAAGTATAGATAGTATAGACCTAATATTAATTTAAAATGTAAAATTCTGATAACACGACGAGCGCCTGTGCTGTATACTCCGTTCCCAAGTAATGTGCGATTAATTAGTAACGAAACGTTTTTTACTAAATGGTTAGCCGTTTAAGACATAACATAATATAATATTTATTAGCATAAGATATCATGTATAGGACAGTATGCGAGAATATCTTACCTTCTACAAGAATCTGGGAATTTCGTTGGTTTGCAAATGTCACATGCAAACCCCATATAAAATCATATACCGTCAGTTGCAAGTCATATGCGACTGCACACCAGAGTATTCTCCCCTTTGTTCGTTCGTCTTTCAAAATGTCGGAAAACAATAAACACTTCGCGCAGACCGCAGACGAGGAGATAGATGCAAAACGTCTTAAGCTGAACGCGGACAATACAATTAAAGCTAATAAAAGATGTGCCAATATTTTAAGAGACTATCTCAAAGAAAAAATGACACAATTCAAAATTACACTGCTGTAAACACAGTGCAATCAAACCCCAATGTTTATTATGGAAATGTTACAATCATCCATAACCTTACAATAAACAAGAATTAAGATTCAATTCCTGGTAATTTACAAGATACATGTACATTCATTTCTGTGTTATCTGATTCTTCATTTGTGAACGATTCGAAATTCTGGAAGTCACAGAAACGCGTTCATTTTTGTTGGTTTTGATATATTTATTTGTGTTAATTAGAACAAAATGTGTTGAAATTAAAATTAACAAGAAGGAATTTTACCATTTATCAGTCATTGTATAGTCTAATTCATTATAAAAAGGTAATCGGTAAGATATATTCGTTACACAGTTGGGTAGTGACCTAATATGGTATATATGGGGTCAGTTAATTCCATATTGGGCTCGAGCGAAGCTCGAGCCCAATATGGAATTAACCGACCCATATATACCATATTAGGTCACTACCAGAAGCTCGAGCCCAATATGGAATTAACTGACCCCATATATACCATATTAGGTCACTACCAGAAGCTCGAGCCCAATATGGAATTGACTGACCCCCCATATATACCATATTAGGTCACTACCAGAAGCTCGAGCCCAATATGGAATTGACTGACCCCCAGATATACCGTATTAGGTCACTACCAGAAGCTCGAGCCCAATATGGAATTGACTGACCCCATATATACCATATTAGGTCACTACCAGAAGCTCGAGCCCAATATGGAATTGACTTACCCCATATATACCATATTAGGTAACTACCAGAAGCTCGAGCCCAATATGGAATTAACTGACCCCATATATACCATATTAGGTCACTACCAGAAGCTCGAGCCCAATATGGAATTAACTGACCCCATATATACCATATTAGGTCACTACCAGAAGCTCGAGCCCAATATGGAATTAACTGACCCCATATATACCATATTAGTTCACTACCAAACTGTGTAACTTATAATATACATGTAACATGGATAATAATAGTACTCAAAATATTTCAGTTCCGTCCACCAATTTTCCCTGATCAAAGTATTATACTTTATTAATTTAATACGCAAAAGAACATGGAAATGTTGAATAGAACTTCCCATACACTTCATCAAACATATCATAATCGTCTGGCGAAAAAAATCCCGAATCACGCTGCAGATTTTTTTGCATAATCTGGGGGTTCTATTTTCAAATATAAATTTGAATTGCTCAAATTTACTCAGATCACTAAACCTGTTGATCTGAGTCTTAAAGCACGGAATAATGTGTACACTCCAGAAGAAAATGGCATTCTTTTTCTATTTTTTCAGAGTTAGTTTCACATTGTGTACACATCCTTTCGATTACAGCCTTCTGTGGTTGTTAATGTCGCCCTTTCTCAGTAGCTAACTTGTTGATACGAAGCTTAGTGAAAATTTCCCGGTCTTCCGTCGAGTTTGTTTCCACTAATCGTTTCAACACTGGGCCTTTATAGGATGACACCTAGTTCCTCTCACCCCTATCCCGAGTAGATACGGCCATGTGTATTCATCCAAATGCATGTAATCGCTCTGAGTGGATGTCACTTCTCTGCTAGAGCATAATTTTGCACTCGAGAATATTCGAATTCTGTACACGCCGAAAACAGGGAGGTGAAACACTGGAATTGCCGCAACAATGATAATATACTGCACTTCCCGAGTTTCTCTGACCAGTCTAAGGAAGAGTAAATGTATGGATTGGCCTGTCCATTTCGTCCCCTGGATATGGTATAGATCAACGAAAATAACATATACATAAATCCAAATACCATTGTGTAGATAGCGTGTCAAATTCGTGTTGGAGTAGCGCTCAGAAATATACTGAGCAAAACGCATATAAAGTTGATCAAATGCGTTGCAAAGCTTTGAACTTCCGTGTTGAAGAGAGGACCGTAGACATAGATGAATGCAGAGGCAGCGGAAGCTCGATAAAAGTGAAGGGGCACAACTTTTCAAGGCTATCATAGTTCGGCCGGTAACTAGACGATTCGTCGTAACGACGAATCGTCCAAATTACGATCACAACGAATCGTCTTTTAGGTTTTCGACGAAACATCCAAGGCATGGATCTGTAACACTGAATTATTTTTAAATTTTTGGCCGGTTGATTTCATTGAAGTTTCAGGTACTTTCATGTGGGATCTTTTCAAGTAACACCAAAAAGTGTTTAAAAAACATGCTTATTATTTTGAGTAGAATAAGACATGTATGCTGATGAGTTTTTAATACCTCCTTGATGTGGCATCAAAAGTGTTTATAAAAACAAGATTTGTGAATATATACCCGCAAATTTACATTTTTCGCATGTTATTTAAAATTGTGCTGTTGGGAAGGTGGGGGGGGGGGGGTATTTCGCTTATTAATTTACGTTGTGTTCATGTGCTATTGATCCGATTTATTTCAAAATATAAAATAGGTAAAAATTAAATATTAAATTAAAGACTCAAAATCGTAATCTTCGACGAATCGTCCAAAGAACAACGGAAAATACCGACGAATCGTTCATTGGACGATTCGTCGGCAATTTCCGTTCACGACGAATCGTCCAGATTCTACGACGAATGTGCAATCACGACGAATCGACCGGCAACCGTTCGGCTCAGTGAAAGAGAAGTTACAATCGTATAGTAAATGTACAGTGACATACTATATAGTGTCTCGTTTAGACGAGCATGCGCGGTGTGGTCACTGTCCTGTCCATTTCTTTTACTTCAATCATCAACCCGAAGGCTAGCCTAGCTAGGGTGAAGTAGAAGAGACGTACTGAAGCGACTGAAGGTGGGATTCATTGGCAAAATGTTGCTTGGATTTTCAAATAATATATTATAGGAATGCCTTATATTGACACGTTTGCGTGCGCCCATATTAAATCATTGTGTAACCGCGCAACATGTCTGTGGAAAAAAGTGGAGGGGCATGTGTCCCCTGTGCCCGTCTGGTTCCGCCGCCTCACGAGGAATGAACTCAAATTGAATTTCTTCTTCAACACCTTTGTACATGCCATTATACTAAACAAACAATTAAAACTGAAGAAGTTTCTTTTTAAAATACACGCTAAAAACTAAAGCGTTAAAAACTTCACTTGAAGTGCTGTATTTAACACTTACTAAGTGCTGAACTAGCACTTTGTTCAAGTGTAGATATCCCAGAACTTGACAGGTGTTACAATAATACCACTTGACAAGTGTAATGTCGCGACACTTAAAAGGAAACAACGCAGATGACGCGGATCAGGCTCGAACTATCGAGCCTGATCCGCGTCATCTACGTTGTGTCCTTTTAATTATGTACCCACCAAGCGCAAATCAAATTATGGACGATTCTGGAAGAACTACCAATGCTAGACACATGGGAAGTGCCATCCATTCAAGTTTCAGATGTCTGACGATTGTAATGTCTAAGTGCTTAAAGCATTGCACTTTGAGTGTTAAAATCAAATCCTAAGAGTTAGACTGGGTTTAACACCTTGAAAGTGTCAGTTTTAACACTTTAGTTTTTAGTGTGTAGACCTGAATACACAGAACAATCAGAACAGGTTGAACGATTTCGTTATCACGGGCAGTCCAAAGAGTAATTATGTGTTTTTTTGAAACGGTGCGGTTGTTACCCGATAGTTACAGATGTGAATGTTTGACAACACTGACACAGGCGAATACGCGAAGGTTATATTTTGGACTGCAGTACCACGTACCGCAATTCGTGCATTAAAAAACAACCAAAATCAGCATTCTTCCGAATAGTGCCTTGGGGCTGAATTGACTGCGTGAAAAATGAGAGGTGAGATGTAGTTGCATCTAAGGTCGGGGCGAAGAAATAAGGCAACTCTACACAACCTTTTCGCATCCCGTCGTTTTAACACTTATTACACACTAAAAACTAAAGTGTTAAAACTGACATTTCCAAGGTGTTAAACCCATTCTAACTCTTAGGGTTTGATTTTAACACTCGAAGTGCAATGCTTTAAGTACTTAGACATTACAATCGTCAGACATCTGAAACTTGAATGGATGGCACTTCCGAAGTGTCTAGCATTGGTGGTTCTTCCAGAATCGTCCATAATTTGATTTGCGCTTGGTGGGTACATAATTAAAAGGACACAACGCAGATGACGCGGGTCAGGCTCGAGAGTTCGAGCCTGATCCGCGTCATCTGCGTTGTTTCCTTTTCAGTGTCGCGACATTACACTTGTCAAGTGGTATTATTGTAACACATGTCAAGTTCTGGGATATCTACACTTGAACAAAGTGCTAGTTCAGCACTTAGTAAGTGTTAAATACAGCACTTCAAGTGTAGTTATTAACACTTTAGTTTTTAGCGTGTCGAGTCGGTTTATTAACGACCCGCGGTGAATGAATAACAGCACTCTGGCATATTAACGGTAACAAACCTTTGGTCTGTTATTAATTCCTCTTCGGCCGTTAATACAACAATAACATACGACTGGAGCCTGGAGGGCGTTACGGTTTATTAACAGCCTGGGAGGAAAGAATAACAGCCCGAGGGTTTATTGCAGACCCGAGACGAAGTTCAGGGCCGTTAGTAAGCCAGGGGGTGGGGGGGGGGGAGGGATGCTGTCATTCAGTCATCGAAGGCCGCTAATAAACCGGGACGCCGGACAAAATCATGTTATTAGTATTATTACTATGACCGGAAGAGGGCGGCGGGCTGTTAATGAATTTTGTTTTCATTAACGCCCACCGCTCGCTTCAGGTTGCATGATGTCATGAATTCCCGAGTTTTACCGCCCCGCTATACTTCGTTAATATACTAGAGAACGTCCGCTCAAGTGGTGATAATAAACCGTAACGTCTTCAAAAATCACGTTATTCTTATTAAACACAGCTTTCCGATGTTAGTTAGCATTAGTGCAAAAACAGGCCGAGTACAATGTACATAAATGTTGGTATCATTCAGCTTTACAGCCATTTTAAAACGTGATACAAAAGAATGAAGTCCTGAATGAAGTTTTCTCATCAAGGACAAGAAAACTCCCATGAACACTGCAATCAACTGCTAGCATTGCCGATGGCGCCTTGTTGCAATCAGAGGATGATACATGGTTAATTTGTTCTCATTTCAGTTGGCACCAAAAAAAAAAAAATCATTTGGCACCGAATAAATATTTCACTTGCCACCGAAAAATTTTGGTCCAGCGTGAATACATACAGATTACTACAACAGTCAATTGGTCTGTTGGGGCGCGGTGGCTCAGTAGGTAGAGGTGCAGGCTACAAGCCGAGAGGTCCTCGGTTCGAATCCCACCTGCAGCAACCGCGTTGTGTCCTTGGGCAAGACACTTCACCCCATTGCTGGGGCACGGTGGCGCTGTGTACTAAGGCTAACTGCACGTCGATGGTGCACTTGTCTTCAACCAATGCTAACCATTCTTGTGTACTTGCTCGCCGTAGCTCGGTGGTTCTCTCTGGGTACTCCGGCTTCCTCCACCTGTAAAACTGTCATGGTCATGATTAGCCATTGTACAGAAATATGTGACCTTAAAACACCAATAAATAAATAACTAAATTGGTCTGTTTTGTTGTATTCCGTAGAGTTGACGAGATGAGATCCGTCAGATCAAACAAGACGCCACAGGCGTCGAGTTTGATCTGGCCGATGTCATCTCGTTAAAGAGACGGAATACAACAACACAGATCAGTTGGTTGTTGTAGTAATTTGTTTATTATATGACAATTAGTATTTTAAACTGATCGCATCACCTGAAAAATCAAAACAAAAAAAAATCAAATACAACAAGAATTATATTAGCCAGATAACCATTAACAATTTATGGAATTTGGGAATACCAAACGCGTACTAATATCGAACGTTCGTGTCGAACATGAATCTTGAAAGAAGACTTGAATTTCAATCGAAATCGCTTTCGATAACACAGATTCCCCTACGGTTTGTTTGATTCGCATCTTGAAAATAGTTGGTAATTGTTATTGTGCAATTGTTCAGCACGGCATTTTCAAATAGATCCCGACTGAAATGTTTGCCAACGGAGATTAATGAGGAGACACTCGTGTTTACATGTATGTTCTGTGCTTACACGCTAAAAACTAAAGTGTTAAAAACTACACTTGATGTGCTGTATTTAACACTTATTAAGTGCTGAACTAGCACTTTGTTCAAGTGTAGATACCCCAGAACTTGACAGGTGTTTCAATAATACCACTTGACAAGTGTAATGTCGCGACACTTAAAAGGAAACAACGCAGATGACGCGGATCAGGCTCGAACTCTCGAGCCTGCTCCGCGTCATCTGCGTTGTGTCCTTTTAGTTATGTGCCCACCAAGCGCAAATCAAATTATGGACGATTCTGGAAGAACCACCAATGCTAGACACATGGGAAGGGCCATCCATTCAAGTTTCAGATGTCTGACGATTGTAATGTCTTAGTGCTTAAAGCATTGTACGTTGAGTGTTAAAATCAAACCCTAAGAGTTAGAATGGGTTTAACACCTTGAAAGTGTCAGTTTTAACACTTTAGTTTTTATTGTGATATGGTCTATGTTTATTTATAGGTCTCTAGTAGGAATAGTTCGTTCACGTGCATGTCGTTTGAGACAGGCATGATAACGATCTGGAAAACTTCACACTCTTGTTTTCCGGAGAGCTGGATTTGATGGGCAAACTACAGTGGTATTGAGGAGCCATTTGTGGTAGTCATATAATAAAACTTGGTATCCGTCGGTTTAATCCCCGCTCGTTGGGTGCAGCTTCGTACATTGACATTCTCTCCAACTACACAGGTAATCCACGTTAAATTAGCTAACAGAAGCTTGACTAATATCAAAACTCAAATAAATCCTAATCCAACTCTCAACTTATTGGATTATCTATTTAAATATTAATTTTAAAGGTCACTTCAGCATCTATGCCTATATCATGATGGCAGCGGATGTGAAGTTCAGGCAATGATTCATACCTTCTTGCTTCTAACGTAAGGGGACTTCCATCCCAGGCAGTGATCACAATGGCACAGAATTGTCTGGTGCCGAATTTTTAGCCAACTTGGATATTTTTGTGCCAGACAAAATGTTTTGCAGTGCTAAACTCTGATAAGTGCTTCTTCGGCCTATGCCTTGATTTGAAGTCCACACCCCCCCCCCCCCCCCCCCTCCAACCTGATATTTATTTATTTGTGTTTAACTGGTAGAGTGCTGGAAGCCCATATTTGGGCTTTATTCTGAAGTGCAGGAGCTGCAACTCAATGGCTTCATATTTTATGGATGTGCGTCATATAATTTTTGAATTGAAATTATTTAGTCTGTGAGGATTTGCCTTGTTACAATTTATGGGAGAGTGCCACTAGGCACTCTCCCATAAATTGTAACAATGCAAAGAGACGTGGACAAATTTGGATGATCAAAAATAATTTAGCACTCTACCAGTTAAGGTAACATAATTCTGAACAATGGCTATTTGTCGTGACCACACACAGAGATAAAGTCAAGTTCAAACAATCGTTTATACTCATGTTTCCCATTTTAGAGGCCTTTCATCCCAGGCATTGGTTACCGCATCATATTTTACCAGTAAAACAGAGCTAGTTTACCACAGTAAACAAACACTGTCTCACTTCCCGATGTTTCCACGGGGGACCCATCCAACGCCCTATTTCTGGCGTGCACTTACGATTCATTTTGAGACTATTTGCTAATGGTTCAGGCAGGTTTTCCGGTTGTTGGACAAAAACCCAGCGGAGTAACACTTACCCTGAAATAAACTCTCTCAGCAAACCATGAAAAGACTTGATACTGGTGAGAAAATCTGTCGGCAGAAAGCAACAGTAGATGGAGAGAATTACTTGGCTACGACAAACAACTTGCAGACGTTTTAACGTATAGATCGGGCACAGGTCGCAGCAGTTGAAGACATAACAGCACTGGACCAATGTAATCCCACTGGAACAAGCGAGGTTAGGTCCAAGAAGCTACTATGATCTCAATGAGGGTTTGTACTTTTCCAATTTGAAGACAAAACCGTCAGCAAAATCAAGCGTGATAGCTCAATCGTTCATCCCATTTACGGGGTCCTGTTCAGGTAAGTCAACAGGTACCAGTACCGATACGGTCGGTGTCCTTATGCTCCAACCGGTACCGGTATAATGAAGCTATTGTCCCGCTGGTACCGGACCATAATTGTTTTATGAGAAAATTCCCAATTGAACGAGGGCAAGCGGGCTGATAATCATGTATGGCACACTTGCATGACAGACTTTCAACTTATGTGCGAATGAGCATATTAAAACACTCTAAAGGTTCTGTCAGCACCACGAACTCAGTGAGGCAGACCATTTTGACTTTTCAAACGTGGCATGAAAGACAATGAAAGCTCCGTCATCGGCTACTTCGAAGAAATTATTCTGTGGCGACATCAAAGTAATTATAAAGCACGATCCTCTGGCTTTATGATTACTTTGATGTCGCCGCAGAATAATTGGACGATGCCATGTTTGTCTTTGCGATCTTATGGACTGGGGCGGTTTAAATGCGAATTTCTCCCACCTGACCGCGATGTGTCACCCAATTGTTGAGGTGTCCCGATACCGGTTTCGCCGGTGACAGACTCTGTCCCGTCCCGGTACCGGTTATTTTGGTATCTACGGTACTTTGACATGCCTGGTCCTGTTTTTCCAATGAAGGAAAATCTATTGACCACTATAACAGTCCACATTTTAGTTGCAGATGGACGAACCAATGCTTCGCGTGGTTTTTCGGTAGGTGACATTTCGAGTTACCTCCCTTGTAACATAGAACGCTCCGAATCATAAGGTGCTTTACAAACACCTATCAAAGGAGACAATTGCCATTTTTAGACAAATGACGCCAAATATGACTACCAAACGTGTCAATTTCGTTATATCCGATAGCAAAACACACACCTGCCGAGTTTGAAGTCGATCGTGCCAGTAGAGTCTGAGGAGACAGAGCAAGTCACAACAAACAGAATAACTCGAATAATAGTAAGATATTTTTTATGGTGATTAACCCTTTACCTAACTTGAAAAGCAGACGACACTTACAAAACAAATTCTTGAATAACTAATTTTTTGTCTCAAAAACATAGGTTATGACCCCCTCATTGGAACGAGCTCGACGAGCTCGTTCCAAAGAGGGGTCATAACCTATTCTTTTGAGACAAAAAATGAAAAAATAATGAAAATTAATTGGAGATTTTTTAGAATAGCCCTGGCGTGTTCTGGCCGTTACGCTGGGTAAAGGGTTAATTTAAATTACATTAAGAAGTATGATAGTGTGTGCATAGTTGGCAAATACGGTATGGGGCGAGGCACAAACAATATTGGACGAGGCGATACACTAATCCCAATAATATTTTTGCTGAACCTCATAAGACACCGTATCCGTCAACTATGCATACCATGATGCATTTATTTTATCAGCCTCGCGATTTCTTTTTATAAGAACATATATTATAAGGTCATTCAAATTTGTTGTGTCTTCATGGCGCACTTTCCTCCGCTACGTCTTCTATCGTGGTGAATTTCCGAAACGTTCATGGTCGTACTGCCCAATCGGTTCTCGGAAACGTTTAGCACAGAACTAATGAGAACCCTCCATACAGGCCAGAGAATCTGCCGAACCACTTTTTGTTGTGTACCATACCGACTGGCGTCTAAATCGGTGTCCAGCTTAAATTTTTTTCATTCCCCATATTTCATTTCCGGCATATCACCTAAAATTCCCCAAATTATGCCTACAAATTGGTTAAAAATCCACCTGATTGTCCACAAGATAGACATTCAGCCATACTCCTCTAGGTTTGTGCAGCTCATTTTCCTGCTTAAAACATAATCTACGTCTCCCTCAGATGAACCGAGTCTCAGTCGATAACTCCGCTATTTGATAAATGCAAAGGGGTTGATACATACCCCTCCATCTTACGCCGGTGACTAGAAATCTGCTCTGCGACCGTGTCTTCTGGGTGAAAAAGACGCAAATTCAACACAGAAACTTACGAACAGCAACAGAGAATCCTCTGATGGCTAATATAATCCGACAACCGATGGGGCAGCGTGATTGTGCGACTGACGGATTTTTACGCCTGTGTCTGTTTCTGATGATGCAAGGGCGCTAACTCGATTTTCGCGTGAGTTATACTTTATCGATATTTTTTTTTGTAAAAAATACTGCATCAATGTTCCGCTCCACATTTTCCTGGCATTTCCAAAATGACATGCCATACACTTTCTTCAAATGCAAATATTCTGTAACTAAGTTATCTAACCCATAACATGTATTACATTTTCCAAATCTACTAAAACATATAACACTATCTGACTAAGTAGAAATAAATAATCTGAACAGTGGTAAAATAATTTGTCAAATGCAAGACTTCAACCTGCAAAATTGCATGAAAAAAATGCCGATGGCAGTCTTTTTCAGCCACCAAGCAGTCTCAAAAGCAGAATTCCCACTATCCCCAATCACCTAATTCTGGCGCATATAACCCGGTTTCTGGACTGTGGGAAAAAATTCCATGTTTCCGTCTCATTTTTTAGTTACATGCCTGGTAACAAACCCGTAAAAAATGAGATTTTAAAAAATAGCCAATTTTTCGAAGCCACTGTTTCCCAAAATTCATCTGGTAATTTACCCCAATGCATCAGTTTCCAACTTTGTGACTAAGTCTTCAAATTCTCTTGTCCAACAAATAGCCTAATGTAATTATATATCTGATACTAAAAATATATTACTAATTTACATGGCATTAGTTTCAATATATGCCCCATGTTTAGTAGAGCTGAAACGGTTAAGGGGTTTTCTTGATCGATTAATCACGTGGATTAACCTTGGTTAACCGATTAATCACTTGTCCAAATAGATATCTGAATAATTGCCGTACCGTTGATGATTTGCCGCATGAACCCTTTACCCAACGTAACAACCAAAACAGACTGGGCCTTATACAAAAATCTCCATTCAAATTTATTAGTAATAGTAATAGTTTATTCAAGCAAAATAAAACCTACAGAGAGGCAGATTGCATAAAGAGTTAACAGAGAAATGATATGATTATTAGAAACAAATAATAAACGAAACAATAAAGTAAATAAATCTAATGTATCATACATATAAGTATATAATCTCAAAATCCTAGGTCAGTTTAATGACCTACTATTTTGCAATTATTGTTTCTCTTTTCCTGAAGAACAGCAGGATTATGTTGCAGATGGTGTGACATAATGAGGGCGTATTATTTTTCATAATAAATTCAAACCGATCTTGTTTTCTTGCATTTGAAAAGTCTGCATTATTCCTGTTAATTATTGCTAACAACTGTCTCCTAGTGTTTGTATAGGCCGGACAGTCCATGACAAAATGCATCTCGGATTCCACATCGCCGGCGTGTTTACAGACATCAGAAGCATTGCAAATCCTATCTTCTAAAGGTATTGGTGGCTACGCATGTCTCCCCTTTTCAATTGCCAAATTATGATTAATAATCCGTAATCTTGTAAACATACTTTGCGCTTCTCTTGTTTTTGAGTGAGCTAAATAGAGCTCGAATTTAATGTCGTTTTTGAAGGCGCGATACGTGCGCAATTTATTTTTACCGTGCTTTTTGTTGTCAATGTTAATAGCGGGGGAGGAATTCGTCACATACAGGTGAATTGTGCACTTGGTGATACCTTCTTGAAATTTGGCACACTGTTAGTGTAGGCTATGAGGTTCTCAAAAACGATCGGCTACAAGTTGACACCGACCGGTGGCGACCAGTAGCGGCACAATCCAAAATGGCCGCCAGCGGCTGAAGGGAACCTCCTTTTCGACGGTCTACCGACTATACATCCGATTGTAAGGGCGCGAAAGTGAACTCTGATCCACGCACGTGTTGGAAACAGACGTGGGAGATGATGTAGAATAAAACGAGATTCTCTATACGGACGCATCAATTTCTTGGAACTTGAAAAGAGCGTTGTTTCTCCGGGATCAGCGTCATTCAGGCAAACCTGAATGACGCTGATCCCGGAGAAACAACGCTCTTTATGAAGCAGTCTCTTTGCCATACAATCTCTTGTTTGGCGTAATTCCGCAAGCAATTCTGATTTGTCTGTCGAAATTAATTCGAGAACGCGATTGTTCACAAAAATCATTCACAGAATGAGTGAGAATCCTCTTCGTGTACGGACTAGTACTGACTGGGAACGTTGTTGCTTTTGCCAGCAAGACAGTTCCAAGAAATTGATGCGTCCGTATAGAGAATCTCGTTTTCATGACGCCTATAAAGCTATTGAGGAAGACATAACGCGCTTCCTAGATAATGGCGTTGAGCTTCCATATAATTTGACCATTGATTGTTTGATGAGAGAGAGTGATGAGTGTATGTCGATGTCACTGTTGACGAATAAGGCAATATATCATAAGACATGCCGTGACAGTATTCGGACTCACATCGTACAGCGCGTGCTACACAAGCGAGAGCGAAATGAGGCAGTGGCATCCTGCTCCACGCTGAGTCCTAAAAGAACACGGACAAGTTTTGAATCTGGCTGTGACAGGAAACTGCCCCAGTGTGTTTATTGTCACAAACGCGAAGGTGACAGCAGTGAGCCTATTTGCAGATCAATGTCTGATAACAATAAACTCAAAATTATGGCAAAGGAAGCCGAGAACTGGGTTGTTTTTTCTCGGGTCAATGCAGCATTTGATTCCGCTGCTAGTGATCTTTACTATCACAAAACCTGTTATTGTAAGCTTGCCAATGAAGCACGAGCGGCTAAATCTAAAAAGTCGAAGAACGCCGAACATTCCGCGTCAGGCCTGCCCTATGACCCTCTCGTTATGGCAGAGCTCATAACATTTGTTGAACACAACGATTCCGCGATGAAGCTTGTCGATCTCAAGAATCTGTACAGTCGGAGGTTGAAGCAAGTCGGTTCTGATTGGCTTAGTGAAGAAATACATTCCACTCGATTCAAAGAACATTTGTTGCAGAAATTGGGCGATGGCTGGGACGCCTTCACACAGGGTAGAGATGTGTTTATTTCAAGTAGGTTTCGAGTTGGCTCCTTGTTGTCCGAATCTTTAACTCGTATAGTGTCTGAGGAAGAGGCAAAAAAGATAGTTGATGTGGGTCTTCTTCTGCGTAAACACATACTCATATCTCAAGCTCCTTTCACGGGATCATTTTCATCTTATTGCTTGAGCGAGCCTGTACCCAACTCACTCCTGACTCTTCTTAGAGTTCTACTTGAGGGCACATGTAGTATACAGAACTTAGGCGATGATGAGACTGTTAATGCCAAGACTCGAGTGGCTTGTACTATTTCACAGATGTTGATCAGCAATTCAGCGAAACGCTCCGAACATGCACAAAATGTTCACCAGAGACGTGACAGAGAAACTCCAATGCCTCTTTATGTGGGTTTGAAGTTGCATGCCCATGATCGTATGAAAAATCTTATCAGAGATTTTCATCAAATGGGACTCTCTGTCTCTTATGATCGCGTAATGGATGTTCGCAGGAGTTTCGCGAGAGCTGTTTCACTGCGGTTCAAGAACGAAGGTGTTGTAGTCCCAGCTAACTGCAAACGTAATGTTTTCTCGATAGGAACCACTGATAACATTGATGTATCTGGTAGATCTGATATGCATGGTACGTCCATCACACTCATTGGTCAACTGAGCAGGGACAATGTGGGTACTGATCCCCCACCACTGAGTTTAGATGTTCCAGAAGACACACAAATTGAACTCCCAGACGACTATGCATTTGTTCCTTTCGTTGAAGACTTTGGTGGGGACATCAGGCTTGAATCTCCAGATGAATGTAATGTACGGCCCAATGAATATGCAGATTTGAACGTGGGAGAGAATGACTGGTTGTCTCATGTGTCACAGATCAGCAATAAAGGGAAGGTTGATGGCAGCTGGCAGCTTGATGAAGTCCCTGTGACCTTTTCAGGCTTCTTTTCAAAACATGAAGATCAAGACAATGTCAAACCTCGTGCAGTTATTGGGGTATTCCCTGTTTTCAGTGAGCAGAAAGCGGACTCACTCAGTATGCAGAAGCATGCTATGTATGTGGTCAGGGAAGCTACTGCTTTCGTAAACCCCGGCCAGATACCTGTCATTGAAGGTGACTGTCCGTTGTATGCCAGGCAGAAAAAATGTCAATGGCTGTTCCCAGAGGAGATAGGTGAGGATCGAATGGTGTGTATGATTGGATTCCTGCATCTTGAAATGTGCACCCAAGAAGCTGGTGGTAAGCTTATGGGTGGTTCTGGTTGGGAGCGAATGTTTCACCTCGCAAAGATATTCACACCCGGTGTAGCATCATCCCTACTTGGTGGGAAACATGTCAAGAGGACGCGACAGGCATATCTTCTCACTCTAGCTTGGCTTGAGATCCTCAGAAAGAATGCTTATGAGATTTACTGTCAGCAGACTGGGCCCCATGAGTCATTTGAAATGTGGGAACAGAGGATTCTTTCACAATCTCCAACTGCGCGCTATTGGGGTGAAATCGTTCGGAACTTTCTCTTGACAAGCTGTCAATTCGTTCGGAACCAACGAATCGGTAACTGGCCTGGTACACTGTGTTCTATCGATGAGTTGTGCAGTTACTTTTTTGCCCTAGGACATACAAATTATTGTCGGTGGGTCCCCGTATTTCTGAGAGACATGTCTCAGCTACCCAGGCGGCATCCTTCAATCCACAACAAATTCATGGAAGGCCATTTTGTGGTCCAGCGTAGTGAGAGGAAGTTCAGTATGATGGGTTTAGATCAGAGCCAAGAACATAGTATCCAACTACTCAAAGAAGACAGTGGTCCAAAAGGTCTCTATGGCCAGGCTGAAGAGAAAGTCGTTATTGAGCTTTCAAGGTCAGAAGTTCTGCGTGTTATAGATGAGTATGAATATGCAAGTTTCCACACAACATCATCAGATAACACGGAACACCCGGAAAGTTCGGTATCAGAGCAGAAAAAATTTCTGAATCAATTGAAATCTCTCCTCGATCTGGTGAATCAGGGACTCATTATCAACCCTTATGATGAAACTAGTGGTCAGCTGGTGACATTAGATACTGGTGAATATATGGACCCCGAAGTTAGTAAGAGTTTACGGTCATTACCCGAAAGGGGCAAGCATTTATATTCCACTTTCTTGAAGGAAAGGCTTGTGGAATGCACCGTACCCCTGAATGATGTTATTCCCAAGGCAAATATATATACCTTCCTTAACCCACCCCCAGCCAACCTGGACAAAGGCCGAGACAAACTCATGTCAAGTAAAGCAACTGCCGCAATAGTTACCCAGATGTTCGTTTCACTGCAAGCCCGGCCTGATTCAAACATGGATGAGTTTTTCATGCACGAGAATGCACGTGATCCGCCAGCATTATCCGATAGAGGTAAGCTACGGAGTGGGACAAAATCTCAAATTCTCAATTGTTTACCAGCTATTCCTGCACAAGGGAAGAATTCAGCAGCTAGACAAGCTTCAGTTGTCATCTTGGATATGCCTGCTGTAGTCCATGTAATCAAACCACAGAAAGCGGATCTGTTTGGAGAATATGCTCGATTGCAATTATTGCCATACATCGAATCTCTGATTAACACGAACACCACAAGGGTTGATGCGATCTATGACTGTTACCCCGAAGGCAGTTTGAAGAATCAGACGCGAGCAAAACGCCTCGGTGAGACAGCAGTTAGGTTGATACGGGTGTCCGAGAACGTCCCTTTACCTAAAGGGAAGAATTGGCAGGCATTCTTGAAAGTTAGTGAGAATAAAGACGAATTTTTCAAGTTCCTGTCTGCTGAACTGCTGAAATTAACATCAACATCCGAGTACCAGTTGTTAACGACATCAGGAGAATATGTACTATGCAATAAGGATGTTAGCTTATGTGACATATCTCCATCGAACCACGAGGAAGCAGACACGCGCATGATGCTTCATCTCAACCATGCAGTCTCACAAGGTCACAAAATAGCTTTTCTTCGCACGGTTGATTCTGATGTCGTCATTCTGTCTTTGCACCATTTCGCAACATTCCGTGACCTTGGACTCAGTGAGCTGTGGATTGGGTTTGGAATTGGAAAGGCATATAAAGATATGCCAATTCATGAGATAGCTTCACAACTTGGACCTGATTACTGTAAGGCCCTGACTTTCTTCCACGCCTTCACAGGTTGTGATGTAACATCCAGCATGCTCGGCATTGGGAAGAAGACAGGATGGAATGCATGGATGAATTTTCCCGCATCAACTGAAATGATGATAGAATTGACTGAGAATCCGCAAGTCTTTTCAGAGGATTCCCCTCATATGCAGCATATCGAAAAACTCACCATACAGATGTACAGTAACAGTTGTGTCAGTACACGTGTCAATGATGCGAGACGGCATATGTTCACACATGGCCTTAAGTCTATGGAAAACATCCCGCCCACCAAAGCAGCTCTGTATCAACATGTAAAAAGGGTAATTCTTGTGTCATCTTTCATTTGGCATCGTGCTCTGCAGAAACACTTATGTGTGCCAGACCCATCACAGTACGGATGGGAGTGGAATCCACGTCTCAATATTCTGGTCCCATTTTGGACTCACCTAGGAGACGCAAGTGCTGCATGTGCACTGATGCTCCACTGTAGTTGTGCCAAGGCCTGCAAGGGCAATTGCAAATGCTTGAAAGCTGGATTAAGGTGCACACCTTTGTGTAAGTGTGAAGGTGGCTGTTGTAACAATATTGAGTAGTATACTGTCATGTTAGGACCAGTCATCTCCTATTCTGGTATTTTTTTTTCCATTTTCGGCCAGTTAACACATGTCATGTTTCTAGTTGAGTTGATTTTGCTAACAAATGTTCATCCCATGTGGCTTGCTACATTGTCCGGGGTATAGGAATACAGTTTTAGATTTCGGAAAATAGTCTGTTATTTACTGCACAAGACGGTGTTAATTCATGCATAGCATGATACAATATCCCCAACTATTTTGCCTCTGTACAACAGTTGATACCTTCGTTCACCCGTGTGTTCATCTATGGTATCCTTGTCTTTCTCTGGCCATAGGCCACATGTGACTAGTCAGTTCCTACTCCATAGCAAATCAACTTGGAAATCCTTCATCTTGTAGCGCACTCATGTCTCAATGAATCCATACCTGAGTTGATCTAATAAATCTAACGTAAGGTATCAAATTGCCATACCGGATCATATTTCGATAAGTTATTCGCTAAAACATTTCGACCACTCATCGACATCAAAGGTCATGTTTTGGCTCCCAGTGGTGGCTATATCTCTATATCCCTGGTAAAGTAGCATACCATGAGGGATGGGCATTAAGTGTCGGCAACATTAATCCTGACTTGGAACACACCACATCTTAACTGGCCGAAAATGAAGAATACTACTTGTAGTCAAAAAATATTCCTGTACCTCGAATGACTGCAAACATACACTCACCCCTTCTAGTCCCATTTTGCCAATGTTCTATACTGGCAAGATAACATTGTATAATTAACAACGGGAACTAATGCATCCCGAGTTCATTCCAGCACTGCCCTTGCTGGCAGACGTGTCGCTATGGTGTTGAGATTGAACCAGAACTCCTCTAGAAATTTGATAGTTTTATTTTCTTAGAAAATAAATCTATCGAAAATGCCGGAAGTTGAGAATAGACTGTCACTTTAATTGGATTATCAAATGTCCAAGTATCCCCACTGCTGCATACTATCGAGTACCCTTGTTCATGTGTTGACAGGAATCTCTCATACCATGTTCATTTGACCATTGCATTCCCGAGAAACATTCAACACTAATTTATCTACGGACGGACGATCATACTGACAGTCAGACACACAGACGCACACATCGACGGAAATTCTGATCCCATTATCCATTAATCTTCCCCCCAACTTGTTCCAAGGGCTTCACTCCATCATTCACATCAATTACAGCACATGTATGGTGTTAGGTTTGGAGCTTCAGTTGTGCGATCGGCGAAAATAGCTTTTTTTCGATCCGCTTGGCGGCCATTTTGGATTTCGCTGCTAGTGGTGGCTAGAGGATGGTGCCAACTTGTAGCCGATCGATTTTGAAATCTCTGATGCCTACCCTTACATCATGCCAAATTTCAGGAAGGTATCACCAAGTGCACAATTCTAGCGAATTCCTCCCCCGCTATAAGGCATTCATTAAAATAGAGTGTGTAATCATTTGATAAATTTTCAAGTAATTTACTGGATTTATTATCGTGCACTGCAGATGATGGTGTATTGTAACCGTCCATTATTTGACGGAATCCGCTATATTCCGCCGTTAATTTATGCTCTTCCAGTAAATCACGGAGCAATGTACCTGGAGTTGCACAGTGAAGCCTGGCCATGAATTTGAACTTTTTGACAATGCATTCAAGGGATAGTGGGAATCTGCCAAGTTCAGCTCGAACGGCATGGTTGGAAGAATTTTTATTAACACCGAGTATCATTTTACAGCATTTAGTATGTACAGTCTCAGCAGGCAGTCTATCCCACTTTGCGAGTTGATACTCTGTATCCCATATAGTTCACTACCATACAGCAATATGGGTTTTATTAATTGATCAAATAATTTGGACATCACAGCAGTGGACGGGAGATGTTTACTCTTAAAAGAATTGAAAAGACTGTAAAGTGCTTTCATCCCTTTTAGTTTCATAGCATTTTGTGCCTCTCCAAATTTCCCATTAGCCGAAAAACGTTATACCCAAAAAGGAATAGCTTGGTACAATCTCCAACGTTTTGTCAGCCAATGTAAAAACTGGGGAGCCTTGTACCTTTTTTGGGGAAAACACTAAGCACTTAGTTTTCTCAGAGTTTACCCTCAGATGGTTATTCTTCGCGTATATTTCTAAATTTTCTAAACATGTTTGTAACCCGTTAGGCGTACTTGAAAACATAATTAAGTTGTCTGCAAACAAAAGATGGCTTATGTACTTATTATTCATAACCATAGGGTCGCATTTTACGAATGTCATCTATGAATATTTTAAATAGGGTCGGGAAGATCGCACAGCCTTGCCTAACCCCGATTGTGGATAATAAAGGCGGACCTAGGCCCTTGGCAGTTTTAGTAAGATAGTAGCTTGAGGAGTACAAGGACTGTAAAATCCCAAGTATCTTACCAGTTACACCGCATTTATGTAATTTGTTAAACAGCAATGGTCGGTGGACTGTGTCAAAGGCTTTCCTGAAATCAACAAAAGCTGCATACAGAGGCCTTTTTTCTCGTTTGCACTGATTGAAAATATTTTTGAGAACAAATGCACTGTCGACCGTGCTACGGTGTTCACGGAATCCAAACTGGTTGTCACTTATAAGCCGGTTATCTTCGAGGAAATCATTTATCCGGTTATTTATAACCTTGTTTAATAATACCCGACGGCAGAGCTAACGGCAATGACTCTGTAGTTGTTAGGGTCATGCCGGTTACCCTTTTTGCACAGTAGGGTTAGGGTGGACTTGCTCCATTCAGTTGGATAATGACCAGATTCGAGGACTTGGTTAAACAACTTGACTGTTTCGTCTAGCATGTAGGGAATTACAGTTTTTAGGAGTTCGTTGGATATATTGTCGGGGCCTGGCGACTTTTTATTTTTTATTTGTCGGAGTGCTTTCCTGATTTCCTCCGGGGATATTATGTCACAGTTTAATATTTGGGTCAAGGTTCGAGATGAATCGGTCGGCATGCTTGCCGTTTCAGCGCTGTGTGCAGGGGAAAACAGTTTTTCAAAGAAATGAACAGCGGTGTCGGGATCAAGACTATTAACGTCACTCCTAGCAGATCGAAATTGTTTTATAATTTTCCAGTAACTAGCTGGCTCCTTACATTGTAAGTCGTCCAGTTGGTCACATAGTTTTTTATAAAACATTTTTGATTTGTATTTCACTTCTGTCTTATAAGCCTTCTTCGCAGTGAAGAATTTAGCAATAAGTGATCTGTCACTGGAATTAAGCTTCATATCTTTTATAATGCTTTCAATTTGCTTTCAATTTATTATGTTTTCAATTTTTGTCTCAAAACATAGCTTATTATAGGGGTCATAAGCTATGTTTTTGAGAAAAAAATTGAAAATTTTTAGTAATTCATTAATTTATTTTGCAAGTATCGTCTTTTACCCGCAGTGGATAAAGGGTTAAGATTGACCATTTCCAGCCACTGATACAGTTTGATGATGATCATGCAAGAAAACAAGTATGTCAGCATATAACTTAAATGCTTTACTCTGTCTCATATAATTGATGTGAGTCAGTGTGACAATGTTTGCCTGTTTTGGAGAAAGCTTGTTCCTTTATTAACCCATATAATACAGTGGTTCAAAAGTAACGGGTAATCGATCAATTACTTTTTGGGTCGATCAAAATGTTGATCATTGATTAATCGGTTAACCGTTTCAGCTCTAATGTTTAGAATGTCACCCCAGTGCAATAGTGCGAAACTGTAGAGCGAAACCTAAGCGGCGAGATATTTTGGCGCCACACTCTCGGCGTTAAGTATTTACTGGAGACGAGGCTAGGATATTTACTGGGAATTCAAAATGGCGTCAGCTCACTCCATATTTATCCATATGGGATGACTTCGGTTGTGAGGTGACAGAATATGGCTCATGTTTGAGTGACTAATACTGCACGTTGATTGGTTAAATGAAAGTGTCAATGACACTGTAGCTTAACTTGTGTGTTGTGTTTGATGAAAAGGATAATGTTCAATGTTTATGAAAGGATTATGAAATAAGACAAGAATTGTGATAATTGGGAATATGTTCATTTCTGTTCCCTGTATGCTATGTTTATGATAAAAATAATATGAGGTGTACACTGTACTAAAGAGTTGAGAGGTGGGTTAATATGACCTCACAGTTAATGTATGTGGCCCTCACAGTTAACGTATATACGAAAGTTACCAAGTTACAGTGAAATTATTCCAAAGGGAGTCATCCTATCAAGTTACATTGAGATCCCTTCATAAATATGGCCTGGTAACTGTGCTGCTAAAGGTTTTCGGGCTTCGGGCCCCTGTAGCCGTCAGTTTCCCAATTGCGTCCAAAGGGGACGTTCTCATCTAGACATTATATGAAGTAAACCTGTAGACTGTGCTAAAGGTTTTGTGGGGGGCTTTGGGCTCGGGCAGCCATCCTGGTTGAATGATCGCAACCAAAAGGGGACATTCTCATCTGGGCATCATCTGGAGTGATCTTACGAAGTTACAATGAAATCCCTTCATAAATGTGACCTGCAGACTGTGCTCAAGGTTTTCGGGATTCGGGCCCCTGAAACCGTCACAGTTGACCAATCACGACCAAAAGGGGGTGTCATCATCCAGGCATTATATGGAGCCAAACTAACAGGTGACAATGAAATCCTTCCATAAATATGACCTATAGACTATGCTAAAGGTTTTGGGGTTTTGGGCTAGGGCAGCCATCAAGGCTGAGTGATCGCGACCAAAAGGGGACGTTCTCATCTAGACATTATTTTGAGTCATCCTACCAAGGTACAATGAAATCCCTTCATAAATATCACCTGCAGACTGTGCTAAAGGTTTTCGGGCTTCAGGCCCCTGTAGCCATCACAGTTGCCTAATGGTGTCCAAAAGGGACATTATATGAAGTCAACCTACCAAGTTACAATGAAATCCCTTCATAAAAATGAACTGAAGACTGTGCTAAAGGTTTTCGGGCTTTGGGCTCGGGCAGCCATCATGGTTGAATGATCGCAACCAAAAGGGGACATTCTCATCTGGGCATCATCCGAAGTGATCCTACGAAGTTACAATGAAATCCCTTCATAAATATGCCCTGTAGACTGTGCTCTAGATTTGTGGGCTTCGGGCACCTGTAGCCATCACATTTGACCAATCACGACCAAAAAGGGATGTCATCATCTAGTCATTATATGGAGTCAACCTAACAAGTTATAATGAAATCCTTCCATAAATACAACCTGTAGACTATGCTAAAGATCTTGGGCCTCGGGCAGCCATAAAGGCTGAATGATCGCGACCAAAAGGGGATGTTCTCATCTAAACATTATTTGGAGTTATCCTACCAAGCTACAGTGAAATCCCTTCATAATTATGACCTGTAGACTGTTCTAAAGGTTTTCGGGCTTCGGGCCCCTGTAGCCGTCACAGTTGCCCAATCGTGTCCAAAAGGGGGCTTTCTCATCTAGACATTATATGAAGTCAGCCTACCAAGTTACAATGAAATCCCTTCATAAATATGACCTGAAGACGGTGCTAAAGGTTTTTCGGGCTTCGGGCAGCCATCATGGTTGAATGATCACAACCAAAGGGGACAATCTCATCTGGACATCATCTTGAGTGATCCTACGAAGTTACACTGAAATCCCTTTATAAATATGACCTGTAGACTGTGCTCAAGGTTTTTCGGGCTTCGGGCACCTGTAGCCATAACAGTTGACCAATCACGACCAAAAGGGAATGTCATCATCTAGACATTATATGGAGTCAACCTAACAAGTTATAATGAAATCCTTCCATAAATACGTGTAGACTATGCTAAAGATTTTGGGCCTCGGGCAGCCATAAAGGCTGAATGATCGCGACCGAAAGGGGATGTTCTCATCAAGACATTATTTGGAGTCATCCTACCAAGCTACAATGAAATCCCTTCATAATTATGACCTGTAGACTGTTCTAAAGGTTTTCGGGCTTCGGGCCCCTGTAGCCGTCACAGTTGCCCAATCGTGTCCAAAAGGGGGCGTTCTCATCTAGACATTATATGAAGTCAGCCTACCAAGTTACAATTAAATCCCTTCATAAATATGACCTGTAGACTGTGCTAAAGGTTTTCGGGCTTCGGGCAGCCATCATGGTTGAATGATCACAACCAAAGGGGACAATCTCATCTGGGCATCCTCTGGAGTGATCCTACGAAGTTACACTGAAATCCCTTTATAAATATGACCTGTAGACTGTGCTCAAGGTTTTCGGGCTTCGGACACCTGTAGCCATAACAGTTGACCAATCACGACCAAAAGGGGATGTCATCATCCAGGCATTATATGGAGTCAACCTAACAGGTTACAATGGAATCCTTCCATAAATATGACCTTTTGCCTATGCTAAAGGTTTTTGGGCTCGGGCACCCATCAAGGCTGAATGATCGCGATCAAAGCGGGACGTTCTCATCTAGACATTATTTGGAGTCACCCTACCAAGTTACAATGAAATCCCTTTATAAATATGACCTGTAGACTGTGCTAAAGGTTTTCGGGCTTCGGGCCCCTGTAGCCATCACAGTTGCCCAACCAGGACCAAAAGGGGACTTTCTCATCTAGACATTGTATGAAGTCAACCAACTCACCAAGTTACAATGAAATTCCTCAATAAATATGACCTGTAGACTGTGCTAAAGGTTTTCGGGTTTTGGGCTCGGGCAGTCGTCACGGTTGGCAGATCACGCCCAAATGGAGCAATTCTCATCTAGGCATCATAAGGAGTCATCCTACCAAGTTACAATGAAATCCCTCCATATTAAACATGACCTGCAGACTGTGCTAAAAGTTTTTGGGTTTCGGGCTTGGGCAGCCATGATAGTCGATAGATCATGCCCAAAAGGGGACGTTCTCATCTAGGCATTATACAGAGGCATCCTACCAAGTTACAATGAAATCTCTTCATAAAATACGACCTGTAGACTGTGCTAATGGTTTTCGGGTTTTGGGGCTCGGGCAGCCATGCAGGTTGCCCGATCGCGACCAAAAGGGTCATCTAGACATGACCCCAAACCTGCATATGAAATTTCGTGACGATCAGACGAGAACTGCGGGGTGTAGCCCGTGCTAAATGAAAATGACTCACAGACTCACAGACTCTTAGACTCACAGACTAACAGACCTCCGCACGCGTGATGGCAACAGCTTATCTTGACTATGTCAAGTTAAGCTAAAAGACTGTAGGTAAAATAAGGTTACTTGTGCTGTCGCGTCAATTTAGCGTACACAGGGTGTAATCCGTGGAAATTAAGAAGGGGACGTTTATCGAATTAAGAATTCATTTGGATGACAAAAACCCGACAAGTTTGAGGAAACTACATCATAGTGCCCGATAAGTGCCAGGCACAGCAGATCCAGTAAGGTCTCTGGAACAAAGTAGTTAGCCCTAGATTAAACCCTGTTAAAATATATTTCATAACAGTTTAGAACTTGCATTATACGTTAACGACCTGAGCGTCAGTATTGATTGGACTGGGTTACAGGCTTACTACCCGTTTCGCATTGGGAACGGGCAGAAATTCGGCCCACAATGGACTTGGATTAAATAAACCCCGCCTCACATATCTTCAGACAACGTACCGTGAAGGCTGCCATTCAACACTTCCAGTTGCTTTGAAGTAAGTCTGGTTTTTGGCAAGAATAATGTAAATCTCGTTTTTATTTTGTTTTCGAGCGCTTAACGGCACATTCAGTGACAGGGATCTTAAGATGTTTTACAGTTAGAAAAAACCGTTCCACCCCTGAGAGTGCTTCCAACAGCACAAGCATCTACCAGACTTTTCAAACTTATTAACCAAAAGTAGAGCTTGAGGTCATTTGGGATTGACCGAAGACATGTGTTAATTTTTTTCCAATATTTATTTACTCGGCGTTTTAGGCCAGTTTCTGCATTTACGGCTACCCCCCTTACCACACCACAAGTGTAAAGTCTTCTACCAGTCGTTTATACCTATGCTGACCCTACAGAGGACGTACACCCCATGCATTGTTTACAAGGTACTATATTACTACTAACCCTTTACCTAACATGAAAAGCAGACGACACTTGCAAAAAAAATTCTTGAATAACTAATTTTTTTCATTTTTTGTCTCAAAAACATAGGTTATGACCCCTCGTTGGAACGAGCTCGACGAGCTCGTTCCAACGAGGGGTCATAACCTATGTTTTTGAGACAAAAAATGAAAATATTTTGAAAATTAATTGGCGATTTTTGAGAATAGCGCTGGGCGGTTTTGGCCGTTACGTTGGGTAAAGGGCTAAAATACAATTCGAGTATCACAGTGAACAATTACTGCTCTCCATGCCAGAGAATTTGCTCCACTATAAAGAGAAATATCAAGTATCTTGCTCAAACACAATGCAAGTACCCAAGGTCAGAGGCGGCGGACGCTCCAAAAAAGTAGGGGGTCACATTTTCTTCGGGGGGGGGGGGGGGGTGTCAATGGAGGTGGGGCGGTGTATTCAAGCGCAGTAAATAAATTTATATACGCTACCCCTCACCCTTGAACCCATCCTAAATAAGACACTAACCTCAGCGTATTTTGTTTTGATTTTACTTAACCCTTCTCCCAACGTAACCGCCAAAACCGGCCGGCGCTATTCACAAAAAATTACCATTAAATTGTCATTATTTTTTTCATTTTTTGCCTTAAAACATAGCTTATGACCCCTCATAAGCTATGTTTTTGGCGCAAAAAAATGAAAAAAATGATTATTCAATAATTTTGTTTGCAAGTGTCGTCTGCTTTTCATGTTACGTAAAGGGTTAACCCTTACAACCCTGGTGGTATCTTCCATATCAATTCAATGGCAGCAATTGGAAGAGGCCATATTCATTATGTGTGGGTAAACCAATTAATATTTTCAACTGGGGCTGCACGTTGAAAATATTGATTGGTCTTCCCCACATTTTCACTTACCAGCTATCATACTTCATGAATTTATAAAGTATCATGTTAATGGGCCGGAAAAGCGGCCTCTCGGGTTCAAAGAAAATCAGTGTGGTCATTTTTGTATTGGGTGATGTGTAGTGACCATATACATAGGGGTTGCGTACGTTGTCGGAAAATGCCGATCGAGTACCTATAATTGGTGAAAAAAGTGTGGGGGACGTTCCTCATGTGCCCCCCCCCCCCCCCCCCCCCCGGGGGGATCCGTCGCCCCTGCCCAAGGTTCCAACAAGTCAGACGCGCTAACCATAAGGTACTGCATCCTCAGACCGTTAAATATTCCCTCAACACAACTTAGAAAGCGGCAAAACTCCTGTTGCGCCAGGTTTAGATTTAAAATTTTTTTCTCTGCAAACGATCATTTTCAACTCAAGGTCCGTAATCAAACTCCAGGCAGTGTTGTCTCCCCTCGTTACTCAACACATCGAGCGTAACGAGGGGAGACAACACTGCTTGGAGTTTGTACCGTGATCGCAAGAAAAAACGGTGGCTTTTCCGATAGCATTGTGGTGTGGTCGCGGAACACTTCCACAAAAGGGGTGAAATGTCTTAAACGGTGTTTCTTCACTTGCCAGAAAAGTTTCGTATTTCATCCAGTTATGTCAGACTATTTTCCATACCCATTTGAGTACCCCAAACCGGCGAAAATCCGATTGTGTGAAGATTTTTTTTACGAAAACAGTTGGTAATAGGAGGTAAGATTTTTGTTTTCTGAAAGAAACATCACAACTTCACAAGAAATGTAATTTCTTCACTCCCATGTGGTTCAGCAAAACTGCTTGTTCGAGAAGACCAAGACTATTAACCCTTTATCCAAACCGGCCATGCTATTCTCAAAAATCGCCAATTAATTTTCATTATCTTTTTCATTTTTGTCTCAAAACCATAGGTTATGACCCCCTCATTGGAACGAGAGCGTCGAGCTCGTTCCAATGAGGGATCGTAACCTATGTTTTTGAGACAGAAAATAAAAAAAAAATTAGTTATTCAAGAATATTTTTTTTGCAAGTGTCGTCGAATAACATCCAAAGCACGAGTTCGTACCTTCAAGGACAAGGTCACATTTCAAGGTCACACTTCAAATCGGTCAATATTCGTGTCTCAGCCATAACTCAGAAACGAATCATAGTACAATTGTTAAACTTTTTACAAATGTTAAGGACAGTCAGAAGGTGTGTCGCGTATAATAGTTTCCGCCGCATCTGCAAGGTGAAGGTCACAAGGAGGGGGGGGGGGGGGCAGGTGTTACCTTAATAACATTCTTCTTGTTTCATATGATTTAACCCTCTAAACACTGATATAAAAATATTAAAAGTTCAAGCAGCAAAATTTTCCCCTAAGGAAAGTAAGACTTAACCAATTTCACCAAACCGTCAAACAAGATTGAATTGCTGTTGTTCAATTCACAGTTGGTAAAAATTGTTCAAAATTTTCAAATCCACTTTTCCAATACCCTCATGGCTTGACTGATGTTCTTCCATACTTTTCAAGACGTATTGCATCGGCAACCCCCAACAGGCTACAGTTAAATCCGCAAGTATGTTAGTTCACTTTTGTGGGGTGCCATAAGCTCAGTTGGTATGGTGGCAGAGCATTAACAAGAGAGCCGATTTGGTGCCGTAGACCTGGGATCGACTCCCATCGGGGCCAACTTCTTAAAACACTTCCCAGTTTTTTCAGTTCAGTGGCATGGACCCAGGACAATGCCTTGCGGAATTCTTGCTTGACATTGGCGATATATGTATTCTGTTCAATAATATATACACCCTCGTTAGACTCCCAGAGTGAAGGATTTTGCTTCTTATAACGCTAATTTTCAATTTTTTCTCCCCACCGTGTCGAACCATGGCAGGTGCGTTAAGTGTCCCACGGCTCCGTGTAAGTTTTGGTCACGCCCTCCGCCTCCGGCCGCTATTTATTTATTGGTGTTTAAGGTCACATACTTCTGCACAGTGGCTAATCATGATCACAACATGGAGATAAAGTCAAGGTCAGTCAATCGTTTAAAATTGCACTCCAAGCACTAGTGACTGTGTCTTATTTTACCAGTAAAACGGAGCTTGTTTACCACAAAAAACAAGCACTGCTTCACCCTACCGCCATTTACTCCTCACTGAAACAAACTCGATGAGCTTGTTCTTGTTTGTTTATTGGGGGTTAACACTTTAAACAAACAGGGTCACAATGTGTCGAACAGTTTTACCGTTGGAGGAAGCCGGAGTAGCCCACTGAATAGCGACGAGCAAGTCAGACTAATGTCACGGACTTCATCTGAGAAGAAACAGTATACATGCGGTCTGTGGTTTTATTTTCAATACGATATCCTTTATGTTATGCATTTAAAACTAGAAGTCCTGTCATGAAATGCGGACAAATAGCACGCCGATCTGCGCGTTTATCTACGCGTTATGACCACAGTTAGGCTATCAAATTCTGTACATATGGCCTGTGGATAAGCAATGTTTCAGCCAATGGACCTCCGGGTAACACGGAGGTCCATTGGCAGAAACATTGCCTGTGTTTGCTATGAGTAACTAGGAGAACCTGTCGTGCTTTGGATGTCATTCGATATGGCAACTGCGCGCAATTCCTACGCACAGTTAAGCCTAGATAAGCGCACAGTTCGTGACAGGACTTCTAGTTTAAACTGTAATAAAAGATCTACAAGTTTGAATTAAATTGTAAACCGACTAGACCAAGGTCATGAGATAAAGAGTGTGCAATGTCGGAAAAGGGAGCGAGAATTTGGAAGAAATTATCTCGATCCAGCGTCGATATGCTCCTTTGGTCGTGAAAGGGAAGTTTGTTTGTTTGTTTGTTGGTGGTTAACGTCACATATTTATGCACCATGGCTAATCGTGACACAACATGGAGATGAAGTCAAGTTTAGTCAATCGTTGATCTACATGTTGCCCATTTTAGAGGACTTTCACCCCAAGCATTGGTGACCGGGTCCTATTTTACTAATAAAGCGGAACTGGTTTACCACAGTAAACAAGTGCTGCTTACTTCCCGGGGTTCCCACGGGGACGTGAAAGGGAAGAAAAAAGTTATACGGTTTCATGCTCCAACACAATACCCCCCATTATAACAAAAGGTGCACAAGTTGAATTACTTTGTAAACTAACTACGGTTGATACTATAAGTCCTGTCACAATTATCGCAGAAAATGCTCGTTGGTTAATGCGCTCCTTACTGCAGATGCCCGCCGGAAGTGAAGTAGTGCCTGTTCACTGCGGTAAACAGGCTCTGTTTTACTGGTAAAATAGGACTCAGTCACCAATGCTTGAGAGGTGCAAACCCTCTCTAAAATGTGCAACATGGCTTATTAACGCTCACTCTTGGTCTTGAGTTGTTACTCGTGTTGTGGTCATAATTAGCCATTGTGCTAAAATATATGACCTTAAACACCAATGAATAAATAAATAATACTGCAGAGGAATGAAGTAGTCTGAAGTACACACAAACGTTTGCGCTGTGCAATGCAAAATATAATGCGCTATTAGCGAGGTCGGTAGTGAAATCTCGAACTGAACCGATCAAACAGAAAGAAAATATTGAGACTACAGTGTGTGGAGGGTGGATTACTAGTAAATCACTGTGGAATAGATTTTTATCTTGGCAATTGTTTCCAATTTCTGAGGACAAAACACAAGAAGCACTTGCAAAATTTCATCACATGTGATGGAAGTTTGCAAGTGTTTTTTGTGCTGTTATGAACAATAATAATTACTTTTTGAGTGGAGAATATATGGCGCTGCGATTAAGTAGTAATCCACTCTCTCCATTCTATATACTTGTATGTAGTCTATTTATAATATAATGTATACATGTATCCTAGTAGCGTTTAGGAATGATGTTAATGATCTCTACTTACTGGTAGAGAATTGTTGGGTCCGCTGTTTTTCTACAGGAATTGAGTTACACTACTGAGGCAGTTTGACTTTCATCGAAACAAAAAGTGCACTTACTCAACGCGCTAATACTTCAAAATAGTGCATAATAGAGTGACAGGGCTTCTAGTTTCAATTGCAGATCAAGGACATAAGGCATAAGTAGTGTGCCATTGCGGAAACTGGCAGGAACATTTGGAGAAAAAACTACCCAGAACTGGCAGCGATATGTTTCTTTAGTTATGAACGTGAAGCAATAAGGGGTTGCGGAGGTACAACAAAATATCCGAAAGCGTGGATGTCTGATATGAGATTTATTACACTTCATGATTATGTCTTAACAAAACAATAACAACAGTGTATACTATGGTAAAAAATATGAGCAAATACCTTTGACATTTAAAAAGAATCCAATAATAGTGTTTGATGGAAGCCATTGTTTGTTCATACATAAACTCTCGCAAGACCAAGGCTAAAGAATCATATTACATGGTTACATGTAGGTATTCTTTCAAGAATCCAGTCAAATGAACCAATACTGCAACGAAAGGTGTACGTAAATCACACAATAAATCCTAGTACAATGATTGGGGTGAGGACATTCGATTCAGGTTAAATCCCACCGTCGACAACTCCCTTTGTTTTTTCTTCGATGTTATTCAAAAGAATAACTGCCACGAACAAAAAGTATGCATCATTTGTTTGAATGACGGGCATTCTTCAGGTGCTATATAAGGAAGGAAAATTGGTTTACTCTGAAAGTGGATCCTTTTCCTCCTGCAACACGCCTAGACATGTGACAGCCATCATATACAGCTACCGAGGGTCGAAAGGGGCTTGTCTCCCATACCGTTCCTGCGCGCCTTCGGCGCGCGAAATCATTTCGTTCGATTACTCCGAAATTCCCACCTCTGATATTCCATAAATTCAAATTAAATGTGCACAAATTATACATGAAAATGAAGTTGTGATATATAGAACAGGGACAATATATGCTATCAATCCACATACTCGACAGCAAGCATCAATGGTTCCTGTAAGTCGGCTACGGTATTTGTACCAGAAGTGATAATAAAATAATATTTTAGGAGAATAACGCGTGGCAAAATGTGCTTCAGGCACAGTACAGTCGCCGTGGACGGATCGTAATCCACGCGTGGGCAGTGTTGTCCACGCAAACGATTACCGGATATTCAAAATCATCATCAGCAAAATTTTAATTAATGAAGCACCGGGTTGTACCCGGTGCTTCATTAATTAAATTTTTTTCAGGATTATTCATATAATTAGTGTTTGGAATCTAATAATGCGTCCATGGAAATATTGCCCACTCGTGGAAAGTGGCCAGTCCACGGCGGTCGTACTGTATCCAAGAACAAAGTTTGGAGTGGATACAGATAACCACCATCAATGAAATGAAAAGATAATACAGTGGAGCCCACTTAATTGGATATCTTTTAATTGTATATTCCTGTTAATTGAATATAATTTCCCAACACCAAACCATTTACCATACCTCCAATACAAATTTACCTGTTAATTGAATATAGGTTATAGAGTAAACTCTTGTTAATTGAATAAAAAAATTTGTAACATGTCGAGAAATTAACCTGACTCGCCCCAGTTTTCCTTTGTTTATAGACCTATTTGGCCTCAGTGCATCCAATATAGGCATTTAATCTATTATATCTTGTTTGACAGAGCTCATGGAGCTCTGTCAAACAAGATATAATATAATAAATGCTAAGTTTATCTCAAGAATACAGGAAAGTGACACAATCCCTGTTAATTGAATACTCCTGTTAATTGAATTATTTTCATTGGCAAAGTGGCTATTCAATTAACAGGGTTCCACTGTACAAAGAAATAAAATGTTCTGACTTTAACATTCAGATTCTTTACTGATACATCGCATGCGGTTTTCATCGTTGAGTTTTCCCAAGAAATAACTCGTCGATCAAACGGGTTACATTTTCAACTTGAATTCACCCATAAGCGATTGAATTATTTCATTTTTAAAACCAGGTATTTAACGTAAAGTGGTTTAAGTCAGATAAATATGGGAGGCCAGGCGAAGTGGGCAATTATCTGTAAGAATATCCTGGTCCTTGTGTGTTATCATTCGCACGGCGTCCATGTGACGTTGTCTTTTAGAATACTCTTCCTGATGTGAAGACGTTTCCCAGAAAGACTTACTTGCAAAAAGTTCAATAAAACTCATTTGTCACCTAAGTAAATGTGTTCTTTAGCTATGTCAACAGAACTGGAAATCAGGAAGTACTAACTGGTGCCCCCAAAGGGAACACAATTATTAATCGAGGGACGTCATTCGAAGTGGAGAGGAATGTTATAGCTGGAAACGCTATTATGGAAGTACATTTTGCATTAGATAGTTATAAAGTTATGTCGAGTTTGAAATAGTACGGTATTTTACGATTCAATAAATGCAATTTTCTGTCAAGCATTTCAAAATTCTATCCTTTTGGACATTATTTTAGCGGCACCTGGCTAATTGCAAAAACAGTAGTTAATGACTTTTTATTGGAGCTTAGACTGTTAGTTTTGCGCGTTTCGGTAGAAAGGAGCAAAGCTTTTGTAAGTGCGGCAGGTAAAAATTATTAAGGGCAGGTTAAAGTGTTCAGGTATGAAAATTTTATGATTTCAATTGGTGTTTGAGCCAATGAGGTGTAAAGCGCCACCGTGCGTGAAGTGAAGCATGTTTTAATTGTCACTTCTGCCAGAGTCATCACTGATCAGTCATCAGCAGGTCAATACGTTGAATTTCCAAGTAATATTACAAAGATCATTGTCTTGGCTATCGCATATTTACATATTGTAAAGTTTTATTCTAAATTCCCTTTATTGCATTTAAGCAAGGCCCCAATGTTTACCTGTAGTTAATATTAGTACAGGCTTTGGGCAGGTTTTCGATTTTTTTGTTGTTGCAAGGAATGTTTATTTTTTTTCCTGACGGCTCTTACCGTGGCGCTGGGGTTATAATTTGATGTTTTCTTGCAGGATTTCTGGTATTTATATTAAACCTGCTTAAGCGGCACCTGGCTAATTGCAAAAAAGTAGTTAATGACGTTTTATTGAAGCTTATGATAATATACACTGAATAAGACTGTAAAAATGCACAGGTTTAGTTGGTTACATGTTACAGAGGGTGCAGGATTCAAGGAACTAATAAAAATACTTATAATGGATTGTGGACATTTGCTTAACCCTCGTCACACTGATGTCAAATTATCAAAATGACAAGCTACAAATTTTTTCCCATAATGCCTTAAAGAAATTAACCAATTCAGTCTTGTTTGACAGAGCTCACGGAGCTCTATCAAATAAAACTGAAATGGTTGAATTCCTAGTTGCGTTATGGGAAAACTCTGCTGCTTGAAATTTCGATATTTTTGACATCTGTGTGAATAGGGTTAAAGTTAATTCCAAAATTGTAAATGTATTGTATTCAGGAGATAAACGTCTCTTGTTGAGTTGAACATTCAGGAATTTGACTATCTAAAATCATTTGTTGTCGAGCCCCGAAATGCACAACTGGCTGAGTTTCAAAAGTAAATTTTACAATCATTCTTAATATTTGGTACTTGCAGCCTTGAAAAGTTTAAAAATAAACAAAATGAAATGTGATGCATATTTTAACCTTCTACCCAATGCACATGATATCAAAATTAATTATTTTAATTGTTTTTTTTTTAATTTAAAAAAAAGTTTCAACAGAACCAAATCATGTGACCCTCACTGGAACTAGCTCAATGAGCTCATTCCAATGTGGGGTCGCATGATATGGTTTTGTTCAAATTTTTGGAAAAAAACATTTTTTTTCACCTGCTTAACCCTTTACATAACACGAAAAGCAGACGACACATACAAAGGAAATTTTCGAACAATTACGTTTTTCATTTTTTGCGTCAAAAACATAGCTTATGATCCTTCATTGGAACGGGCTCAATGAGCTCGTCCCAATGAGAGGCATTAGCCATGATTTTGAAACAAAAAAAAAATTTAAAAAAATTGCGACATCGACTCCGTAGCTGCGACGGGTGGTGCAATCTCACAAAATTCTAAGTTCATCAAGGGCCATAACTCCAAGAAAAATATTTGGAACAACACATGCATTGAACAGTGGCTAGGCATCAATAAGATACCCTTGCATGCCAAATATAAAGTCATTCCATCAAGTATTTCAAAAGTTATTGACTTTTGAAACTCGTTGGTCACAGACAGACAGACCGACAGACCGACCGACAGACAGACATTGCCACTTATAGAGCTGCTAGTCGCAGCTAAAAATTTAAATTAAAAGGTGATTTGTGAATAGCACTGGCCGGTTTTGACCGTTACGTTGGGTAGATGCTGCTGGTTCATTGGTAAACGGTTAACTCACAATTATCAAAATAAAAAGAAAACATGCAGTCGTGAATAATTTGTGAATTTTGAGCAATGAAATTGCTTGACATTGGTCTGTATATAGCTGTAGTTTTTTTTTTACTCTTTACCCAACAAACAGGATATCAAAACTTAATATTTTAATTATTGTTTAACCCTTTTCAAAAAAAATCAACAAAACATACAGTGTGACTCCAATATTTTTGAATTTCAAACTTAACCGAGATATTCTCCAACTGTATTCCAACAGAAAGTTTGCAAGAAAACCCGATTACATTTGTTCAGTTTATCTCAATCACACACAAAGTTATTATCAGACAAACACCAAAGTTCACACAAAAAAGGGTATAACTTCTACAAAAGCCGATGAAATTTGGGAATATCCAAGTCGTCCAAGATCTTCTCACAATGAATAACTCCACAAAAACCAAGGAAATTTGATAAATGTCAAACCTGAACACGATCTTCTCACAATGTATGCCTTAACCCCCTGCACACTGATGACGAAACGCATGATTTGTCATCCATGGTTATCCCCCCTGTGTTGTCAGAAATTCAGCAATTTAGATTTTGGTTGACAGAGCTCCAATTGAGCTCTGTCAACCAAAATCTAAATTGCTGAATTTCTGACAACACAGGGGGAATAACCATGGATGACAGGGAGGTGTGGTGGGGCTTAGAGTGGGGGAGGTGTCGAGTATTCTCGACATCAGATTGCAGGGGGTTAAGCAAGCTTGGTGAAAATCCCATTACATCTCATTCACAAAATGTACAGATCGATGCACAAATGCTTGCAGTCGGAACTCATTTCAATATCACCTGCCAAACTTTGTTTGGGCAGGGGATAAATAGAGGGTGTCTAATGTTTTTGAGTGGATACCGAAAATTATCTCATGAGTGACCGAGACAATTGTTTATTTTTCGCTCGCGCATGCGAAAATAACCATTTGTCTCGGTCACAAGTGAGGTAATTTTCGGTATCTGTATCTGTATTTGTACGGTGTAGGGCCGTCTGGCGTAAAAACACCGGGTGGGGAGCCGTTAGTGACTTTTCGAGAGGGCAGACTGAAAGCCCTCCACTGTCTGCGCATGCACTATATTGTTGCCTAAGTGGTTCCAATCAATAGCGGTGCGGATAGAAAATGAATTCCGGTATTCTATGGTTTTAGCAGTTCCGACTTTATAGGCTTTGGTATTCTTAGATGTGTGTCTATCAACGATGTTTTGAGTTACACAGTCAGTATATGATTTGCTTTTAATTTGCCTTCTGTTATGCTTTTGCGGGAATTTATCTGGGGGGGGGGGGGGGGATACCATCCATCCACTCAAAAACACTAGATTTTCTTTTTATTATAAGCTTTTTATAAAAATCTGATAATTCCACTCATTTCAACCTTGAATTGATGCATGAAAGTAAACAGCGCATTGAATCATTGATACGTGGAAGTGATTTGATTGATACTCGGAATAGACAGCATCTTGTAATCTGATTCAGCTGGCAGGTTTCTAGTCCAAACATGGCCTGCAAGTCCGCGACATAAGTTTTTGGTTTGGTACGTCCTTTGAAAGGACGTACCAAACCAAAAACTTATATTACGGACTTTCAGGCCATGTTTGGACTAGCTGGTTTCATGCATCAATTCAAGGTGAAAACGTGTTGAATTATTGCTGGAAATGATCGATATCCACCCCAAAACACTAGATTTGCTTTTCATTATACGTTTTTAGAACAAATCGGTCATTTCCAGTGATAATTTGACTCGTATTCACCTTGAAGTGATGCTTTGAAAGCCGCCATTTTGATTGATACCGTGAAAGTGAAATCTAAATCTGTCGTTTAGTGTATAATAAAAACACTTATACCTGGACCATGTGACATGATGCACCTGCATGAAATCAACAAAAAGAGGAAAACCAATCCGCTTGAAACGTTTCTTTTTTCAGGTACATCTTGCAGCTATGGTCTCTACCTGTAAGAATGTAATGATATGTGTGCGTGTGTTTATTCTTTAATTTATCTTAAATTTATCTGAAATTTATCTGTCATGCCTTTTCATTGGCAAGCGTTCTTTGTACAGTTTTAGCTACATATACATGTATATATGGATATATAAACAAATGAAAATGTTCGTGAGATTTTCCCTCACCAATGCACTTGTCAAACTCTTGGCTAATGACATTTAATAAGCTACTATTTGGGATTAGGTATCATGTGTATATACAATGTAATGAGAATGAACTACAAACCTTAGGGTGCTACAAATATATACATATTAAACTAGTTTCATTTCTTGAAGGATGAGGTTAAGTCAAGGATTTTCAATCTCTTTCATGCTATTTCCTTATAATAATAATTTAAACAAGCTATTAAGTAGATCTTCTGATTCACAGGCCATTTTGGGGAAACTTGCATGTGGGCGGGCAGTTTTTTTATTTCTTATTTTTGTAATTATTTCTTTGCCATTAAAAGTTCATGTTCTTGGTTTGTTTTATGTTTTAGGCCTCACAATCTACAGAATTGCATGGGTGGTGGTGTATTTCATCCCTTGAGTGCAAGAATCATTGCAAAGCCTTGCTGCACTCAAGGGACAAATTTATTAACTTTGGTAAAATGTCAAATATAAACCATTTAATTTTTATTTTTTAAAGTTTGCATTGGTTATAAAAAGAGTGCATGAGGCAGCTAAAATGACCACGCGGTAGGGCCCGATAAACAGATTTTTAACTTGTTTAGGCCTAATTGAAAATAAAATATGTTTTCATTTTCGGAATTCCCTGAAAAAACCCTTCCACAATATATTTCAATGAGGGATCAGAGTTTAAATGCTTTTTGACAATAGTACTGGCTGTTGTTTACAGTTATGCTGACTGAAAGGTTGTTATAGATGAGATTTGCAATAAGGCTGTACAGAGCACACGGTTGTTTTTACTCAGTTGATAATTTATTTATTTATTTACTGGAGTTTAAGGTCACATACTTATGTACAATGGCTAATCGTGACCATGACAGTTTTACAGGTGGAGGAATACCTGGAAAGAACCACCGAGCATTGACAAGCAACTGTCAGCTCCTCGACATTCTAACTCCGTTCAAGCTCTGCTCAAGCAAGTTACAGCGGTTGCAGTACGCCTTAGTACACGACGTCATCGTGCCCCCATGTAGGCAACCTGGATAAAGTGCATTGCTCAAGGACACAAAGCGGGTCGTCCCGGACAGGGATTGAACTCGGGACTTCTAGCACAGAAGTGCAACTTTCTACCACTGAGCTATCGCGCTCCCACTCAGTTAATAATGAAACATTTTTATAACCAGAAAGTGTGACTTTCCGGTTATCAAAATTTGTAACTGTCCTATCACACATTACATGAAAATGTACACTCACTCACTTAGGCTGCACAATGCACAGACTTACAGTTAAAACTAGAAGTCCTGTAATGAAATGCGCATAAATAGCACGTGGATCTGCGCGTTAATTTACGCGTTATGACCATAGTAAGGCTATCAAATTCTGTACATATGGTCCGTGCATAAGCAATGTTTCAGCCAATGGACCTCCGGGTAACCCGAAGGTCCATTCGCAGAAACACTGCCTGTATTTGCTATGACTAAACAGGAGAACCTGCCGAACTTTGGATGCCATTCGATATGGCAAATGCGCGCAATTCCTACGCGCAATTAAGCCTAGATAAGCACACAATTCATTTTAACTGCAGTAGCATAATAGAAATGGAGATGATCTTATTTATTATTGGGAGGGGGGGGGGGGGGGCATGTTGCGATAACCAGTTCTTGTCAGATCACTGAAGTTAAGCAACGTCGAGCCCAGGTATCCTTTGGATGGGTGACCATCTGAGTGATCGATTCGGTCTCTCGTGTTGTGTCCTTGGGCAAAGCACTTAACCCCGATTGTCCACATTGGGGCACAATGAAGCTGTGTACTAAGGCGTAATGCACGTCGATGGTGCGCATGTCCCAACCAATCTAACCCTGCCTGTGCTGTAGTGCTGGAGTTACGATGTTGGGGAGCTGGCAGCTGCTCAACGTTGCTCGTGGTACTCTCCGGGTACTCAACTTTCTCCACCCGTGAAACTGTCACCGACATAATATGACTTTGGCTGTTAATGTGTCGTTAAACCCTAATAAATAATAATATAATTTATTACTGGATAGAAAAAAATGACAAACCCTGTGCATTAATTGCACGGAGTTAGTTGGTAAACACATACACTGGCTAACGACAGGGATTGCACAGGAGTATACAGTACGTGGAGAGTGGATTGTAATTAAATCACCTGCGGAATGGAGTTATCACCCAAGCTATAACTTTCAAATTTTGTACATATCGACAAAAAAACATAAGCAATGTTTCAGCGAAAGGACCTCCGGGTTTAACCCGGAGGTCCATTGGCTGAAACTTTGCCTGTGCTTATTATGCTTTGCAACAAATTTGCAATTATTACTTGGGTGGAATCTCCACTCTGCGGGTGATTTAGTAATAATACACTCTCCACGTACTGTAATTGATAGGCAGCAATATCACACACTACATAAAATATACACAAACTAAACCGGTAAAAATGTACAGGGTTAGTTGGTAGTTACATTGGGTGAAGGATCCAAGGAACTAATGAAAACACTTATTGTGGAAATTTCTTTAAAGTGAATTCCAAAAATGAAAACATATTCTATTTTCAACTAATAGCTTATTTTATGAATAAATATATATATATACATATCTGTTAAAAAGTAGTTTTCAATCATAAATCAAAAGTAAACATTTACCAGTCATGTAAAAAAATCTGATAGAACAATGAAGCAGATTTTAGGCTAAAGTCCTTAATTTTAAAATTATGTTTATTGAGAGGTTTAATGACACTTTCAACAGCCAGGGTCACAATGTGTTGTCCGAGTATCCTGAGTACCGAGCAACTGAGAGTATTTAAAAAAAATAAACTAAATTTCGCATTTTTCGAAAAACAAATTTCACAATTTTTGAATAAAATCATACAAATATGGATATCATTAGAACCAGCATATTTGTATGGTTTTCCTGAAAACTTCCAAGATATTTTTGGCTGTGGTAGGCTTATTCTGGTTAATTTTTTATGTTAGGTAAAGAGTTAAATTCAACTAGAGCTGGCCCTCAGAAATGGCTATATTGCCCCTCCAAAAATACCTTGATACAGCAACCTCACCAACATCTCAAGTTATGAAGCAGAAATCAATTTCAAGTTAAGGTCACCTCCCAAACTGTATGCATCATACAAACATCTTTGCATTAACTGGTTCAGCGCTAGATTATTTTTAGAAGACAGAATTTGTTCATTAAAACTTGCTTTATTATAAATTATTGGAGAGTGCCCATAGGCACTCTCCAATAATTTATAATAAAGCAAATTTTAATGAACAAAACTGTATTAGCAGGTGACAGAATATGAAACTGGAGAAAAGAATATAAAGACTTTAGTATGGTACCCTCACTTTTCTTTAATATTTATTTATATTTATTTATTTATGTTTAAGGTCACATATTTATGCACAATGGCTAATCATGACCGTGACAGTTTTACGGGTGGAGGAAGCCGGAGTACCCGGAGAGAACTACCGAGCAATGATGAGCAGCTGCCAGCTCCCCAACATCATAACTCCGCACTGCAGCACAGGCACGGTTAGATTGGTTGAAGACATGCGTACCATCGACGTGCAGTACGCCTTAGTACACGGCGTCATCGTGCCCCCACATGGGCAATGGGGGTGAAGTGTCTTGCCCAAGGACACAACGCGGTTGCCGCAGGTGGGATTCGAACCGAGGACCTCTCGGCTTGCAGCCTGCACCTCTACCAACTGAGCCACCGCGCCCCCTCAGTTTTCTTTAAAGCCATGATAATGGCTTCCAGCACTCAACCAGTTAGGGACAAATTAGCTGTTAGAAGATAATGTGATGTGTCCAATTTGGTAACAAAGTTTTGTACCAATTTAACTCTTCACCCAACAGACAGGATATCAAAAGTGATTTGTATTTTATTATTGTTTTTTAAAATTAAAAAAGAAATTTCAACAATACCATATCATGTGACCCTTCACTGGAACAAGCTCTTTGAACTCGTTCCAATGAGGGGGTCACATTATATGGTTTTGTTGAATATTTATGAAAAAAAAGAGTTTTTTCAGCTGCTTCATTTGTTAATTTGGTGGGCGGATGCAGCTGCTTCATTAGGTACAGTACAGCCAACATGGACTGGTCACTTTCCACAGCTGTGCAATTAGGGCTGCATGGTATATCGATAAACCGATATATACCGGTATTCAAACCAATATCGATTGAATACCGGTGTAATTACAAAAATATCAGTTTATCGTCATAATTTTTTACCCACAATTTAATTTTCAAAATGTCTTAAGTTTCTTAACTGTAGCCCGAATGAATAATATTATCCTTTATCCAAGAAATCGTCTGCTTGTGCCCTCGTAATATACAAATTCAGCAGTTGAAAAAATAATTTTAAAAAATTTCAACAAAACTATATCATGTGACCCCTCATTGGAACGAGCTCGTTGAGCTCGTTCCAATGAGGGGTCACATGATATAGCTTTGTTGAAATCTTTGGGGAAAATCTGATAAATTAATTTTGAAAATAATAAATTCTGATATCGTCTGCATTGGAAAAAGGTTTTCGAAACGCATCATCAATGAATGCTAATTCGTTCCGACTGTGATGCCTCGAGTCTTGATTGCGGTACTTGTGTTCATATATCTGAACAGTTTTCGATATACCGGTATACAGCGGTATTTTTTTTTAATACCGATACCGGTATTCAGTTTTGAATATCGTGCAGCCCTATGTGCTATATTTCCATGGACGCTACTATATTAGATTCCAAACACTAATTACAGGACTAATCATCAACAATTTAATTAATGAAGCACCAAGTACAACCTGGTGCTTGATTAATTAAAGTTTAGCTGCTGATCGATTTTTATTACACATGGATTTCGACCAGTCCATGTCGACTGTACTGTAAAGGTTTAATATTGCAGCCCTTTTGGTTTTTGGTTTTGTAAAGATACCTAGAACATATCGAATGCATCTGAATCTTTGGTTAAAGTATCTGATAACACGGGAAGGGTTTGTGTCTTCAACAAGTTGTTGAATGTTGTGGGTAATTGTACGCTGTGCTATGTAATCAGTATAATATTTCGTCCTTTGAATGCATCAAGGCGAAATCTGGAATGTTAAAGCAATGCAGATGGTGTCTTCATGCACTCTAGGTCCAAGTTATTTTTAAAGATGGAAAATAGTAAACAACATCACATCCTTCGGCTGCCAGAAACCCCACTACACAACCTGTTTTGTACAGATCTCAGACAATGATGTACATTCCCCTGCCTATTATTAGGTAACAAACAAACAAAGAGTGCTTCACTCCCAAGACATTGCCACTGGCATGTAAGGCTGTCACAATTTTCTAATATAGGAGTTGATTAATTGTCACAGATAATCGATTAATCGTATGACCCCCTCTCCCTCTCTCTGAAGTCGTTAAAAGTGAAGTTAGCTGACCAACCTCAAGTAAACAACGAAGACAATCCTCTTTTAGGTACATTCAAAGCTTTGATGTTCTGAACTTTTGAACCGTCAGTGTGTTAATCAAGACCGGTCTTGATTATTACACTGACGGTTCAAAAGTTCAGAACATCAAAGCTTTGATGTACCTGAATGGCAAATGCTTCTAACGGATTCTTGAGGTTTAACGTCAACGTTCTTGACCTTTTACCTTTAGCAACAGTAGTTTTTTCATCTTATTTTTTTTTAATTATTAAACGTCTAAAACGGGGTAAAATTTAGCGATTCGGCGACAACGAAAAATACTAATCGATTTTGGCATGACTGATCGACAATCAATTAATCGTGACAGCTCTACTGGCATGAAAGAGGTTGGGAACAACAAAATCTTATGATGCTATTTCACTTGAAGAGTTCCACTTCTCACTTTTGAGTTAAAAAATATCAAACATTTTTGTACAAAGAATTCAATGATCAACATTACATGAGATTTCAATGTTAAAGTTATGTGTAGAAGACCTCTGATAATCCGTTCTGTTAAAATTTTAAAGTCCAATCATGAAACCCTGTTTGGGAACTTATTTACACTTGATCTGACCCTAAAACTGAGAAGGTGCAGCAATTTGTTAACCCTTTTCTCAATGCGCACAATAGGCCTAAAAAAATAAAAAATCTGTTTCTCAGGCCCTCCCGCATGGTCCTTTTGGCTGCCGCATGCTCTCTTTTTATAACCAATTTAAACTTAAAAAAAATTAAAATTAAATGGTTTATGTCTGATATTTTACCCAAGGTAAAAAAATTGATGAATTTGTCCCTTGAGTGCAAGAAGGCTTTGCAATGCTTTAGCATTGCAAAGCCTTCTTGCATTCAAGGGATGAAATACACCACCACCCACGCTATTCTGTAGATTATGAGGCCTAAAACTTGAACCAAGAACATGAACTTTTGATGGCAAAGAAGTAACTACTGAAATAAAAAATAAAATAAAAAACCACTCGCCCGCATACAATTTCACAAATAATGGCCCGAGAAACAGAAGATCTACTTTGTGTGGCCATATCAACAAATTTTTATTTTAAATAGTCATATTTCTTTTCTAAATTTTCCAAAAATTTCAACAAAACCATATCATGTTACCCCTTATTGGAAAGAACTTGATGAGATCATTCCAATGAGGGGTAACATGACAGGGTTTAAATAAAATTTTTGAAAAAACATTTTTTTAAACTGCTCAATTTGTAAATTACACAGGTGTCTACGACTGATTCATTAGCTAAAGTGTTAAACAGGGATACCCAAGCCAGAAAATAAGCAGACTGTCATCTGCAAAGTGAGGTCCCCAAAGGGTGAATTTAGTGATGCTACCCTGCTACAGCAGGGTAGCATCTCTAAATTTACCCCCTGTGAACCTCAATCTGAATCAGGGGCTCAAACCTAAATAACAAGAGGTACCCAGAGGATAAATTGACCCACTGTAGGGGATAACATCATCAAATTCACCCTCTGGGGACCTCATTCTGCAAATGTGAGACTGCTTATTTTCAGGCCTGGGAATACCAGAACCTCATTCCCAGGAATGGATGAGCACTGTCTGCACTCCCCCTAGTCTCTGAATTGCCCTTTTGATATAAAGAAATGACATGCTTCAAGACCTCTGAGCTCAGCTCGGTGCCCTATTATATATCTTGCCCTTGCCCCCAAATTGGCTTACTGCAACCCCTGTATATAAATAGTTATGACGGAAAGTAAAAAGAGACATGCACAAAAGAACAGAGATTGAGATACATCCGCATCATTATCAGTGCTTTTTAGGGATTGTGAGAGAAAATATACAAGGGTAATCAAAAGTATCAAAAGATTGCATAACTTAATTCCACATACTTCACTTAACTGGAAATCAGCGAGAGCATCTCTCTTTTTCAAATTTTCCAAGTGCCATAGAATCGAAAGAATGAAAGGTTTTAGCGCGCAGGGACGATGTGGGATTTACATATCCCTTGCGACCTGGTTAACCTTACTTTATTTCACTTGGATAACACAGGCCTAGCTTTCCTATTGCCTCAAATGGGGTCTGAGGGGGTATGCATGCAGTTAGAAATTCCCGGCAGTTTACGTTGGAGAGATAGATTGTCAATACTCAATCCCTCAATGCCATTAAGACTGTTGGAGAGTGGGCTCTATTCGGTTCCAGCTCGGCGATGGTAGAGGTTTGAGTCCCACCATGGTGGCGAGCCAGAATATAATGTTGTGCAATGCCAAATTTAAGGGAAGAAGAGAAAAGAAAACCAAACAGCAACGCCGGTTTTGTAGCGGACCCGGTATATGAAAATAGCGGTTAAAAAAGGAGTGGAGAAAGCTTCAACAGTTCAGTTTTGAAAAACCGGGAGTCATCCATCAAGCCTTCTGTGAATGAAAGAAAAAATGCCATAGAATCAAGAAAACATTCTGATATTAAACGTAACTGGCATAGAGAAGGTTCGAACACACTCAGAAAGTTTCCTTCAGCACCAACTGCCTTGTGAAACTAAACTAACAAAGCAAACCACTCACTCGGCCACCAAGTCTGTCGGTGGGTGAGTGGTGCGCGTGGTTCGTTTAGTTTTGCTAGACGGGTGGCTGCTGTCAATTCTTTTTTTTATCAATTCTATGAACATTTATGAAGGTCAAGCTACATGGGAAACTGTACCCAGGTAATGTTTATTGTCTGTGCTTATTGGTATAGAGGTCACCTTCAGCATCTGTGACTATGTTATGACAACAACACAGCTATAAAATGACATTTGGTCAATCATTTATACCAACAGTACAGGGTTCATACAGGCAAGGCAAGATCACATTCAAGGACTTTTCAAGGACATATGACTGCTTTTCAAGGACCTACATTTTACTCTGTGAACACAAAGAATATGTCATAAATGTGCATCTCTGTAAGGTTGGGCCCTTAACCCTTAAGGCCTCAGATTAATTTTAAAGTTGTTACTATCATATATGCTTATTAAGTTGTTCATGCAGATGGTTGATGATTTGCGAGTGGTTCTACATCATTGTTGGCTGCCTATATAGGCAGCCAACAATGATGTGGAACCACTGCCAGGATAAATTCAACCCGCACATGGAATTAAGAAGGAAGATTACTCTTGGGAGCACCTGCTTCAAAGCATATACAAGTGGCAGTTTGGGGTTATGTGGGGACTTAAGGGTTAACTCCACAGACAATTCAAGGGCTTTTCAAGACTGAAGGTCAATTTTCAAGTACTTTTCGAGGCCAAACATGGATTCAAGGACTTTTCAATACAAAAGGGAAATTCAAGGACTTTCAAGGCTCTGTATGAATCCTACAGTAGCCAGTAAAACTGTTTTCACAGACATGTTTTCTAAAAATAACTCAATGCATTCTCAGAGTGAGCCTACATCTATATCAGAGCTACATACTATCATTTCAGTCAAATTTAATTTATTTTATGAAAATATTTACATCTGTTTAAATTTATGTACAAGTTTAACCCATACATACTTGGGAAATAAGAGTGAATTTATTTAACATCAACAATTTTCAAGACTTTGGGCTTTGCATTTTTCGTAGACAAATGGAATCAGGTTTTTTAACACCACACATGCAGTTTTAGCATTGATTGCAGATAAGTGCACCATCGACGTGCAGTATGCCTTAGTACACATCACCACCATTCCCCCACATGGGCAATCAAGACTAAGTTCCTTGTTCAAGGACACAACACAGTTACCACTGATGGGGATCAAACTGTGAACCTTTTGGTCTGAAGTCTAATTCTGCAACCACCAAGACGCCATGTTCCTTTAGGTACATGATACCTAACGAGAAACAACAGTTCAGATTATCTAACTTTTCCTATTTATTGTTATCACAACCATGAGGGTCAGAGATCCCGTAGTGCATCGGATGGGGCGCGGTGGCATTGCGGTAACCGGTTCTTGTCAGATCACCACAGTTAAGCAACATCGAGCCCAGTTAGTCCGTGGATGGGTGACCGTCTGAACAATCGATTCAGACTCCCGCATTGTGTCCTTGGGCAAGGCACTTAACCCCGATTGTCCATACGGGGGCACGATGTCGCCATATACTAAGGCGTACTGCATGGCGATGGAGCGCATGTCTTCAACCAATCTAACCATGCCTGTGCTGCAGTGCGGAGTTATGATGTTGAGGAGCTGGCAGCTCGTCGTCGTTGCTCGGTGGTTTTCTCCTGGTACTCCGGCTTCCTCCACCCATAAAACTGTCACGGACACGATATGACCTTGGCTGTTAAAGTGTTGTTAAACCTAAATAGTGCATCGGATACCAGGAAACACAACATCAGGCTTTCAGGTGTTTAAATGTTATGCCCAAGAAAGTTGCACGCCATTTCACAATCCCTTCTTTTTAACAGGGTTCTTCTCTTTTCATATTTGATATATAATTTTTGTTGAACCGTGATTAAATACAACCAATGTTATCACTGGCAAACTAAAATGTGTTTTTTTAGTAACAGTAACCTTGACCTTTCACGAACAACAGTGAAAATTGATAGGATTCTTCTCCCTCCATGGGGGTATCAACCCTAAAGGTTTGGAGGAGATGTATAGAACTAGATCCATTTCGACGATGCTTTCAGCAGTGAAAACTTCTCATACTGCAGTTGCAAATTTAACACGGTATATCTTGTTTGACAGAGCTCAGTGAGCTCTGTCAAACAGGATATAGTTGGTTAAATTGTTAGTCCCACAAGTTAAAAATATTATCAATGAAGAGATTTTCAGGTGAAAATAAAGAGGAGAAAGATTTTTAATGATGAGTGAGGTGCCAAAAAAAAAGATATTTTCATTTCATTTTGTGAAAAAACATGAAAAGATTGGTTTATCAGTGAGAAAAATACAGAATGCTGGAAATTTTTATATGCCCTCGTTCAAATTCAGCCACCCTTTGGACAATGGGGTGAAATAAATAAAAATTTATGCTTCTTTAAATTTTCATAGCAACTAAAAGAAATGACAAGATTTGAATCTCACAATGGCAGTTTGATAAAATAAAAGAATGACTTAACCCTTTACCCAACGAATTGCCCGCATCCGCCCACGTAATATGCAGATTCAGCAGCTGAAAAAATATTATTTTTCGAAAAATTTCAACAAAACCATATCATGTGACCCCTCTTTGGAACGAGCTCATGGAGCTCGTTCCAATGAAGGGTCACATGATATGGTTTTGTTGAAATGTTTCGAAAAAAAAATAAAAAATGATATTTAAATTAATAAATTTTGATATCGTCTGCATTGGGTAAAGGGTTAACTTTGAATAGATTGATATCAAATCTTTTTAATTTGGTACGAAGATTTTGTCTCGAGTCTTCCTCGATACATGAGTCAATCTCGTCTGATGTACCACTGAACTCAACTGATACAGATTTGAACTCGGCTGATACAAGTTACCGAGGCAATCACTGCCCAGAATTATTCTTTTGCCAGGCACCACATGTACATACACCATGCCAGTGAAACTGTTTATGCTTTGCTCAATGTTTCTTCATATTTAGAAGCAGTAAATTTAAACTCATGTCTCATATTAAATAATATTCATAAAAATATTAGATGCCATCACTAATTCGTTCCTGCAATCAAAATGCTGATGTGTTAATCTGTAAGAGTTCGATGAATGCTTGGAAGTGTTAAATACAGTGGAACCCTCTTAATTGAATAGCCACTTTGCCAATGAAAATTATTCAATTAACAGGGGTATTGAATTAACAGGGATGCAGTTATATTCCTGTATTCTAGAGATAAACTTAGCATTTATTCTATTATATCTTCTTTGACAGAGCTCCATGAACCCCGTGAAACAAGATATAATAGATTAAATGCCTGTATTAAATGTACTGAGGCCAAATAGGTGTATAAACAAAACAAAACTGGGGAGAGTCAGGGTAATTTCTCGACAGGTTGCATGGTTTTTTATTCAATTAACAGGAGTTTACTCTATAACCTATATGCAATTATCAGGTCAAATTTGTACTGGAGGTATGGGATTATATTCAATTAACAGTGTTATTCTGCAAAGAGATATCCAATTAAGTGGACTCCACTGTACTGCAAATCAGCATACAAAATTGCTCATCCAAGATGTGCTTCTATTTATTTTATGTTGCTGGATCCTATTTTACTAGTAAAAGAGAGCATGTAATAAATAAACAGATTTTTATTTGTTTATATTGGCCTTGACATCTACCACCAGTATTTTTAAAACAAAAAAGTATTGGGGTTTAATGACACTTTCAACAGCCAGGGTCACCTTGTGTTGGACATTTTTACGGGTGGAGGAAGCCCAAGTACCTGCAGAGAATCACCAAGCAGCTGCGAGCAACTGTCAGACTTCCCAACATACTAACAGCACACAAGCAGGGTTAGCATTGGCTGAAGACAAGTGCACCATTGACGTGTAGTACACCTTAGTACACAGTGCCACAAGGCCCCAACATTGGCAATCGGATTAAGTACCCTACCCAAGGACACAACAAAGTTACCCCTGGTGGGGATTGAACTCTGCCTTCAGTGATGTTATAAGCAAGCAACCTTTGGTCTCAGGCTGACACCATGTTACCTCAGACTGATATGAAGGCTGATATTGATTCATGCAAGTGATAAACTCTTAATATTCACCACAATGGCAAGTACTGGTGTACTGACCTTTGTGCGAGTCGATAACAGCTTTTATCATATGACTCGTCCGTTTTCTTCACTTTAAAACATTTGATATTTTGTTTTTATATTAATCAGTGATAAATAAAGCCTTCCATCAATTTCATTGGTCAATTTCAAAACTAGACAATTTGCTTGGCTGAACAAAATACAACTGGGCCACATTTTCATAACTTGCATAATTAGAGTTGGAAGCTTTCATTGGTCAATTTCAAAACTGGACAATTTGATTGGCTAAACAAAATACAACTGGGTCATATTTGCATAATTTCAGTAGGGAGAATTTACGTTATCTGTCCTATTTAGGTTGGGTTATATTGTATTAATCTTTTACCTACAAGAAAATTGCCACTCATTTTTTTTATATTTTCACTTTTTGCTTCCAAAACATAGGTTATGACCCCTCACTGGAACGAGCTCGACGAGCTCGTTCCAATGAGGGGTCATAACCTATGTTTTGGAAGCAAAAAATGAAAAATTTTTAGTGAAACGAGGATTTTTTTCCAAGTGCCGTCTGCAACTCAAGTTAGGTGATGGGTTAAAAGGGTCATACTAAGTGGCTAATTTGTGCGTGTGTGTGTCGCTCTCCAGAGGCTCGCCAAAACGGAAAATTCTTAGACTCGTTTCATAAATATTATATGAGAAAAACACTCATTCCATATCCTCTATTTCTGAACATCTAATGATATCTGTCTCCTCAAAAGTCCACAATGTTAAAATGTTTTATGATTATAGACTACACATACATGAAGTAGAATCTTAATAATAATTAAGATTAATGAAACAAGTCCCCACTCTATATGCCTTAAGTTCATAAATACAGAACACATTTTGTTGAATATTATATATGTAACAAGCTGTTAATAGAAAATAGAATATGTTTTCATTTTTAGAGTTCACTAAAAAAAAACCCTTTCCACACTCCATTCCAATGAGGGGTCATAAGCTGAGTTTAAATGCTTTTTGAGAATAGTACAGTAGAGCCCACTTAAATGGATATCTCGTAATTGTATATCCCTGTTAATTGAATATAATTTTTAAACACAAAACCATTTACCATACTTTCAGTACAAATTTGATCTGTTAATTGCATATGGGTTGTAGAGTAAACTTCTGTTAATTGTATATAAATTTTTGTAATATGTCGAAAAAATTACTGTGACACGCACCAAATTCCCCTTATTTATCAACCTTTTTGGCCTCACTACATCCAATACAGGCATTTATTCTATTATATCTTGTTTGACAGAGCTCTGTGAGCTCTGTCAAACAAGATATAATAGAATAAATGCTCAGTTTACCTCCAGAACACAGGAAACTGACCAAATCCTTGTTAATTGTATACTCCTGTTAACTGAATAATTTTCACTGGCTAATTGGATATTCAATTAAAAGGATTCTACTGTATATGTAACAAGCTGTTAATTGAAAATAGAATATGTTTTCATTTTTAGAGTTCACTAAAAAAAAACCTTTCCACACTCCATTCCAATGAGGGGTCATAAGCTGAGTTTAAATGCTTTTTGAGAATAGCACTGGCTGGTTTGAGTTATTACATTGGGTAAAGTGTGTTACTAATTTATTGGTGTCTAAGGTCACATATTTCAGCACAATGCCTAATCATGACCACAACATGTAGATTATATAGGATCTCAAATGAGTGATGTTTGGATATAAGATTTTTTGAAACTCGTTTGATGAATTCGATTCACAACTCGCTTTAGGCGAGTTGTGAATAGAATTCATCAAACGAGTTTCAAAAAAATCTTATATCCAAACATCACGAGTTAAAGATTCTGTATATCACATGAATTTTCAAATGTTTTTAACACTTTTTATTTAATTCATTGTCGCTAAATTCTCCCAAAACAACTGACAATCAATTCGTTGGCTCAGACGCTTCACACCGTGACATCATGAATGCGCGTTACTTACTCCTGTTGTCGTAATTGACGTCATGTGAACTGCGCACAAGAGTACAATGATGCTGCTATGGGACCACGCGCCGATTAGACACCAGTTGATAATCAGGAAATAAGACATGGGTTGTTACGTCAAAATTAATGACGTTTCATGTGATATATTATTATCCCTGATGGGTGAGGGTGTGAGATGGGGAAATCTCACCCGAGGGCAAGATGTTTGTGCCAGACACACAAGGCTTGTCCCGAGGATGAGATTTCTCCATCTCACACCCACCCCATCAGGGATAATTTTTCTCCCCCCACCAAAACACTCTTGACGTCATCAAAAGTAATCCAGGGGCACGTGCAGCTAAATAGAACATGTTTGTTGACCATTTCTGAAAAAAACGGATTTGGTTATCAGAAAGAGCACAAAAAAGTTATGTATGTACCACAGGTATATATACTACGAAATTATATTCCAATGCTGGCAAGACAGGGGTTAATATTTATTTATTTATTATTTATTGGTTTTAAGGTCACATATTTTTGCATAATGGCTAATCATGACCACAACATGAGTATCAACTCAAGACCAGGGGTGAGTGTTAATAAGCCATGTTGCCCATTTTAGAGAGGGTTGGTGACAGGGTCCTGTTTTACCAGTAAAACAGAGCCTGTTTACCACAGTGAACAGGCACTGCTTCACTTCCCGGGGTTCCCGCGGGGAGACAGGGGTTAAAGATTTAGAGAGAAATGAACACTGACACATTCCGATGATGTCACTTGTGTTTTTTTTGTTACTTGTGTGCATCAATCGATCAATGGACGCTGTAGTGATATGAATTACGTTAAAAAATTGAACAAACTGTATGCAATATACAGTTATTATAAACAACAATGCTTTGAACACCAACGAAACATAAGATACGGTCACGTGGGTCATGTGAGATAGATATGTATCTCACATGGCCTTCTCACATGAGACAGGAATATCTTGCATAGGAAGTGGGGGTTGAAAAAATCATGTTTAATCAATTATTTATACTCATGTTGCCCATTTTCACCTCAAGCATTGGTGACTGGGTCCTATTTTACCAGTAAACTGGAGCTTGTTTACCACGGTAAACAAGCACTGCTTAACCTTTTACCTAACATGAAAAGCAGACAACACTTGCAAAAATATTTCTTGAGTAACTAATTTTTTTCAACGAGGGGTCATAAACTATGTTTTTGAGACAAAAAAGAATAGTGCTGGCCGGTTTTGGCCATTACGTTGGGTAAAGGGTTAAAAAGTTGATATAGATGTGATTCACACTAAGGCTGCAAAGTGCACAGGGTTGGTTTTTCAGTCAATAATGGATTTTTTTTATAACAAGAAAGTGTGACTAACCCTGTGCAATGCACAGGGTTTGTTACACTTTCAGGTCATAAATATTGGTAACTGCCATATCACACACTACATGAAAATATACACTCAAAAAGTGTGCACAATGCACGGGGATAATCACATTACAGTGATGATATTATTTATAATCCAAAAAAGAAAAGAGTGACTAACCCTGTTCATTGTGAGTTATTTGTTAAGGTAACACTCACTGGCTAATGATATGCACTGCGTAGGTTGCCATATCACACACTATGTGAAAATATACACTGACTAAGGATATAAAAATGCACAAGGTTAGTTGTTTACATGTTACATAGGGAGCAAGATTAACCCTTTACCCAACGAATCGTCCGTATTCGGCCACGTAATATGCAAATTCAGCAGTTGAAAAAATATTATTTTTCCAAAAATTTCAACAAAACCATATCATGTGACCCCTCATTGGAACGAGCTTGTCGAGCTCATTCCAACGAGGGGTGACATGATATGGTTTTGTCAAAATATTTTGCAAAATTTGAAAAAATGATATTTAACCCCCTACATACTGATGTCAAAATATCCAGATTTGAAGTAGACATTTTTCTCATGATGCAACTGGGAATTTAACCAATTCAATCTTGTTTGACAGAGCTCATTGAGCTCTGTCAAACAAGATTGAATTGGTTAAATTTCCAGTTGCATTATGGGAAATATTTGCACCCGGAACTTTACATATTTTGACATCAGTGTGCAGAGGGTTAAAATAATAAATTTTGATATCATGTGCGTTGGGTAAAGGGTTAAATTTTGATATCGTCTGCGTTGGTCGAAGGGTTAAAGGGACTGATGGAGATACTTGTACTGGATTGTGGGAATTTTTTTAAAGTGAATTCCAAAAATGTAAATATATGCTATTTTCAATTAATAGTATGCATTGTATATGTACAAGATTACATTTAGCACCAAATACGCTTATACAATAATATATAAACATGTATTCTATGAAAACAAGAATGATGTGGTGCACAACATATAGTCCAGATTATTACATATATACAAGATACATACATGTATATACAAATATATGATGATACATGTGTCAAAAAAATGGTAGCCCTATCTCTTCCCGAAATCATTTCAACAGAACTTGCAAGCAGTTTAAAGACACATTCCAACTGCAAAGAATGGTAGCCATTTGATATCAAATACTATTCTCTCCCCACTATACGTGAAACATACGCATGTCCCACGTGAGACAGCAGGGTGGGATATTTCTATCCCATCCACCGCATGTGACGTTATACATTTATAACGTTATTATGACATTATGCCTATCGTATCGGTTTCTTGCTACCAACGAATTCATAGTGACATCATCAGAATGCAGTGTGATCAAAGTTTGATGCTCTAAAACTCTTCAACCCTCAAGCTGCCACCGTTCCTAATCGATTCTGTGATGTATATCTTTGGTATATACATAACTTGTGCATTTTTTTCAAAACAACGAATACAAAATGAGTTGATAGAATCAGCACGTGACTCCCGATTACCTCTGGCTAACGTAATTGCTGCATGGTGGGGGAGAATAATCATCCTCGATGAGTCTGAAGGTAGGAATGGGGAAATCTCACCCACGGGGCAAGATATTTGAACCAGACCCTCGGCAAGCCTCAGGTCTGGTTCAAATATCTTGCCCCTCGGGTGAGATTTGCCCGGGAATCCCACCTCCAGACTCATCGGGGATCATAATATTCTGAACCCTTTACAGTTGAAACTAGAAGTCCAGTAACTGTATTGTGCACTATTTTGAAGTGCATGTAATTGCATGCTGAGTAAGTGCAGTTCTGTCCCTGTCAAACTGCATAATTGACATAACTCAATTTCTAAAGCGTGCTTAACTCTGTGCAATTCTATACAGTGGAATCCTGTTAATTGAATAGCCACTTTGCCAATGAAAATTATTCAATTAACAGGAGTATTCAATTAACAGGGATTGTGTCACTTTCCAGTCTTCTAGAAATAATTTTAGCATTGATTCTATTTTATCTTGTTTAACAGAGCCCCATGAGCTCTGTCAAACAAGATATAATAGATTAAATGTCTGTATTGGATGTTCTGAGACCAAATAGGTCTATAAACAATGGAAAACTGGGGAGAGTCAGAGTAATTTCTTGTCAGGTTACAAGATATTTTATTCAATTAACAGGAGTTTATTCTATAACCTATATTCAATTAACAGGTCAAATTTGTATTGGTGGTATGGTAAATGGTTTTGTGTTGGGAAATTATATTCAATTAACAGGGTTATTCAGTTAAGGGATATCCAATTAAGTGGGCTCCGCTGTACTAGTAAATAGAAATCATTCCTAACCTCTAACGGGATACATATACATCTAATGACGTAAATAAACATTAAAATTCGACTGCATATACAGAATGAAAAGAGTGGATTACTACTTAATCGCATCGCCATATATTCTCCACTCGAAAAATATTTATACAGTAGAATCCTCTTAATAGAATATCCATTTTGCCAGTGAAATTTATTCAATTAACAGGAGTATACAATTAACAGAGATTTGGTCAGTTTCCTGTGTTCTGGAGGTAAACTGAGCATTTATTCTATTATATCTTGTTTGACAGAGCTCATAGAGCTCTGTCAAACAAGATATAATAGAATAAATGCCTGTATTGGATGTAGTGAGGCCAAAAAGGTTAATAAATAAGGGGAATTTGGTGCGTGTCACAGTAATTTTTTTGACATGTTACAAAAATTTATATAAAATTAACAGGAGTTTACTCTACAACCCATATGCAATTAACAGATCAAATTTGTACTGAAGGTATGGTAAATGGTTTTGTGTTTGAAAATTATATTCAATTAACAGGGATATACAATTAAGAGATATCCAATTAAGTGGGCTCCACTGTAATTGTTCATAACAGCACAAGAAACACTTGCAAACTTTCATCACATGGATCACCGGGTGCAAGTGCTTCTTGTGTTTTGTCCTCAGAAATTGTAAATAATTACTAAATGAAAATCTACCCCGAAGCAATTTACTAGTAATCCTCCCTCCACATTCTGTAGTCTCAATATTTTCCTTTTGTTTGAATGATTCAGTTCGTGGTTTCACTACTGACCTCGCTAATAGCACATTACATTTTGCACTGCACAGTGCAAACTCTCTTGTGTATTTCAGACGACTTCATTCTTCTGCAGCAAAGAGCACATTACCTAACGAGTATTTTCTGTGCTAATTATTTTTTTTATTAGGGTTTAACGACACAGTAACAGCCAAGGTCATATCGTGTCGGTGACAGTTTTACGGGTGGAGGAAGCCGGAGTACCCAGAGAGAACCACCGGGCAACGACTAGCAGCTGCCAGCTCCCCAACATCGTAACTCCGCACTGCAGCAGAGGCAGGGTTAGGTTGGTTGAAGACATGCGCACCATCGACGTGCAGTACGCCTTAGTACACGGCGTCATCATGCCCCCATGTGGACAATCGGGGTTAAGTGCCTTGCCCAAGGACACAATGCGGGAGTACGAATCGATCGCTCAGACGGTCACCCATCCAAGGACTAACTGGGCTGGATGTTGCTTAACTTTGGTGATCTGACAAGAACCAGTTACCGCAACGCCACCGTGCCCCAGTGTGCTAATTATGACAGGACTTCTAGATTTTTTTTTTTTTTGATTTTTTTTATTAGGGTTTTCGACACATTAACAGCCAGGGTCATATCATGTCGGTGACAGTTTTACGGGTGGAGGAAGCCGGAGTACCCGGAGAGAACCACTGAGCAACGACAAGCAGCTGTCAGCTCTCCAACATCGTAACTCTGAACTCTGCACCGTGGCACAGGCAGGGTTAGACTGGTTGAAGACATGCGCACCATCGACGTGCAGTGTGCCTTAGTACACAGCGTCATCGAGCCCCCATGTAGGCAAACGGGGTTAAGTGCCTAGCCTAAGGACACAACGCGGGAGCACGATAATTCTAGTTTAAACTGTACTCAACACAAAAGAAGACAACACTTGCAAAAAAAAAACTTCCTGCAAGACTAAAAAGTTTAATTTTTTGCCTCCAAATCAGAGTTTATGATTCCTCATTGAAACAGTCCGATTGAAATATTGCTATCCAGGCCTTTAACCCTTTACCCAACGTAGACGATATCCAAAATTATAATTTTAAATATCATTTTAAAAAAATTTTTCCACAAATCTCAACAAAAGCATATCATGTGACTCCTCATTGGAACGAGCTCAATGAGCTCGTTCCAATGAGGGGGTCACATGATATGGTTTTGTAGCAATATTTTGAAAAATTTAATTTTTTCAACTGCTCAATTTGTATATTACGTGGGCGAATGTGGGCGATTTGTTAGGTAAAGGGTTAAAATTTGTCCAAATTTGTGAGCATAATAAACTATAATAATGAATCCAGACAAGCCTGAAAATAAGCAGACTGTTATCTGCAAACTGAGGTTCCCAGAGGGTGAATTTGGTGATTCTACCTTGCACAGCAGAGCAGAATCACAAACTTTACCCTCTGTGAATCTCAGTCTGTATCAAGGTCTCAAGCCAAAACATAAAGATGTACCTAGATGATAAATTAGCCCACTGTATGGGATAGCATCAGCAAATTCACCCTCTGGGGACTTCATTTTGCAAATGATAGGTTGCTTATATTCAGACTTGAATCCAGGATTCCCACTGATATCAGATCATGAAATTCAAGCAGTATTTATTATAAGCACTTTTCAAGGACTCAGACCATGATTTTCAAGGACTATTGTAATTTTCATATGAACTTACCAAGCCTGAAAATAAGCAGTTTGACAATTGAAAAAATGAGGTCCCCAGACTGTGAAATTCATGATGGTATCCCATACAGTGAGTCAATTTATCCTCTGGGTACCTCTTTCTGTTCAGTTTTGAGAACCTGATTCAGATTGAGATTCACAGAGGGTAAATTTAGTGATGCTACCCTGCTTTGCAGGGTAGCATCACTAAATTCACCCTCTGGGTACCTCATTTTGCAGATGACAGTCTGCTTATTTTCTGGCTTGGAACTTACAGTATATGAACAACACAAAAGAATTTCTGTCTCGAGGACCTGATTTCTGGAAAACCCAACTAGCTAGATATATAATGTACCACAAGTGCAACAAGGTGCCATCTGCAATGCTAAGGCATTGCAGATGGCACCTTGTTGCACTCAAGGGGTAAAGAGATTTGGTTCCTGACCATTTTTGTGACATCGCATGCATGTGGGGGTGGGTTGTCATTTAACTTCTTATCTCCAGAGTTGGGGGCACGGTGGCTCAGTTGGTAGAGGTGCTGGCTGCAAGCCGAGAGGTCCTCGGTTCAAATCCCACCTGCGGCAACCACGTTGTGTCCTTGGGCAAGACACTTCACCCCCATTTCCCATGTGGGGGGCACGGTGACGCTGTGTACTAAGGCGTACTGCACGTCGATGGTGCACCTGTCTTCAACCAATGCTAACCCTGCTTGTGTGGAGTTAGTATGCTGGGGAGCTGACAGTTGCTCGTCATTGCTTGGCGGTTCTCTCCGGGTACTCCGGCTTCCTCCACCCGTAAAACTGTCACAGTCATGGTTAGCCATTGTGTAGAAATATGTGACCTTAAACACCAATAAATAAATAAATAAACAAATAAATAAATAAATAAATAAATCTCCAGAGTTATAGGTAAACTGAATTTAGGTACTTTTCAAGGGAGGTGGTGGAAAATTAAATATTTTTCAAGAATAGAAACAAATTCAAGAACTTTTCAAGGAAGTATCCAAAATTAAAGAACTTTTCATTTGAGTGGGAACCCTGCAATCCCTAACGTAATGGCCAAAACCGGCCAGCGATATTCTCAAAAATCGCCAATTAATTTTCATTATTTTTTCATTTTTTGTCTCAAAAACATAGGTTATGACCTCTCGTTGGAACGAGCTCGTCCCAACGAGGGGTCAAAACCTATGTCTTTGAGACAAAAAATGAAAAAAATTAGTTATTCAAGAATTTTGTTTGCAAGTGTCGTCTGCTTTTCATGTTAGGTAAAGGGTTAAAGAACTTTTCATTTGAGTGGGAACCCTGCAATCCCAGCTGTGAGAATCAATTTCCCGTTCTTAAATAATTTAGAATTTGAGGGTTATATCCTTGTGAGTGCAACCTGTACAGTGGAGCCCACTTAATTGTATATCTCTTAATTGAATAACCCTGTTGATTGAATATAATTTCCAAACACCAAACCATTTACCACACTTTCAGTACAAATTTGACCTCTTAATTGAATAAGGGTTATAGATCAAACTCCTGTTAATTGAATAAAAAAAATCCTGTAATGTGTTGAGAAATTATCCTGACAGTCAAGAAATACCCAATGTTTAGAGACCTATTTTACATTAGTGCATCTAATATAGGTACGGTGAAGCCCACTTAATTGGATATCTCTTATTTGTATATCCCTGTTAATCGAATATAATTTTCAAACACAAAACCATTTACCATACCTTCAGTACAAATTTGATCTGTTAATTGCATGTGGGTTGTAGAGTAAACTCCTGTTAATTGTATATAAATTTTTGTAATATGTCGAAAACATTACTGTGACATGCACCAAATTACCCTTATTTAGCAACCTTTTTGGCCTCACTACATCCAATACAGGCATTTATTCTATTATATCTTGTTTGACAGAGCTCTATGAGCTCTGTCAAACAAGATATAATAGAATAAATGCTCAGTTTACCTCCAGAACACAGGAAATTACCAAATCCCTGTTAATTGTATACTCCTGTTAATTGAATAATTTTCACTGGCAAAATGGATATTCAATTAAGAGGATTCTACTGTATTTATTATGTTACATCTAGTTTGACAGAGCTCTGTCAAAAAGATTTAATAGAATAAATGCTCAATTTATCTCTAAAATACAGGAAAATTCCTGTTAATTGAATAATTCTCACTGGAAAAGTGGCGATTCAATTCCACTGTACATATTCCAAAGCAACAAGAGAAAAGAGAAATGCGAAACATTTTTCATGCCTCCACCTGCAATACCACAGATGGGATATGCTGCACATTGTAGTGCCTGCAAATCCATTCAACAAGGATGACATCAAAATTATTCAATTTTCTACTGCCATTCAATAAAAATTATTATATCCCTGGACAAAAAAATAGGCTGATGAAATCGCGTACCCATACGCGCAACTAGTAAAGCTGTATGACGGAGGGCCACCACGGATGCCGACATTATGTACACCATACATGATATGGGTACATATAGAAATGGATTGGAGGAGTGTCTAATTTGATGGATAAAGGGTTAACATCTCAGGATCAAATTATCAGATCTACATAAAAAACTATACAGCACAGCACATCAGTAACCTGAACACAAATATAAAGTAACTTGACAATCCAAGCAATATTTTTCAAGTTATCGAATGCCAAAGGGATTGGAGGAATTTCCAATTTGAAGGATAAAGGGTTAATATCCCGGTAACAAATCATCAGATTTACACCAAAAACTATACAGCTCGGCAAATCAGTAACCTGAACACAAGTATAAAGTAACTAGACAATCCAAGCAATATTTTTCAAGTTATCGAATGCCAAAGGGATTGGAGGAATTTTCAATTTGAAGGATAAAGGGTTAATATCTCGGGATCAAATTATCAGATTTACACCAAAAACTATACAGCTCGGGACATCAGTAACCTGAACACAAATATAAAGTAACTTGACAATCCAAGCAATATTTTTCAAGTTATCGAATGACAAAGAAATGGATACGGATGCCAGACGGACAGACGGACAAAGGATGGACGAACGACGGATGGCCACCCCGGATGCCGGCATTATGTGTACCATACATAGTATGGGTACACATAAAAAACCAATACAAAAGTTAACAGGGACAGTTTTTTCCCAAGTGTACCAACGAGCATAAGTGTGGTAAGTATGCATTGATGAAACAAAGACACTTCATCCCCATTGCCTACGTGGGGGCACAGTGACGTTGTGTACTAAGGCGTACTGCATGTGGATGGGGCACCAGTCTTCAACCAATGTCAACCCTGTGTGATTGTGTGGAGTTAGTATGTTGGGGAGCTGACAGTTGCTCGGTGGTTCTCTCCAGGTACTCCAGCATACTCCACCCGTAAAACTGTCAAGGTCATGATTAGCCATTGTGTAGAAATATGTAACCTTAAACACCAATAAATAAATAAATAAATAAATAAATAAATAAATAAATAAATAAATAAATAAATAATTGATGAAACACACATTATGCGAATATACTTTCCACCATATTGGTCTATCACCATACCAAAGGACACAAAGAAAACCATTACTCACAGGGACAGTTCTGTAAGTATAACAAGGGACATAACTCTAGAAAGTAAGCATGGATGAAACCCACAGAATGTGACTATTATTTTCCCAATGCTTGTCTCTTCACCATACCATATGATATCAAAATGCGACAACTGATGCTTTAATTATAATGTAAAACGATCGTATGGAACTGAGGAAGAGGATTTTTAAAGAACATTCCTCATTTTGCATAAAGTTAAAATTTGGGTTCCCATAGCAAGCCCAAATATGAATAGAGGAACTTGTTTAAACAATTCAAATTTGACCGCACGTCCCCAACCCCCCACTAGGGCTTACAAGTGTCAAATATAAAAATATGCTGTCTAGTGGATCTGAAGGTTTTTAAAGATTATGGGGGTACGGTGGCTCAGTAGGTAGAGGTGCATGCTGCAAGCCAAGAGGTCCTCGGTTCGAATCCAACCTGTGGAACCGCGTTGTGTACTTGGGCAAGACACTTCACCCCCACTGCCCATGTGGAGGCACGGTGGCGCTGTGTACTAAGGCATACTGCACATCGATGGTGCACTTATTTTCAACCAATGAAAACACCTCACTAGAATGAGGGATTAAAAGCTTTGTTTGATGTTAAAAAGAAATGAAAAATTTAATTAGGCCACACAAAGTAGATCTTGTTCCTACAGGCACTCTCCAATAATTTGTAATAAAACAAATTTATATAAACAAAATATTATTTGTGTTTGACTGAATATGAAATATAAGCCAAGAAAGTGTTGGCTTTTGCTCTGGTATCCTCATTTTTTTAAAGCCGCTATAGTGACTTCTAGCAATCAGCCAGTTAAGAAGTCTTGACAGCAGGATTATATTAGTATTTTCAGCTGCGATAACATTTGGTTCGACAGTTGTCATTGAGCACTATTCGGGAGAAAATAGGAATTGAGGTTAAAACTTTAAAAAATCGAAAAATAATAACAGAACAAATGACCACAAAGTATCAACACGCTGTTTGATTTCGTACGTCATAAGACGTACACAAGTATCAAAGGGTTAAAGTGACAAATTATTCATTTCACTTCTTATTTATACCATCATCAATTAATTTTCAGTTTAGCGTTATTCCAGATTGTCAGAACAAAATGCTAAACTAGAGGTACTGTGAGCAAACTCACAAAGTGATACCCCCTGTGCCTGAAATGTATAAGTTTGATTATCTCCCCTTGGAAATGTCAGAACGGAATTATATTGCTTCATGCACATCTTCATATGGAGTTTTTCCATTGTGTAAAGTTTCATGAAAATTCTTCAAACGGTTTAGGAGGAGTTGCGCTTACAAGGATGAACAGACTGTATAAGTTAGATTATCTCCCCTTGGAAATGTCAGAACGGAATTATATTGCTTCACGCACATCTTCATATGGAGTTCTTCTATTGTGTAAAGTTTCATGAAAATTCTTCAAACGGTTTAGGAGGAGTTGTGCTTACAAGGATGGAGATGGATGGACAGACGGATGGACAGGGTGATTCCTATATACCCCCCCAAACTTTGTTTGCGGGGGGTATAATGAGGTTTTTATTATTAATTACATCCTCATGGGGAAATGACATAATATGTCCCTTTCCACAAGATGCATATTTTATTATTTTGCACTTACACTCTGATTCCTTGCATGTGTAGGTTGCCTCAGATAGTAGAACTTTCACTGGCCAAGGTTATATATAGTACAGCCTGTAACAAAATGTACCATTAGTCAAAATTTTACGCTTAATAACATCAGTCTATTTCAGTATTACTGCCAGATTACTATAGCAAACTGGCAAAAATGAGGCAATAATCTGGCATTTCAATGAATGAGGAAGAAACATGAAAAGGTGTATTCGCCTGGCCCTGTAAAGGAGGCGACTCATTTGCGGAGCCAGTAATAAAGAAAATACATTATTATTTAGAACAAAAAAAAAATAAGGCAAATAACGTTTTAATGAAAATGAATTTGCCTTAAGCTCTTTCAAACATCCATATAAACCCTTGATTGGCCAACTATTTGTACATGCTCCCCATCTAAATTTAAAAAAGGTAAGCAGTTTGTTGGCACTGAATGTCCACAACTGTCAGCAATCTACTTCACCAAAAAGTAAGATTCCATTGTCTCAGGTACAAGAGTAAAGAGCTTAACCCTTTATCCAAAGCATAATATCAAAATATGTTATTTTTCTCACATTTTTCTAAAAATTTCAACAAAACCATACCACATGAGCCCTCATTGCAATGAGCTTGTCAAGCTCATTCCAATGAGGGTCACATGATATGGTTTTTGATGAAATTTTTTTGAAATGCTTTTTTTCAACTGCTCAATTTGCAGGCAGATGCGATCAATTTATTAGGTAAAGGTTTAAAACTGCTAAAACCTAAAAATCTTCTATGCCTGACCAACAGAATTTTTGTTTTAGAGACGCCACAAAGTGGATCTTCTGTTTCTCAGGCCATATTTTGAGAAACTGCATGTGGGTATGCGGTTATTTATTTCTGTAATTATTTATTTGCCATCAAAAGTTCATGTTCTCAGTTTGTTTTAGATTTTAGGCTTCATAATGTTCAGAACAGCTTCAGTGGTGGTGTATTTCATCCCTTGAGTTCAAGAAGGCTTTGCAGTGCTAAAGCATTGCAAAGCCTTGCTGCACTCAAGGTTCAAATTTTCAATTTTATTAACTTGGGTAAAATACTATACATAAAACATTTAATTTTTATTTTATCAAGTTTGCATTGGTTACAAAAAGAGAGCATGCCAAAAGGACCATGTGGGAAGGCCTGAGAAACAGATTTTTAACTTTTTTAGGCCTTATCAAATACTGATTTTCCCTTTAGATTGGCATTAAAATTTGTTTTTTATCAAAAATCATTCATACATACACCGACCATTAACTGGTAGAGTGCTAAATTATTTTTAGCCATCAAACCTTGTACACATGTCTTTGCCTTGTTACAATTTACGGGAGAGTGCCTAAGGGCACTCTCCCATAAATTGTAACAAGGCAAACCCATATAGACTAAATAATATCACTTCAAAGATAATACAAAGCACAGGCACTGAATATGAGCCTTCAAGCTGTGGTACCTGCACTTCAGAATAAAGCCCTAATATGGGCTTCCAGCACTCAACCAGTTAACCCTTTGAACTCTAGTGGTATCTTCCATGCCAGTTCAATGGCAACAATTAGAAGAGTCCATATTCATTATTTGGGGTAGACCAATCCATATTTTCAACGTGCAGCCTCAGACTTCACGTTGAAAATACTGATTGGTCTACCCCACAATATTTACTGAACAGCCATCCTGGGGTTCAAAGGGTTAAAGCATGCTACAACTATGGAATTAATTACTGAGAACCATAAGCTTATATAACAATGCAACTGAAGCTGGCTCATTCATTCTCGATGGAAAAATCTTCAGTTGCAAAGCATGGGGCAAAAATATGAAACCAATTTCAATGAACAGTGAAATCAACTCAATGGATAAATTATGCAAATTTAATAACAAAATACCCATGTACTGAATAACAGAAAATAGCATGAAACTTTTCTTTATGTATAATTATGCATTGTTCAAACACAAATTTATTGAGCAAATTTGACTTTTTAACAAGCAAGGTAAGAAAAATAGCAGAACCCATTCACAAACAGACCCCTGACAATAGTTTAAAAAAACAAATAATTTCAGAAAAAAAGCTGTAGACACCTTTATCTGCTGATCCATTTCATTTTGAGATACATAAAATTCCTTCTAAGGCCTCCACAAAGTAGATCTTCTGTTTCTCAGGCCATTTTTTGTAAAATTGCATGTGGGCATGTTGTATTCTATTTTATTTTTTGTAATTGTTTCTTTGCCAGCAAAAGTTCAGGTTCTTGGTTTGTTGTATGTTTTATGGCTTATAATTACCGAATAGCATGGGTGGCGGTGTAATGGGGAGATACAGAACTTTTTATGCTTTTTTGATTGATTTATTTCATTGAAATCTGAAGCACATAACTAAAGACAGTTTACATCCTGTGTGTTTGCGATTTTTTCTAGGTAAGTCTTGGCTACTTATATAGGCAGCCAAGACATGCCTAGAAATAACTGCAAAGACACTTAGAATGAAACTTGCAAGTTTTCCCAGAGACAACATGGTGGGGCACCTGTTCTCTTGCATTAAAAATTGATCTAAGTTGGAATTTGGCCCTTGAAGGTTAAAATTAAATTAGTTAATTTGTATAATTATCCACATTCTATATTTTCTGAGTGAGAAAGGACAGAGGAAAGACCCTCAATCCATGCTCATTATATTCAAGAATAAAATAAAAAATAAAACGTTCCCTCATTTACTGATTTGAAAAAAAAAATGCCTGAGAATCAATCAATTTATTGTGTGTCTGCCCTATAATTTTAAAGATGCTGTTCGTGATTTCATGAATTTGTCAAATGAAGTTAAAGCCACCTCACAAGAGCCATAACCTGATTGGATATATGGGGCATAGTATGAAGTAGAGCTGAAGTGGTTAACCGATAGTTAACCGATTAATCAATTAACCAGTGATCAACGTCTTGGTCGACCAAAACAGTAACTGATCGATTAAACATTATTTTTGAACTACTGTATTATATGGGTTAGCAAAGGAACAAACTTGAGGTTATAAGCTAGGTTTACATCATATAATAAAATTTGAATAGAGATTTTTGTAAAAAGCATTCACCCAGTTTTGTCCATTGTGTTGGGTGAACAGTTAATGCTGTAAATCACCAATTGTACAGCAATTATTCAGCTACCTATCAGGGCAAGTGATTAATCAGTTAACCAAGGTTAATCCATGTGATTAATTGATCAAGAAAACACTTTAACCATTTCAGCTCAGTGCAAGTTTATTTATTTATTAGGCTTTAACGACACTTTAACAGCCAAGGGCATATCATGTCGGTGAGTTTTATGGGTTGAAGAAGCCGGAGTGCCGGACAGAACCACGGAGCAACGGCGAGCAGCTGCCAGCCCCCCCAACATCATAATTTCGCACTGCAGCACACGCAGGGTTATATTGGTTGAAGACATGTGCACCATCGTCGTGCAGTATGCCTTATTGCACAGCGTCATCATGCCCCCACGCGGACAATCAGGGTTAAGTGCCTTGCCCAAGGACACACCGCTAGAGTCTGAATTGATCGTTCAGACAGTCACCCATCCAAGGACTAACCAGGCTCGACGTTGCTCAACTTTGGTGACCTGACGAGAACCGCTGTAGTGCGAAGGCATAATACATGTCGATGGTGCACTTGCTATTAACAGCTGCTGACTCTGTTTTGAGCCGGATTAGTGGAGAGGTGGAGAGTCCTGACATTTGCTCGCACTGCTCGGTGGTTCTCCCCAGGTATTTCAGCTTTCTTCACCTGTAAAACTTCAACCTGGTTGTTGAAAGTGTTGTTGTACCCCAATAACCAAACAACTAACAAATAAACCTTGGTGGTTTACAGTCAAGTCTTGTCTGCCACTATGCTGCCACTACAGGCTACCACTACAGGCTGTCACTACAGGCTGCCACTACAGGCTGTCACTACAGGCTGCTGCCACTACAGGCTGTCACTACCAGGGCTGCGTGGTATATCGATAAACCAATACATACCGGTATTCAAACTAGCATCGATTGAATGCTGGTGTAATTACAAAAATATCAGTTTATCATCATTATTTATTTACCCACAATTTAATTTTCAAGATGTCTTTAGTTTTAACAGTAGTTTCAAATGAATAATATGATCCTTTTACCCAACGAATCGGCCGCATCTGCCCGATTAATATACAAATTCAGCAGTTGAAAAAAATATTTTTGCAAAAAAATTCAATAAAAACATATCATGTGACCCCTCATTGGAATGAGCTTGTTGAGCTCATTCCAATGAGGGGTCACATGATATTGTTTTGTTGAAATTTTTGGAAAAATTTGATAAAATAATATTTAAAATAATAAATTTTGATATCGTCTGTGTTGGGTAAAGGTTTATTCGAACTGCATTATCAAGCCATGCTAATTCGTCCCACTGTGATGCTTAAAATAAGCAGTCTGACATTTGCAGAATGAGGTGAATTTGATGATGCTATCCCATACAGTGGACCAATTTATCCACTGGGTACCTCTTCCTGCTTAGTTTTGAGACCCTGATTCAGATTGAGGTTAACAGAGGGTAAATTTAGTGATGCTACCCTGCTGTGCAGGGTAGCATCACTAAATTCACCCTCTGTGGACCTCATTTTGCAGATGTCAGTCTGCTTATTTTCTGGCTTGGGTATCTGTGAAAAAATAAAATACCCGTGTTTCAAATCACCTTTGAAAAATAATTTAGTACCCACCCAGTTAACCCTTTACCTAACATGAAAAGCAGAGGACACTTCCAAACAAAATCCTTGAATAACTAATTTTTTAAATTTTTTGTCTCAAAGACATAGGTTATGACCCCTCATTGGAATGAGCTCGATTAGCTCATTCCAAAGAGGGGTCATAACCTATGTTTTTGAGACAAATAATGAAAATTGTATGGCGATTTTTGTAAAAACCGATGGCCAGTTTTGGCCGTTAAGGGTTAAGTGTGTAAATAGAACTATCTGACACGATGTGACCTTGGTTGTTGAAAATATAGTTAAAACCCCAATAACTAAACAATAAACAAAAATAAACCTTGGTGGTTTCCAGTCAAGGCTTGGCTGCCACCTCAGCACTTCAGGCAGCCAAGACTTGACTATAATTCACTGCAGAGCCACTACACTTAGAGAAAATAGTATTGTGGAAGTTTTGTAAAACTACCCATGTCCTTGTGCGTTAAGGATAAAATAATTACGAAATTACATGAGCAAAATTAACTACAAGAGATATGTTACACTGAAACTAAAAATGTTATCACTTGATTTCACCAGATTTTCGTTTCAATTCCTCCGTTTGTTCCTTTACATCAACAATATCCTCATAAGTGTGTCGGCGCAAAACCTGCTCTCTCAGCTTATCAACACCATCATTGACCTCTTTCACTTCCTCGTATTCATGTTTTCTATTATGCGTGTCAACAACTTTATTCTTGGCTTCTTCAACACTTTCGTAGTTGGGATCAAACTCAATGTCAATCTCGTGAACGCTGTCTCTAACAGTGTGATAATTCGGATCCAAAGTAACTGATGAAGTCTGAGTTATAGTTTCAGCTTCTACTTTGCATTCTGTTTCTGAATATTCCTTTGGCCTTGCACCTTGTAAAATAAATCGTTCACGAGATTCATCAAGAGAAGCATTTTCATACTGACGGTCTTGTCTGACTGAGTTCCTTGGCGATGACAATATTTCCGTTTGCTCGATTGGGCTTCGAGGAAAGGAAGGACTGCCCAGTGACTGCCGTCCTTCAGAGGTAGTTGATGTTGACATACGCTTTGAAGGATCCGGATTCTGTTTTGTCATCATATGAAGTGTGTCAAGTGATGGGGGAGCTGGAACAACTGGTGAAAATCCACCTATGTAAAATGACAAAAAATGAATTAAAAATACTCAATGAGGTGTACTGTACAGCTGGCATGGACTGGTCATATTCCACACGTGGGCAGTGATGTCCAAGAAAGCGTTTATCAGGTAATAAAAATTATCATCAGCAAAATTTTAATTAATTAAATTTTTGATGTTTAATCCTATAATTAATGTTTAGAATCTCATATCATCGCGTCCGTGGAAATATTGAACAGCCGTGGAAAGTGACCAGTCTATGGTGGCTGTACTGTAAACAAGGCTTAACTCTCTGCACTCTGTTGTCAAAATACCAAAGTTTTCAACAGTGCATTTTTCCTACAATGCAACTGAGAATTTAAAAAATTATATCTTGTTTGTCAGAGCTCATTGAGCTCTGTCAAACAAGATATAATTTGTTAAATTTTTCATGCAGCATGGGCAATATGGAGCCAATGACAAAAATTCTGAAATAATACCAGAGTGCTAGGAGTTAACCCTTTGACTAACCAGAGCTGTAAGCGTTTCAACAATTTAGATGATTTTGGTCAGGGTTAAATGAGGTGTAAATAAAATGCTTAACACTTTGGCTATGTAGAGCTGTGGAGTTTCAACAATTGGGATTGATTTTGGTCTTGATTTGGGTTTGATGAAAAAAATTATTTTTTGTCTATCTATCAATGAGGTTTACAGATAAGGTTCCGAAAAAGTACTGCAATTACAAGCAGATAAAGAATTTTGATGGATCGCAATCCAGTTGACGTGCTCTGTCAGCTTTCGTCCCTGCAAAATAAAAGACTCTCACCAATCGGAACTAGAGGTACAGTGAGCAAACTCACAAAGTGATACCCCCCGCGCCTGAAATGCATAAGTTAGATTATCTCCCCTTGGAAATGTCAGAACGGAATTATATTGCTTCATGCACATCTTCATATGGAATTCTTCCATTGTGTAAAGTTTCATGAAAATTCTTCAAACGGTTGAGGAGGAGTTGTGCTTACAAGGATGGACAGACGGTATAAGTTAGATTATCTCCCCTTGGACTTCATATGGAGTTCTTCCATTGTGTAAAGTTTCATGAAAATTCTTCACACGGTTTAGGAGGAGTTGCACTTACAAGGATGGACAGACAGACAGATGGACAGACTGACGGATGGACAGGGTGATTCCTATATATCCCCCCAAACTTTGTTTGCTGGGGGTATAAATATGGAATACAGAATCTGAGATGCTCTTTTCATTAGTTTTTCTTGATGCAGGCTTGATTTCAAAGTATTTTTTTTCTCTTCTTTATCCATGAAACAGACCCTGACAAGCTGGAATAATTTAACTCCTTCCACTATTCTCGGGAAAAACCAAAGTTTTTAGGCGTGAAAATTTCCCTTAGTGCTGTTTCAAATGTAACCAACTATATCTAGATCCATAGGGAGCCCAAACGTGAACCCAGGGACTTGGTTTGAACAAATTTGAACTGACCCCACTAAGAATGCTGAATACAAATATGAAAAGTTCCTGCCAGGTGGAGCTGACGAAAAAGATTTTCACATAATTTTTTTTATATTGCACTAAGTTAAAATTTGGGTTCCCATAAGAAACTAAATTATGATACTAAATGTTAAAGGATTCTGAGTGGTGCATCTGAAGAAAGATTTTAAACTAGAGGTACTGTGAGCAAACTCTCAAAGTGATACCCCCCGCGCCTGAAATATATACGTTAGATTATCTCCCCTTGGAAATGTCAGAACAGAATTATATTGCTTCATGCACATCTTCATATGGAGTTTTTTCATTGTGTAAATTTTCATGTCAATTCTTCAAACGGTTTAGGAGGAGTTGCGCTTACAAGGATGGACAGACGGTATGAGTTAGATTATCTTCTCTTGAAAATGTCAGAACGGAATTATATTGCTTCATGCACATCTTCATATGGAGTTCTTCCATTGTGTAAAGTTTCATGAAAATTCCTCAAACGGTTTAGGAGGAGTTGCGCTTACAAGGATGGACAGACGATATAAGTTAGATTATCTCCCCTTGGAAATGTCAGAACGGAATTATATTGCTTTATGCACATCTTCATATGGAGTTCTTCCATTGTGTAAAGTTTCATGAAAATTCTTCACACGGTTTAGGAGGAGTTGCGCTTACAAGGAAGGACAGACGGACAGACGGACAGATGGACGGACAGGGTGATTCCTATATACCCCCCCAAACTTTGTTTGCGGGGGGGTATAATGATATTCCTCCAATTACATGAAGATACAGGCATTTAATCTATTCTATCTTGTTTGACAGAGCTCGTGGATCTAAAAAAAAAAGAAGATTTTTAAAGAATATTCCTCAAATTGAACTAAGTTATTATTCAGGCTCCCACAGGGAGCCCATATATGAACCCAGGGACTTGGCTTTAACAAACTTGAATGTCCCCATTTAATACTTATTTTTTTACATTTGCATTGGTTATAAAAAAAGAACCAAAAGGACCATGTGGGGAGGCCTGAGAAACAGATTTTTACCTTTTTTAGGCCTAACTCATTTAGTTTTAACCCTCAATGGCCTAATTCCCACTTTCATTACTTTTTACTGTAACAGTTAGTGTTCAACCGATTACCAAAAATGGCCGCTGACCGATTACAGGTTATTCGAGCTCACAACTGGCTGATTCCCATTCCGATTGTAATACTACTAGACAAGTTGAGGCTCAAAAGAACTACATTACTAGATAATTCAAAACTTGAAAGAATATTTCACAGTGTTAAACTCTGTTGATACAGGTCCAGTAAAATTACCAGTCGTGCACACTTGGGTGGTAAATGTGGCTCTCAGAGCCATGTTTACCACCCAAGTGCACACAACTGGTAATTTTTATTTTTTGTTATGACCTGAGTCAATAGAGAACAACCTTCACTTTTCCGGTATGAACAGGCGATTGCTGCAAGTATGCTCAATTGTAAGCTTTAAAATGTCGTTTAACTTGTATATCCCCTAAAGGAGCATCTGCAGAAATTAAGAATACACATTGTGGTTGTTTCTCAACTTTATTGAATGGTATCATTGACATCATTTTCCATTAACAATTGAACAATTGCAAAAGATAATAAAATATGGTTAATGAATCACCACAAAAAATGCTTGTCAACACTCGGCTGAACCAATGTTCCAGGAGCCGTTGCTGTTGTCATCCGATTGCCCACAAACGGCCGATTGGGGTGGCTGATTGGGGTGGCCGATTCCGGTCATCAGTTGAACACTAATGTGGGAGGGCCTGAGAAAAAGATTTTTAACTCTTTTAGGCCTAACTCATTTAATTTTAACCCTCAAGGGCCTAATTCCCACTTTGATAATTTTTACCGCAACAGTACAGGTGCCTCAACATGCTGTCTCTGGGGAAAACTTACGAGTTACAATTTTTTTTCAACAATTTTTTTATTAGGGTCATATCATGTCGGTGACAGTTTTACGGGTGCAGGAAGCCAGAGTACCCGGAGAGAACCACCAAGCAACAACGAGCAGCTGTCAGCTCTCCAACTTCGTAACTCTGTACCATGGCGGAGGCAGGCTTAGATTGGTTGAAGACATGCACATCAATGACGTCCAGTATGCCTTGGTACACAGCATCATCATGCCCCCATATAGGCAATCGGGGATAAGTGTCTTGCCTAAGGAAAGAATGCGGGAGTGCGAATCAGTCGCTGAAATGGTCACCCATCCAACTACTAATCATGCTCAATGTTGCTTAACTTCGGTGATCTGATGAGAACCGGTTACCACGATGCCACCGCGCCCCCTACGAGTTACACAGTCAAGCCTGGTAGTCTAGAAAATCAAGGAGTGCAAAACAAATGCCCTCCTCAGATTGCTTGAGAGAGCAGTTGCACCTGGAATTTTCATTACATATACTTGTATGCTATTTTGGTTACAGTGTGTGGAGGGTGGATTGTCACCCAATCACCCATGGACTGGAGGTATCACCCAAGGTATTGCTTTCAAATTTCTTACAGAAACACAAGAAGAACAAGCCAAGTTTCAACCAATGGACTTCCAAGTTTAACCCAGAGGTCTATTGGCTCAAACTTTGCTTTTGCTAATTGCATCAAATAGCATTTATTGCTTGAGAGAAATCATCACTCCACAGGTATTACTATTGTGACTGATAAATTATACTACATTCAGCTACATAGTAGAAAAATTGTCTCAAACATATTCTCATTATTCAAAATGTTGCATTCAATTCCTATGTGACTGTCTTCTACACTAAAAATGTATTGAAATGCGACACAGAATGGGTAAAGAATTAAAGCGAATCAATGCAACATTGACAAATGATAACAGATTTTAAAGGTCTGGCATTCCAGAAAATCAAGGGGTGCAAAAAATTGCCCTCCTCAATTTTTTCTTGCCGTGCAGAACTCCTAAAGAATGCCAGGCCTGTACAGTCATTTCTAAGCATGTCTTGGCTGCCTATATAGGTGGTGAAGACTTTCCTAGAAACTGCAAATCCACAGATGTAGAGTATCTTTAGTTATGCACTTCAGATTTCATTGACATACATCAATCAATCAAGACTAACGGTGACCACCCAGCCACAGATGTCCACAAACTTTGGCCAAATGGCCTTTAATACTGGAATAAAAAGTTTTGTGTTGAATTTGGTGCTCACCACAGTCCATAAGATTTCAAATTTAATAAATACATCTGAACATAGCAGGCAAAAGCTGTATTGACCATATACAGCCACTAATATGCTGTATTAGTGTCAATACAGCCACTAATATGCTGGAACATTCTCAAGAGAACCATACACGTCACTTGAATTGGCACACAGTACAAGCAGTCCTGGTAATTCATCCCTGCTTCCTCGGCAAAAAAATTGCTGTGGAAAACTGGTGCATCTACGGCAATTGCTGTGAAGCCTGTTCAATTATGTAACAATCATCAGGGGGCAGGGCATAGTCTCAGTTGCCATGTATGTGTAGTATGCAGTGAAGTGAAAACTTTCAAGTAACTATAACAAGTGAAAGTAGTTCGAAATACACCTGTATATAATCACAATCAATGTTCAAAATCTTTTACTCAATTAGATCGTGCCAATATCATGACCCATGTGAATGCTGAAAAAAAAGGAGGCAACTTGCTCAATATGTATAGTATGAGTGAAAATAAGATGCAGCATAACCGCAAACTAAGTATCTTACTGCTTCTATGTTGATAACACCAGAATCGGACATCAGTTGCACAAGCTGATGTCAGATTCTGGTGTTATCAACAAAGAAGAAGCAGGACACATAGTTTGTAGTGGTTATGCTGCAACTTGTACTGTAAATTGTAAGTTTAGCAATACAGCTTAGTGCAACCTACATGGTTTGATTCCTTGAGTAATCTGGAAGTTGTGCAATTTCTGCCACCACATGGCTCTCTGAAGAAGCCATCTTCGGCAGTATTTTTGCTGTGGATATTTTTCATTTCCCCTACATTTTCCTCGGCACTGCTAATTGCTGACGGTGGATTACCAGGGCTGGTACAAGTCAAATAAAGCTGTAGGATAACTGCTATAAACTAAGTACCTTTCTCTTCCTCTTTTTTTTTTTAAAACTTTCTTGGACAAAGGGTTAACCGATATAGATTGACCTTTTAAACAATGAAGCCGTGCACACAGGGATTGTAAATGACGAAGGTGTGTAAGCAGATGACAACTTTGTTAGCCTAGCATTATAAAATTATGGCTCTGGATGGACAAATACAGTTAGTGAGAGAATTAAGTTTTCCCATTCCTGTGACCTTGAACTTTGTCATTCTGGCATGGTGTTGCTGTGCAAAAGACCTTCCATTAGTGTTTACCCTTATGTAAAGTTTCAAGGAAATCCATCAAAGCATTATAGAGTTATGGCTCTGGACAGATACATAAAGTAAGACAGATGGACTAATGGATGGACTAATATATGGACTGACAGCCATATGGCCAGACAACCTGGATTTTAGATGCCTCCCGATCGGGGGCATAATAAAAAAAAGCTGCTTGATTCAAATTTCAAAGAATGTGTGTAAAATAAAATTGTAAAATAAAGGTATTCATGATAACATTAAGAAATTTAGGTGACGGGAGAGATGTTCATGATATGGGGAAATATACAAGGACAAATCCCCCACTGGAGAAAATGTCTGGGAGGGCAGATATCCCACTACACAAGTTCTTCCATTTGAAGTACTACTGACTAATCAAACATGTTCTAACCTGCAGATCCTTCTATCTCAGCATATGTTTCACTACTAAAACTATTTCTTTGGTTTGGTTTTTGCACCACTCCATCTCCAGATCCTCCTTCCACCTGCAATAGAAATACTTCTAATGTTTTCTATAGTCTCACTGAAACTATAACTAAAATAGAAGCATAACCAGGTTCCTGCAGTTTGGGGAGGGGCAAATTCAAGACTTTTTAAGACTCTTATCAATGTGAATTCAAGACTTTTCAAGGTAAGAAAAAATGAGACTTTTCAAGACTTCTCGTTCTAAAAGACAGGTGTTGCAAAACACCAATTCCAGAAAGTCAATATTCACAATATACAGAACGTTGGACATATTTCCCGACTTCTGTCAATTTAACCCTTTACCCAACGCAGACGATATCAACATTTTTTATTTTAAATATCATTTTTTCAAATTTTTCAAAAAATTTCAACAAAACCATATCATGTGACCCCTCGTTGGAACGAGCTCAATGAACTCGTTCCAATGAGGGGTCACATGATATGGTTTTGTTGAAATTTTTTGAAAAATAATATTTTTTCAACTGCTGAATTTGCATATTACGCGGGCGGATGGGGCCGATTCATTGGGTAAAGGTTAGGACTTCTCAGGACAGGAACTTCGAATTCAAGACTTTTCAAGGGTTTTAATTTTTTTTTTCAACTTCAAGACTTTTCAAGCTTTTTAAAATCCTGTGGAAACCCTGTTAACTAATATAAAGAATTTGTAAGGGCCAAGCTTGAACCCATTGGGAAATAGAATAAACTTCACTTTTTGCCAGTCAGATTAACTAGTTTCCTTTCTCTCTATCTTCAATTCTGTTTGAGATGGGTAGTTAACCAAAAATTCTGTTTGGTTGCAGTTTTGTTATCAAAACCGAAACCGAAACTGAAACAATTACAGAAAACCCGTCATCGCAGTTTTCAAATTTAATGTTGAAAAACTCTAATCAGGTCTTCACTTCTCAGACAAAAGAGAGAAACAACCTAAAGTTAACCTTGTTTTCAAAGTTAAGAGTCGCAATACCCCTTTTTCAGAACAGCTGCACTGATTGGTTTTGCATTCGAACGTGGCATTTACCATGAAAACAGGTGACAAAATTACGTCTTATGCATCGGGGTTTAAACGCTCATCTGTTTCTCAAATACGATTTCCTTTGTAGAACTGGAACTTGTCACTTATTCCACACTTATAATAGTGTCAAAATCACAGTTGAAGTTAGATGGAAATTTAGGGTTGCAATGACCTATATGAGTGACTTTTACACAATAAAATTTTTATGGTTGGCCTAATTTTTTTGGGTGTATCGGGTTACCATAAACACAGGTGGGAGGGGGAGGGGAGGGGGTATTTTGCAACAGCCGCAAGGCAAAAATTAAAATTTTTTAGTAAATTTTGTTTCTTAACATACCTACCACAATTGTTTACAATTGGCTGTAACATAAGTGCAAGCCCTACTTCGGAACTAACTCAAGCTTTTAGAATCTTTTCCAAACGAGTTGGAAAAGTACTAGAGTGCAAAAGCACGAAAAAGATCGAAAAAAGGGTCGAGCGAGACCAGCGCTCGAAATTACAGGTACTCTCTCTGCACACCTCTTGCGTTTACCGAGCGCATGCGCAACAACCGTGACGTCAATTCCGTATTTCCGCCAACGAGAAGTTTGTGATTTAGCGGGGAGGCATCGATATCAAAGATATCCCCAAGGAGGGTGGGCCTCCGGTAAACAATTGTGGTAGGTATGTTAAGAAACAAAATTTACTAAAAAATTTTAATTTCTTTTCAACCTACTCACAATTGTTTACAATTGGCTGAATAAACAATAGGAGGAGGTGAATCACATAACCAATACCAACAAGAGTAGCAGAACGAAAGCAAGGATGGCAGAGAACAAAAACTAAAACCTGTAATGAAGAAAGAGAGAAGGCACCTGAAAAGAACAAGGCTGAGAGAAGCGCAACCTCGACAAAAACAATTTAACGAGGGTGCACCACAGCCTGAGCAGCCACGAGAGGGCCTAAAGAAAAAAAGGTCCTCAGATTGCTGCTGAAGGTGGCGGAGATAAAAGGAGGAGAAGGTAGAAGCATTCCTCCAGTAAGCCGCATTCATAACATCACGGAGCGAAACAGAATTGGAGAACGCCCAGGATGTAGAAATGGCACGAACCTCGTGAGCATTAAGCCGGTTCGAAACAAGATCCGATGCAGACAAGCGAGAATAAGCCAGCTTGATTGCAAGACAGATCCACCTGGAAATAGAATGGGAAGAGATAGACTGCCGCTTAGGAATGAGACAGAAAAAATCTCTTCCGATCCCTCCTAATGAACTGAGTGCGAGTAATGTAAGTCTTAACCGCACGAACAGGACAAAGAAGAGGCCTCCGTCCATCTACAGCAGGGAGAGCCCGAATGCAGATGGGAGGAGGTACCGAATCGGGGAGTTGATTCTTAGCCAGAAAAGAGCAATCAGTAGTGAATGTGACACTGTTAGCCTCATTTCGGAAGAAGGCAGAATCAACAGATAGCGCATGAAGCTCACTGACTCGACGAGCAGAAGCAAACGCTAGAAGAAAAGCCGTCTTATAGGTGAGAAAACGCATGTCGGTCTCAGATAAAGGCTCGAAAGGCGCCCCCTCCAAACAGTGCAACACCCATGCCAAGTTCCACTTGGGTGTAAGACGCAAAACTCGAGGCCTCTTCAAAGAAAAGTGCCGAATAAGTTTGGAGAGGAAAAGATTACGACCGATACACCGCTTTCCCACATAAGAGAAAGTATCAGACAGCATAGACCGATAGCCCTTAATCGTAATAGGCTGGAGGCCCTTGGAGTCAAAAAGAAAAACCAGAAAATCCGCAATTTGAGCGATAGACGGATCACGGTAATTCACATTGTGATCTGAACACCAGCGGCAGAAAACCTTCCACTTGGCGGCATAAGTCATTCCAGTGGAAGGTCGCCGCGATGCAGAAATGCACTCCACTGATCGTCTCGAAAAACCTCTACGTCGGAGACTGGACCTGATAAAAGACAGGCGTGAAGGGACAGGCTCGCCAGGTTGTTGTGATACTTCCTGGGACGACCCTGTGAAAGAAGATCGCGACGTAGAGGTAGACGAATCGGTCGATCGGCCAATAGAGGCCGCAGCAGATTGATCCACACCCTCTGTGGAGACAGGGGTGTGATCAGAATGATCCTGCAACTGCAAGCACGAATCTTCGCTAGAACTTGAGGAAGAATCGGTGCAGGAGGAAAGGCATAGCCGACCCAGCCTGTCCAGTCCAGAGACAGAGCGTCTACTGCAAATGCCAGAGGATCTGGACAAGGGGAGACAAAAGTCTCTACCTGATGATTCCAGCGAGTAGCGAAAAAGGTCGACCTGAGGACGACCCCACTGCTCGCAAATCGCCTGAAACACCGACCGATGTAGCATCCATTCGGTTGGAAGGACACTGTCGCGTCGGGACAGGGAGTCTGCTAGGACGTTGAGACGCCCGGGAATGTGTCGAATGGACACCCGAGCGTTCACATCCCGTGCCAACAGAAGAAGATCCCGAGACAGCCGATACATAGGAATCGAATGAGTGCCTCCCTGATTCCGTATGTAGGCCACTACTGTCGAATTGTCCGAAAGAAGTAGGACAACATGGTCCGACAGATGAGGGATCCAAAGCCGAAAACTCAACAGAAGAGCAAGGAGCTCCTTCTGGTTGATATGAAGGCCCACCTGCTCGCTGTCCCACTCTCCGTGAGTAGACAGACCGAGAGGGTCCAACGTCGCACCTCAGCCCCGATCGCTGGCATCCGCAGTAAGGATGCGATCGGCCAAAGGAAGATCCAACGGAACACCCTGTGTCAGCCAGGGAATATTTGCCCAAGGGCGGAGGTGACAAAGCAGAGACCGAGGAATAGTGAGTTCCAGGTCCAGCGGATCTACATTCGGACGCCAATGATCCAACAGGAAGTGTTGGAGAGGTCGGACAAACAAGCGACCGAGCGGAATGAGATCGGTCACCGAACCGCAAAGGCCCAGTATCCGAAGGAAAGTCCTGGCCGAGACCGAGGAAGATTGAAGCAGGTCCCGAGTCAAGGCGGAAAGAATCGTCGCCCGAGCCTGGGGAACCGACACTACATTGTGAAGAGTGTCGAAATCCATCCCCAAATGACGGAATCGCTGAGAAGGAAGAAGATCCGACTTCTCGCGATTGACTCTGAAACCCAGCGACGCTAGCAGGCAAAGAAACTGCCGGACATCGAACTCCAGAACAGCAGCATCGTGGTGCCGTTGGAGGATGTCGTCTAGGTAGGCGGACGAAGCCACCGCCGACTGAGTGCGATGGAAAGCAAGCACATGAGACATCAGTCGGGTGAAGGCCCAAGGAGCCAGGTTCAAACCGAACGGGAGAGCTCTGAATTGAAAAACTCGATCCCGAAACGAGAACCGAAGGTATTTCCGTGACGCCAGATGAATGGGTACATGGAAGTAGGCATCCTTCAGGTCGATACTGGCCGCAAAATCGCCCTGATGAACTGAACGTCGAACCGACCGGAAAGTCTCCATACTGAAACGAGGAGCAATAATGTACTCGTTCAGGGTACTCAGATCGATGACAGGACGAAATTGGCCGTTTTTCTTCGGCACCAAGAAAAGTCTCGAGTAAAACCCCGGTGAAAGGGTGTTCCTGACCACCTCGATCGCCCCTTTGGTGAGGAGATTGTCGATCTCCTGCACCAGAAGGTCCCGACGCAGAGAATCTGAAGGGACCTGAGTCGGAAGGGGCACCCGAGATAAACTGGGGTGCCGATGGAAGGACAGTCGCAGACCGGAATGAATGACGTCGAGGACCCAAGAGTCCGACGTTATCTCTGTCCAACGGTCGTAAAACAGCGACAGCCTTCCTCCGACTGGAGGCGAATCGAGGTGAGAACCTTCACTTGCGGCCTCGACGAGGCCCCCGAGAGGAGAAACCACCTCGGGAAGTGACAGAGTCCTGAGACTTTCCAGCCTGAGGCTGCCAGCGGGCCTGGCCACGTCGGCGCTTCTTATGAGCAGAAGGAGCAGACGGAGCCGAAGGCGTAGCCGACGTCGCCGACGAGGCAGACGCAGCAGCACGCTTGGCGGGCCTGGAACGACCCCCACCCGCAGCAGCAGGTGGGTCAAGCTGTCTCAGCAAAAGCTGGTCCTTCGAATGACGAAGAACTTCACCACGAACAGCTTCCACGGAACCATGGAACAACTGAGGTCCTACCAAAGAGGCAGACCTCAGAACAGCACGTTGCTCAGAAGGAAGGGATGGTAAAGAATCCAAAACCGCATCCCGGCGTGCCAGCTCCAAATTGGCCGTGTTACAGGCGTGAGCGTGAGTCAAGTTCATAAGAGCCTGTGACAAAACGCGAAAAGGCGCCTGAGCGTCATCAAACTCCCCTGGTGGAAAATATTCAGCCAGAGCAGCGACGACATGGTCCGCGAGAGATAACATACCCAGCATCTCTCGGGACAGGCCCACCATAGACTCAACTACCGACATCGGGAGAACTGCCGACTTAGGCTTAGTCAACCCGAGGGAAGAAGAATCCTCATCCACAGTAGTCATCCCTTGGAAGACTGGTGGAGAGACGGAATCATAAACACGAAACCGCGATGGAGGCAGGAAGGCATCAGCTCTAGAAAAGAAGGAACCCTTGAGGGCCTTAGAACGCATTTTGGCGTCTAAGCCCTGGAAGGACTCAACCACCTGAGCCGATTGCAGAGGACGCAAAGCCCCGGAGCTAGAAGGCTCAACAGGGTTACGGCGCTCCACAGTGGACCGCGGCCGGACGGTCACAGAAGGCTGGTCGGAAGGTAGAACATCCGGCAATAAGCCAAAGACGAAATCCAAAGCCTGCCCCAAGACTGACGAGGGGGGACCATCACCTTCAAGATACTCGTCATCCTCCGTAGCAGAGGAGACGTAGCCCAACTCGGGCTGACCAGCAGAAACCTCCTGTGAATACTGTGCAGTATCCAAGGGGCCAGGCGAGACATCTCGGCGACCGACCAAAGGAGGTTGTGCCTCAGGAGGCACAGGGAGGCCAACTTGAGGGTTGCCAGAAAGCAACCGGGTGAGCGCCAAAACGGCCTGGCGCAGGTCACCCTGAGAATCCGTCGCAGCAGAATCGCCCGACGGAGTGTCCTCCCAATGGACCCTTCTGGTAGAAGAACCCAAATCCTCAGAAGAGACCGACGGCGAACGTCGATCGGCAGACAGAATAGGAGCACGGTGAGAAGACACCGGAGGATAGTCCCGATTGTGACGCCCAGGAGCCATCACTGGCCTCTGCGAAACAGAAGGCCCTGCCTGCAAATCCTCGAAAGGGACCGACGGCGCACGTCGATCGGTAGCTGGACCTAGGACACGGTGAGAAGACACCGGAGGATTGTCCCAAGAATGACAGGAACCTGTCATTGACCTCTGCGCAGCAGATGGCCCCAACTGCCTATCCTCTGAGACCGACGGCAAGCATCGATCGACACCCAGACTCGGAACACAGTGAGGAATCACCGGAGGAAGGTTCCGAGAGTGACAGCTAACCGGGGCTGTCACTGACCGCTGCCGAACAGCAGGCCCTGGATGCCAACGTCCCAACACCATCCCGCTAGTCGGCACACTAGCAGGCGAAGGTGGAACAATAAACGATTCACTCGAGGGACGAGGAATCGCTGCCGAAGCGACCGGCCGGCTCAACCGACTAGGAGCAAACCTAGCCAGATGAGACGGAGCAGACAGCAAACCCGCACAGCCTCGCCGCGAGGCTGGGGGAGGCTGAGAACACACAGACACACCAGCAGATACAGCCTCGGTCCCCCGAGACTGTAGACCATCCCCAGAAGAGATGGAAGAGCCACCATCAGACAGAATAGGATCTGGAGTAGCAACCCCCTCAACAACGGTCGACGGTGTTGGAGGCAGATCGGAGAGGGTTACCGAGTTGACCTCGGAAAAGCTCTCAACGAAAACAGACGCCTCAATAGTGACATCCGAAGACAAAGAGACCGCGGTCTCCTCATCAGGTATCACAGAACAAACACCGTCAACAGTTGCAGAGGAGCTCGCCACAGAAGTCAGATCCGAATCCTGTGTGACAGAGTCACCACGTGCACCAGCAGAAATGTCTGCAACGGCACGGCTACCCTTACCCCGAGAACGAGGGGTTCTAGCTCTGGAAAGAACCACCTTGTTAACAGAAGCCCAAAATTTAGAGGACCAAACCCCACAGATACCACATGATTGGGCCTGAGTGCAATTGTTGCAAGTGACACATGTGGTATGGGAATCGTCCACATGTTTCACCTGCAAACAAGAGGTACAAGGAATAGTCTTAGGCATGATATAAATACAACAATCAAGCTTCCCGCCGACGGAAAACAGAACGAAGGTCGTGTTCACACGTGGGGGAAAGGCAAGATAAAGTGTGAAAAGCACAGCAATAATAATACAAATTAACATTAAATGAGAGTAATAATTTGGTAGCTTGAAAAAGGATACAATCCAGTAGCACACTAAAGACGATTAATAAGTTGTTCACGAAGAATTAATATCATAAACAGCACAGTCACAAAAATTTCCGACCATGAACAATGGCGGAAAATAAAGGAATTGACGTCACGGTTGTTGCGCATGCGCTCGGTAAACGCAAGAGGTGTGCAGAGAGAGTACCTGTAATTTCGAGCGCTGGTCTCGCTCGACCCTTTTTTCGATCTTTTTCGTGCTTTTGCACTCTAGTACTTTTCCAACTCGTTTGGAAAAGATTCTAAAAGCTTGAGTTAGTTCCGAAGTAGGGCTTGCACTTATGTTACAGCCAATTGTAAACAATTGTGAGTAGGTTGAAAAGAAATCATTTTTCTCAAACTTGAAACTCTTGAGATAATTTATGCAAATACATCGTGCTCAGGAAAATCAGAGTACCTATATATATAGGCTATTACACAACTTTGTTGCCCTGGAAAGGGAGTCCCTGTGACACTGACTGGCACCAAATACATGTTCTTATATGCAAATGCAATGTATTTTTATGTTTGTACAAAGAAAACCGAAACCAAAAACCCCAACTTTTTGAATGAAACCGAAACCAGAACCAACATGAAATTTGAAAACCGCTCATCTCTCAATTCTTTAAAAAACTAATTTTCCAGGAGGCCAGTCTTGCCCATTTAAAACAAAAATTTTTTTAAAAAAAGAACCCCAAAATAAAAAACTTTTCAGATGTTTGTGTCCTAGTGGGGGCACTGAAATCCTTTCAAACTTGGTCCTGTCAGTACAATTCCTGGGCACTGCATGGACAAGAAGAGAGGGGTGGGTAGATTAGACTATTAGTCCTTTGGCACACCTCACTGGTCACAAAATACCATAATCAAGTGGCATAAAAAAGTAAAATATGTTTTTCTGTAAACATCTGTGTCAGAGCGTTTATTCTTCAGTTTAAAAAAAAAGCTTAAGGCCACACAAAGTAGATCTGTTCCTCAGGCTATTATTTGTAAAATTGCATGTGGGCGAGTGGTTTTTCATTTTATTTATTATTTCTGTAATTATTTCTTTGCCATCAAAAGTTCATGTTCTTGGTTTATGTTTTAGGCCTCATAATCTATGGAATTGCATGGGTGGTGGAGTGTTTTGTCCTTGAGAGCAAGAAGGCTTTGCAATGCTAAAGCACTGCAAAGCCTTGTTGCATTCAAGGGACAAATTTATCAATTTTATTAACTTGGGTAAAATATCAAACATAAACCATTCAATTTTTATTTTTTTAAATTTGCACTGGTTATAAAAAGAGAACATGCGGCTGCCAAAAGGACCCTGCGGGAGGGTCTGAGAAACAGATTTTTAACTTTTAAGGCCTATTTCATGTACATGTATCAGCACAAACACATTAATCTGTAAGAAAAAAACATGGATATGTGGGATCTCCCTGTCTGTCAGTCTGTCCATCTATCAAAGTCTGTTTGTTGGCTGTTGCCACAAACTCCAACACTAGAGCACAACTGCAAATTAGCATCGGATATGGCCATGGGTCGACCAATGTGTCCAAAGTGCCATGAAGTGAAAGAATACCTCACCAACCTTGTTTGCTATCATCCGCCAAGTAAATGAAGATTGAAACTTCCTGTACTCCAAGCATCACCTACTCTACATTATCACCTACTCTACATTTTCCCCGACCTAACTATTTCACCCCTTATATACTGCTGGCGCATATTCCCGTCCAAGACAGGATTTCTCTTGCCAGTGAAATAAGGATAATTTGGGTACCTTTAATCAATTTTCTCCAGTAAATTGAATATATTTTTTTCCTCAATAATTTCTTGAGTTAAATTTAGATGAATTTGTCATCAAATCTAGTCATGGCTGCTTCATGGCAGCCATGACTAGATTTGATGAAAAATATCTTGAAAAAACTCTGCGAGTTTAGAGTAAATTCCCACATAAATTAATTCTCGTACAACAGAGCCACCGTGGTGCTTCATTCAAACAAAATTTGAATGCGATTTCATTTTGTTATTTCGGAGATTCACTATTAACGCATGCAAGGGAATATTGCTATTACGTGGATTTTGACGTTTCCACGACGTCTGTACTGTATGTAACTCTAGTTCCAAATTTCCAGATCTGTTAGTTGATAACCCAAATTGAAAGCACACATGTCATGTTTCAAGGAGAAACAGCATCAATCTGCCTGATCTATTCTGGACTCGTATGCTGGGCTCAAATTACTTTTTGGCCTGGGTGTTCATACCAACATCAAAACCATGGCATGTTGGTTAACCATTTGTTCCAACTATCGGGACGGTTCATCCCATCATTTTTTTTATTCAAATCCTCTACTCATGTCCTGAATATTGATAATATTTTTTAAAAAAAAACACTTGATTATCTTAGATTTTCCAAGAAAATACTCTGCCCTTGTCCCCAAAATGACTAACTTCTGGGAGGGGGAGGATATACTCAAAGGCTACCAACGAAATTACACCCCAATGATCTGCAACCCGAAACGTCAGCTGGAATTTCACCCAAACTGGTCGCTTCAACTTGACTCAGGTACTCAGATAATCATTTTTATTCCCCTTTATTTTCAATTTTTTTCTGTGATTCCTTATTTAAAATGTTTTTTGAAAAAAATAAATATCACTATTTTCAATAAAAATAAAAAGGTCACTCGTCCACACGTCCCGGAAAAAAAATTAATTTTCCAGAGTCGAAAAAGGGCAGTAACTCTGGCAAAAAATGTCAGACCAAACCTCCATTTGAACTTGACCTGTATTTTATGTTGATACACCTACACGACAAATTTTATTGGATTCAGTCAATTACAGCTTAAGTTATTGGTTGGAAACTAAAAAATAGAGTTTTTAAAGTTGAAAAAGGGACATAACACTGGCAAAATTTGTCGAACTGCACCCCAATTCGAACTTGATCTGTATTTTATGCTGATACACCAAATTTCATTTGATTTGGTCAACTATAACTGAAGTTATGATCAGAAAACCAAAGTGGGACGGATGCACAGACAGATGGACACTGGTTATTTTAACCCTTTGATACTTTTGTTCATCTTATGACGAACGAATTCAAACAATGCGTTGTTACTTTGTGGTCATTTGTTTTGTTATTATTTTTCGATTTTTTAAAAGTTTTAACCTCAGTTCCTATTTTCTCCCGAATAGGGCTCTGACAACCATTGAGCCAAATGTTATCGCAGCTTAAAATACTAATATAATCCTGTTGTCAAGACTTCTTAACTGGTTGAGTGCTAGAAGCCACTATCAGGGCTTTCAAGGATTCAAGAGCAAAAGCCAACACTTTCCTTGATTATATTTCATATTCAGTCAAACACAAATAATATTTTGTTGATATAAATTAGTTTTATTACAAATTATTGGAGAGTGCCTGTGGGCACTCTCCAATAATTTGTAGTAAAAGAAGTTTTGAATAACAAATTCAGACCACTAAAAAAAATCTAGCCCTCAACCAGAAAGTTAAAAAAGTTATAGTAATTTCTATATTTTTTATACTTACCAATGACCCAGACATAGCTGGTGCTAACTCTTAAAATATAGGGCCAAACACAAATTTTGCCCCCAATCCCCAAAATTTGCATCTAAAACCAAAGAAAACATGTCCTGAATGGCCCTCCACCTCCACTGCGCATGCGCAGTGTCAAGGACGTTCTGAAATTGGCGCCATTAATCATTCTAATAACCAGTGCCTGGTAAGCGCTATGTACTCAGCGGGGAGGCAAGAGTTCCCAACTCCTGGGAGGGCCATCCCCGTCTGGGTCATTGGTAAGTATAAAAAATATAGAAATTACTATAAATTTTTTAACATTTTTATACTGTACCAATGACCCAGACATAGCTGAATAGTACAAAGGCTGGAGGGCCAAGGACATAGAGCAAGATGGAATACGCTCAATAATATAAAACAGAGTCATCCCCTCTAGGGAAAAAGAAGTAATAGGCCTTACATGTATCTTTCTTATTTATGATAAATTAGAAAGATACAACACCTTCCAAAATTGAGCTTCATACATCCATGTACTCTATTAATATCCAATATAATCCTTATACTAATAATTTTTAAAGTAAGCCAATAAATAAATTAAGTCTAGAGAATAGAGACTCTTATACTCCTAAAAAGTGTCTGAGGATTGCATAATCATGTCCGTTGACACATGCAATATTCAAAAGCTATACTTTAAAAACTAAGACTTGAATGAATTTTAGAACATAAACTTCTCATTAAACAACCATCCCAATAACAGCTCAGAATTACTAACTCCGGAGGAGGTATCCCCTTGTTTTCATAGTAAAACAGGTGACCCAAGGGAACACCCTCCCCCCCCCCCTTTTTGTTGCCCTGGGTCAAATAGCCCAGAGCGAAGAGGGCAGCAGAACGGAGTCACTGCCGAAACAGACAGCCTACCTAGCTATAGTAGCAACTGTTAAGTGAATGACATTCTGAGCAGTAGATAATAGACCTAATAATAGAGGCCTCCAGAAATGGACTCGATATTTCTGAGATAAAAATTCATGAATGTGGAAGGCTGAGCGCAATGAGCAGCCTTCAAAAATCTATAATAGCGACACTATTCATATAAGCCCAAGATGTAGAAGAACTCTTACTTTATGAGCCGAAATCTTAAGCAAAACTGCTGAGTCAATGATATACCATAAGCAGTACCGATAGTTAATAGAATCCATTAGCAATAGAATGGAGCGTAACGTCCTTCTATTAGGCATCAAAGGCAGAAGAAGCTTACGCCCGCAGTAATAAACAGATATCTGTTTATAAATACATAAACTCTAACCGGAGAGAGTAAAGGCCTATGCCCGTACGAAGACGGAAGGACCTTAATAACAATAGGTTCCAGATATTAGGAGCCTAACTCTTATGCAAAAATCCAACCTAAATAGTAAAGGAAGTAGTGATTCCGAAACTACGAAAGTGAAAATCATCCATCGATAGTGCATGAAACTCACTGACTCTTCAGTAAAAGAGAAACCAACAGAATTACTGTCTAAAAGGTCAGAATATGAAAACTACTGTTTCCAGAGGCTCAAATTATTACTTAGCTAAATAAAAACCGAAGTTAAATTCCATATAGGAATTTAATCTAAAGATTCTAAGTCTATTTATCAAAAAGTTACTAACTGACTTAGATAAAGAGACATAAGATTCAATTGTAAACTATCCTAGAGTGCATAGGTATGAGGTAACATAAACCTATAACCTTAATAATAACAGGCTGCAGTAGATCTTGTCAAACAAGTATACTAAAAAGTTGCAATGAGTAGTATGGAGGGATCAACAATATGAACATAATGATCCTTACACCAACAACGGAAGAGCCTCCACTTTAGCCACATAGAATAGCGAAGAAGAGGATCTCCTATAGTAAGAAATCGCATCCAAAGCTTGTCCAGTACAATGCTTACAATGCAATACGGACCACACAACGGAATACGTGAAGGTTGCGACCTTGCGGGTTGTGATAAAGATGACACGATTTACCCAGCGAAAAAAGATCCTCTCATTGAGGAAGATTTCACGTTTAGTCCCACAGTAGACAACGGAGTAAATTACCCACGGTCTCTGTGAAGATAGAGATGCTATCAACAGAAATGTATTTGGTTGTTTATCTTAGCAATACCTGCCGAAACAACAGTGCCGGAGGATACGCATATCCTATCATTCCGTCCTATTAGATCAATAGAGCGTTAACAACATTAGCTCAGCGATCCGGACAAGCCAACACATACGTCTGCAATTGATTAGCAAGCTGTGTCGTAAATAAATCATCATTGGGCGCTCCTATAGATAGCAAATCTGATTGAATACTTGTTTGTTGAGAGTCCATTCTGACGGCAACAAGCGACCCCTAAGTGAACGGGAGTCCGGTAAAACAATCAGACGACCCGGAATATGACGGACCGAAACAGAACTTGGTGTACTATAACCAACAGACGGATTCTTTCCATTAAATTGAATAACGGAAACGAATGAGTGCCTCCCTGGTTCCGGAGATACGCCACTACTGTCGAATTAACGGACAGGATTTGAACATGCGTTTCTGAATAATGTTCATGCAATGACATAAAGCAAGCCTAAAAAACATTATTCCGCGGAAGATAATTGGTTGCTTAGAGACTGCGGAACCCAAAGGCCCTGGCACTTCGAATCCGTTGGGATCAATATTATATCCCAATCTGTTTGACTGGCAACCGTCATAACTGCAACACTCGGGTCCGGCAACTGCAGTGGCACTCTCTGAGTCAAGCACCGAATGTTTGCCCCAGTCTGAATCTCTTGTAACACTAGATAGACAAGAGAACGTGTAAATCGAGCAATTCATGGATTGCTGAAAAGTTGCCGTCGAAGAGAAGCTTCTCCGAGAACGAAGCGACTCTGAGAGAGTTCTTAACCTTACTATCCACGCGCGAGGATGTAGCTAGGGCTGCGTCACGTCTAACCAACTCCAATCAGCCACTGAAGGGCGGAGTTATACGTGAACAAACTACTGCCCTCAAAAGAAATCACATTGAGAATAATATCTAGTAAATCTTTTCTTGAAGACGTAATGATAACGCCTCAGTAAGGTGGATTACGTATGATAAAGCGTCTAAGTTAAGTCTACTAGACATCATTGTCGTTTCCAACATTGAGGTTGGAAAAGACATAGACGGCGAAAAAGAATATTTCCAGTCTTTAACCACGCCGTCTAGACGCATATGAACTCTCGGTATGCCCTGCTCTGCCAAAATAAACTATACGTATAAATGATAAAACGGCAGAAATGAGCAATGCGGACAAGAAACTAAACTATCATGCTTGGTAGCAGGCTTGTATGCATATATAGCGTCAAAAAATAAAACACATGTTGTAATGAAATTATTGGACTGCATCGGTAAGTCAGGGATAATGTCCCTGAACCGATCCAAAATTCCGTGTCCAATGACGCTATAAGTGTCTTATCCAACATCGCAGCAATGTAGTCCAAAATAACAATCACTGGAAGATAATGCCAGAAGATATGAATGGCAGCTTCCGATACTACGAAAGGGAAAACTCGAAATCTTTCAAATCCCTTTCGCCATCCTGTCGGACCCTATAAAGCGTTCGGTCGTCCGTACCTGATGCAACCGCGGACCGCACCGACCCAGCGCCGTCGGATAATTCCTGATTCGACCAAGAAACTGTCGATTGCTGGGATGCTGCGAAACAACTGTGCTAACTCGGATAGCACGTCCGTCACTGAGGCCTGAGGAGAAGCGGTCCTACAATGCATTGCCGCTGGAAGCTCCGTGATCGTTACCCCGTGCATACTACCAATATGTGAGCGAACGGAGTGTATAGGCCTCGTGTCCCTTGGCTACCGGATGGCGTGACCTATTCGCCGTGGAATCACTGAATGACGAAACTGATCGGATACTCGAGGTCACGTAGCCAATGAGCGGTCGTGTGCCCTGCTGTGAGGATGAGGAAGCATTATGGACATATTTATTTATTGGTGTTTAAGGTCACATACTTATGCACAATGGCTAATCGTGACCGTGACAGTTTTACGGGTGGAGGAAGCCGGAGTACCCGGAGAGAACCACCGAGCAACAACGAGCAGCTGTCAGCTCTCCAACATCGTAACTCTGAACTCCGCACCGCAGCACAGGCAGGGTTAGATTGGTTGAAGACATGCGCACCATCGACGTGCAGTACGCCTCAGTACACAGCGTCATCGTGCCCCCATGTAGGCAATCGGGGTGAAGTGAGCATTATGGACAGTCTCTCGGACTGTCAATATAACGGAGCGTCCCGACCGACAGACCTATGCTCCGAATGTAAAATATCTGAACCACAACATGCGGTCCCCTATGTTGTTGGACGAGAGAGGGACCTCTCTCGCTCACAGCCCGGACGGACCTGGACAAGCTAGGAACCGGACTAACAGGCTTCCTCCGATCTGTCCTCAATCTGCCGTCACTGGGTGAGTACTAAAGTAATTAAAGTGCTCGCATCACCCAAATCTCCTTCCTAGACCGCAACGGACGAACCCGGCAGCCGAACCATTCGATGAATGCACGCTACACCGGGTGAGCTAGCGAATGTCACTCCGTCGGTCCTACAAGGGATCTCTTAGGCGATAGACATATTCCATGAGCACTTATTGCCGCTAGCTCTTCATTAACTATGACGACAGAGGCACACTTTTGAAAGACATCTCCGTAACTTTGCGAACAAGACACCAGAAATGCTTGGTTATAGCAAGCATATAATAATAATATATATAGCATCGTTCAATAATTCGAAAGTATGTGTGACATTATTGGACTATGTCGGAACTGAGGGACGATGTCCCTGAACCGAACCAAAAAATTTCTCAGTCCACCGACGCTATCAGTTTCTTATCCGGCATCGCAGCATTCTGGTCCGACGAAAGAAGCTGTAGAAGACCAAGTCAGATGACATACACAACAGCATATGTTGTTCCGAAAGAGAAAGCTCGAAATCCTCCAAATCCCTTTCGGTATCCCGTCGGACCGGATGAAATTTTCGGACGTCCGTACCCGCTTCCGCGGAGCGTCCCGACCCAGCATCGTCGGATAAAAAATATGCGACAGATTCAGTTGATGCTGGAATGCTGCGATAAACTGTGCTATTTAGGAAAGCACGTCCGTTCCCGAGGCCTGTGCAGTAGCGGTCTTACGATGCATTGCCGCCGGAAGCTCCGTGTACGTTGACTCCCGCACACTTCCTATGTGAACGTCCGGAGTCTGCAGGCCTCGTGTCCCTGGCTACCAGATGGTGTGACCTGGTCGCCGATGATTATCTGACTGGCGAAGCTGACTGGATATCTGAGGTCACGTAGCCAAGAGCGGTCGTGTGCGCTACCATGAGAATGAGGAAGCCTTATTGACAGTCTACTCTGGACTGACTATATGTCGGAGCGTCCCGTCCTCCGTTCTCCCTCTGATCCGCCGTCACTGGGTGTGCATTGGTTGATTTATAGTGCTTGCATCACCCCAAAATTCCTTCTAGACCGCAACGGACGAACCCGGCTGCCGAACCATTCGATGAATGGACGCTACACCGGGCGAGCTAGCGGACGTCAAAGGCTGTCGAACCTACTAGGGTCCTCTTAGGCAATTGGCGTATTTACATGAGCACTTTTCTGCTAGCCCTTAATTAATTGTGACGACGGAGGCACACTGTTGGAAGACATCACAGATACATCACCCTAATCTTGATCGTCTGAAATAGAAATTGATAAAGTAGAGTGACCCTGCAGGGAAAGGACTGGAGTGTCCAATTCCCCACTAACATACCGTGACATACGCTTCCCATATTGTCATCGAAATCAAACGATACAGAACAGGAGTTAATGCGGGTACACTGACCACAAATAGAATGATTATAAAAGTGAGAGGAAGACTTCCTCTTATTACAATTGATCAATATCCTTTCAATGTGAAAAGAAAACAAGTCCTGGTACTCGCACTAACCCCTGTCAATCAAAATACATAATAATAATATGATCCATTAATATAGAAAAAATAATTGAAATCAAAATATTTTGAAAAAATATTTTTTCAGAACAGCCCAAGTTTCTGAAAAGTAACGTTGAGCCCCAATGGATCCCAAGCCTAAGTGTGGACAAAAATTTTAAAAATATTTTAAACAATTTATTCAACACTTACGAACAATAATAATGTATCTAGTTATGATTAAAATAACATCAAGATATTATTTTTTAGAAATCCCCCCCTCACACAGAGGGCTGTTGTAAATGTAAACAATGAGTGTAAAAACACTAAAATAAGACTCCAGGCACCCAGGCCCGAAATCAGTTACCAAAAATACTATCTGATGCAAAACAGAGACTTCCAGGGAAGAAACTGCAGAACATCAGATGGTAGATGCAGAACACAACGCCTAACCACCCGTAGGTGAAGACGTAAACATGGGGAAAAGAACAGAATTCATTCTGTTATTCAGCTAAAACTCCCAAGAAATTTTAGTAATAATAATTACAGAAACTATGCCAAAAGCATGGGAGAATAGCAAGAGGGGACTTAAAGGAAAGGGAGAGAGGAAAACACTGAAAAGTTAAAAAATTTATAGTAATTTATATATTTTTTATACTTACCAATGACCCAGACATAGCTGGTGCTAACTCTTAAAATATAGGGCCAAACACAAATTTTGCCCCCCAATCCCCAAAATTTGCATCTAAAACTAAAGAAAACATGTCCTGAAAGGCCCTCCACACTTCGCCCCCACTGCGCATGCGCAGTGTCAAGGACGTTCCGAAATTGGCGCCATTAATCATTCTAATAACCAGTGCCTGGTAAGCGCTATGTACTCAGCGGGGAGGCAAGAGTTCCCAACTCCTGGGAGGGCCATCCCCGTCTGGGTCATTGGTAAGTATAAAAAATATATAAATTACTATAAATTTTTTAACATTTTTATACTGTACCAATGACCCAGACATAGCTGAATAGTAAAAAGGCTGGAGGGCCAAGGACATAGAGCAAAATGGAATACGCTCAATAAAATAAAATAGAGTCATCCCCTGTAGGGAAAAAGAAGTAATAGGCCTTACATGTATCTTTCTTATTTATGATAAATTAGAAAGATACAACACCTTCCAAAATTGAGCTTCATACATCCATGTACTCTATTAATATCCAATATAATCCTTATACTAATAATTTTTAAAGTAAGCCAATAAATAAAGTAAGTCTAGAGAATAGAGACTCTTATACTCCTAAAAGTGTCTGAGGATTGCATAATCATGTCCGTTGACATATGCAATATTCAAAAGCTATACTTTAAAAACTAAGACTTGAATGAATTTTAAAAACCTAAACTTCTCACTAAACAACCATCCCAATAACAGCTCAGAATTACTAACTCCGGAGGAGGTATCCCCTTGTTTTCATAGTAAAACAGGTGACCCAAGGGAACACCCTCCCCCCCCCCCCCCCCTTTTTCTTGCCCTGGGTCAAATAGCCCAGAGCGAAGAGGGCAGCCGAACGGAGACACTGCCGAAACAGACAGCCTACCTAGCTATAGTAGCAACTGTTAAGTGAATGACATTCTGAGCAGTAGATAATAGACCTAACAATAGAGGCCTCCAGAAATGGACTCGATATTTCTAAGATAAAATTCATGAATGTGGATGGCTGAGCGCAATGAGCGGCCTTCAAAAATCTATAATAGCGACACTATTAATGTAAGCCTAAGAAGTAGAAGAACTCTTACTTCATGAGCCGAAATCTTAAGCACAACTGCTAAGTCAATGATATACCATAAGCAGTACCGATAGTTAATAGAATCCATTAACAATAAAATGGAGCGTAACGTCCTTCTACTAGACATCAAAGACAGAAGAAGCTTACGCCCTTTGTAATAAACAGATATCTGTTTATAAATACATAAACTGTACCCGGAAAGAGTAAAGGCCTATGCCCATACGAAGGCGGAAGGACCTTAAAATAATAGGTTCCGGATAATAGGAGCCTAACTCTTATGCAACAATCCAACCTAAATAGTAACGGAAGTATTGATTCCGAAACTATGAAAGTGAAAATCAACCATCGATAGTGCATGAAACTCACTGACTCTTCAGTAAAAGAGAAACCAACAGAATTACTGTCTAAAAGGTCAGAATTTGAAAACTACTGTTTCCAGAGGCTCAAATGATTACTTGGCTAAATAAGAACCGAAGTTAAAATCCGTATAGGAATTTAATCTAAAGATTCTAAGTCTATTTATCAAAAAGTTACTAACTGACTTAGATAAAGAGACAAAAGACTCAATTGTAAACTATCGTAGAGTGCATAGGTATGAAGTAACATAAACCTATAACCTAAATAATAACAGGCTGCAGTAGATCTTGTGAAACAAGTATACTAAAAAATAGCAATGAGTAGTATGGAGGGATCAACAATATGAACATAATGATGCCTACACCACGACGGAAGAGCCTCCACTTTAGCCGCATAGAATAGCGAAGAAGAGGATCTCCTATAGTAAGAAATCGCGTCCAAAGCTCGTCCAGTACAGTGCTTACAATGCAATACGGACCACACAACGGAATACATGAAGGTTGCGACCTTGCTGGTTGTGATAAAGATGACACGATTTACCCAGTGAAAAAGATCCTCACATAGAGGAAGATTTCACATTAAGACCCACAGTAGACAAGAGAGTAAATTACTCATGATCTCTGTGAAGATAGAGATGCTATCAACAGAAATGTATTGTGGTTGTTTATCTTAGCAATACCTGCTAAAACAACAGCGCCGGAGGATACGCGTATCCTATCATTCCATCCTATAGATCAATAGAGCGTTAACAATATTAGCTCAGAGATCTGGACAAGCCAACACATACGTCTGCAATTGATTAGCAAGCTGTGTCATAAATAAATCATCATTGGGCGCTCCCATAGATAGCAAATCTGATTGAATACTTGTTTGTTGAGAGTCCATTCTGACAGCAACAAGCGACCCGTAAGAGAACGGGAGTCCGATAAAACAATCAGACGACCCGGAATATGACGGACCAAAACTGAACTTGGTGTACTATAACCAACAGACGGATTCTTTCCATTAAATTGAATAACGGAAACGAAAGAGTGCCTCCCTGGTTCCGGAGATACGCCACTACTGTCGAATTAAAGGACAGGAATTTGGGCATGCGTTTCTGAATAATGTTCATGCAATGACATAAAGCAAGCCTAAAAAACATTATTCCGCGGAAGTTAAACTGATTGCTAAAAGACTGCGGAACCCAAAGACCCTGGCACTTCGAATCCGTAGGGATCAGTATTATATCCCAATCTGTTTGACTGGCAACCGTCATAACAGCCACACTCGGGTCCGGCAACTGCAGCGGCACTCTCTGAGTCAACCACCGAATGTTTGCCCCAGTCTGAATCTCTTGTAACACTAGATAGCCAAGAGAACGTATAAATCGAGCAATTCATGGATTGCCGAAAAGTTGCCGTCGAAGAGAAGCTCCTCCGAGAACGAAGCGACTCTGAGAGAGTTCTTAACCTTACTATCCACGCGTGTGGATGTAGCTAGGGCTGCGTCACGTCTAACTAACTCCAATCAGCCACTGAAGGGCGGAGTTATACGTGAACAAACTACTGCCCTCAAAAGAAATTACATTGAGAATAATATCCCGTAAATCTTTTCTTGAAGACGTAATGATAACGCCTCAGTAAGGCGGATTACGTATAATAAAGCGTCTAAGTTAAGTCTACTATACATAATGTCGTTCCCAACATTGAAATTGGAAAAGACATAAACGGCGAAAAAGAATATATGCAGTCTTTAATCACACCGTCTAGACGCATATGAACTCTCGGTATGCCCTGCTCTGCCAAAATAAACTATTTGTATAAATGATAAAATGGCAGAAATGAGCAACGCGGACAAGAAACTAAACTAACATGCTTAGTAGCAGGCTTGTATATATATATATATAGCGTCGAAAAATAAAACACATGTTGTAATGACAATATTGGACTGCGTCGGTAAGTCAGGGACAATGTCCCTGAACCGATCGAAAAATCCGAGTCCAATGACGCTATAAGTCTCTTATCCAAGATCGCAGCAATGAAGTCCGAAATAATAATCACTGGAAGATAATGCCAGAAGATATGAAAGGCATCTTCCGATACTACTAAAGGGAAAACTCGAAATCTTTCGAATCCCTTTCGCCATCCTGTCGGACCCTATAAAGCGTTCGGTCGTCCGTAGCTGATGCAACCGCGGACCGCACCGACCCAGCGCCGTCGGATAATTCCTGATTCGACCGAGAAACTGTCAATTGCTGGGATGCTGCGAAACAACTGTGCTAACTCGGATAGCACGTCCGTCACCGAGGCCTGAGGAGAAGCGGTCTTACGATGCATTGCCGCTGGAAGCTCCGTGATCGTTACCCCGTGCATACTACCAATATGCGAGCGAACGGAGTGTATAGGCCTCGTGTCCCTTGGCTACCGGATGGCGTGACCTATTCGCCGTGGAATCACTGAATGCCGAAACTGATCGGATACTCGAGGTCACGTAGCCAATGTGCGGTCGTGTGCCCTGCTGTGAGGATGAGGAAGCATTAAAGACAGTCTCTCGGACTGTCAATATAACGGAGCGTCCCGACCAACGGACATATGCTCCGAATGTAAAATATCTGAACCACAACATGCGGTCCCCTATGTTGTTGGGCGAGAGAGGGACCTCTCTCGCTCACAGCCCGGACGGACCTGGACAAGCCAGGAACCGGACTAACAGGCTTCCTCCGATCTGTCCTCAATCTGCCGTCACTGGGTGAGTACTAAAGTAATTAAAGTGCTCGCATCACCCAAATCTCCTCCCTAGACCGCAACGGACGAACCCGGCAGCCGAACCATTCGATGAATGTACGCTACACCGGGTGAGCTAGCGAATGTCACTCCGTAAGCGATAGACATATTCCATGAGCACTTATTGCCGCTAACTCTTCATTAACTATGACGACAGAGGCACACTTTTGAAAGACATCTCCATAACTCTTCGAACAAGAAACCAGAAATGCTTGGATAGCAAGCATAAAAGAATAATATATATAGCGTCGTTCAATAATTCGAAAGTTTGTGTGACATTATTGGACTATGTCGGAACTGAGGGACGATGTCCCTGAACCGAACCAAAAATTTCCAAGTCCACCGACGCTATCAGTTTCTTATCCGGCATCGCAGCATTCTGGTCCGACGAAAGAAGCTGTAGAAGACCAAGTCAGATGACATACACAACAGCATATGTTGTTCCGAAAGGGAAAGCTCGAAATCCTCCGAATCCCTTTCGGTATCCCGTCGGACCGGATGAAACTTTCGGACGTCCGTACCCGCTTCCGCGGAGCGTCCCGACCCAGCATCGTCGGATAAAATATATGCGACAGATTCAGTTGATGCTGGGATGCTGCGATAAACTGTGCTATTAAGGAAAGCACGTCCGTTCCCGAGGCCTGTGCAGTAGCGGTCTTACGATTCATTGCCGCCGGAAGCTCCGTGTACGTTGACTCCCACACACTTCCTATGCGAACGTCCGGAGTCTGCAGGCCTCGTGTCCCTGGCTACCGGATGGTGTGACCTGGTCACCGAAGAATCCTTGATCGGCGAAGCTGGTAATATATCGGCGGTCACGCAGCCAAGGTGCGGTCGTGTGCGCTGGCGAGAAGAGGAAGCCTTAGCAGTCTCAGCGGACTGCCTATACAAGGGGAGCGTCCTGAGCGACGGACGTATGCTCCGCTTGCGACACATTTTGTACCACAACATCTGGGGCCAGATGTTGTTGAACGAGAGAGGGGCCTCTCTCGCTTGCCGTCCGGATGGACCGGAACGAGCTATGAACCGGACTAAAAGGCTTCCTGCGTTCTCCCTCCGATCCGCCGTCACTGGGTGTGCATTAGGTTAATTTATAGTGCTCGCATCACCCCAAAATTCCTTCTAGACCGCAACGGACGAACCCGGCTGCCGAACCATTCGGTGAATGGACGCTACACCGGGCGAGCTAGCGGACGTCAAAGGCCGTCGAACCTACTAGGGTCCTCTTAGGCAATTGGCGTATTTACATGAGCACTTTTCCGCTAGCCCTTCATTAATTGTGACGACGGAGGCACACTGTTGGAAGACATCACAGATACATCACCCTAATCTTGATCGTCTGAAATAGAAATTGATAAAGTAGAGTGACCCTGCGGGGAAAGGACCGGAGTGTCCAAATCCCCAACAACATACCGTGACATACGCTTCCCATATTGTCATCGAAATCATACGATACAGAACAGGAGTTAATGCGAGTACACTGACCACATATAGAATGATAATAAAGTCAGAGGAAGACTTCCTCTTAAAACAATATCCTTTCAATGTGAAAAGAAAACAAGTCCTGGTACTCGCACTAACCCCTGGCAATCAAAATACATAATAATAATATGATCCATTAATAAAGAAAAAATAATTGAGATCAAAATATTTTGAAAAAATATTTTTTCAGAACAGCCCAAGTTTCTGAAAAGTAACGTTGAGCCCCAATGGATCCCAAGCCTAAGTGTGGACAAAAATTTTAAAAATATTTTAAACAATTTATTCAACACTTACGAACAATAATAATGTATTTAGTTATGATTAAAATAACATCAAGATATTATTTTTTAGAAATCCCCCCCTCACACAGAGGGCTGTTGTAAATGTAAACAATGAGTGTAAAAACACTAAAATAAGACTCCAGGCACCCAGGCCCGAAATCAGTTACCAAAAATACACTATCTGATGCAAAACAGAGACTTCCAGGGAAGAAACTGCAGAACATCAGATGGTAGATGCAGAACACAACACCTAACCACCCGTAGGTGAAGACGTAAACATGGGGAAAGAACAGAATTCATTCTGTTATTCAGCTAAAACTCCCAAGAAAATTTAGTAATAATAATTACAAAAACTATGCCAAAAGCATGGGAGAATAGCAAGGGGGAACTTAAAGGACAGGGAGAGAGGAAAACACTTAAAAAACAGTGTAACTAAATAATCAGAATGACAACAAAATGGCTGCTGCCTTGAAAATAGGTAACTTAACATAATTTCATTAAAAAATTTTAAGTTACAGCCCTGATAATATTCTGTCACACATTCTTTTCCTCTCCTCCTTCTCTATCCTCCTTAGAATCACCATTTCACTAATATTTATGTGTCTGGCATCATTTAAACTGAGATTTAAAAGCACAAAGATCAGTCAGATGTTAACTGATGAAGGGCCAAACTTAGAATGATTAATGGCGCCAATTTCGGAACGTCCTTGACACTGCGCATACGCAGTGGGAGCGAAGTGTGGAGGGCCTTTCAGGACATGTTTTCTTTAGTTTTAGATGCAAATTTTGGGGATTGGGGGGCAAAATTTGTGTTTGGCCCTATATTTTAAGAGTTAGCACCAGCTATGTCTGGGTCATTGGTACAGTATAAAAATATCAGTGTAACTAAATAATCAGAATGACAACAAAATGGCTGCTGCCTCGAAAATAGGTAACTTAACATAATTTCATTAAAAAATTTTAAGTTACAGCCCTGATAATATTCTGTCACACATTTTTCCTCTCCTCCTTCTCTATCCTCCTTAGAATCACCATTTCACTAATATTTATGTGTCTGGCATCATTTAAACTGAGATTTACAAGCACAAAGATCAGTCAGATGTTAACTGATGAAGGGCCAAACTTAGAATGATTAATGGCGCCAATTTTGGAACGTCCTTGACACTGCGCATGCGCAGTGGAGGTGAAGTGTGGAGGGCCATTCAAGACATGTTTTCTTTGGTTTTAGATGCAAATTTTGGGGATTGGGGGGTAAAATTTGTGTTTGGCCCTATATTTTAAGAGTTACCACCAGCTATGTCTGGGTCATTGGTACAGTATAAAAATATCACAAATGAGATAAATATCTGGTTATTTGTACTTTCCGACATTTGAAGTCACATTTTGAAAAACGTTGAAGAAACTGAATGCCCAGTGATGTTTGAACGTCAGGATGATTAAAGTCTCAAAGGGTTAATAGTCCACCAAAATTATTTGGGGGGGGGGGGGCCAGGGGGGGGGGGGGGACAACTAAATTTGATACTGTATACGTTACTCCACTTGCATCTGTTTAGAAATACAGTGTATAATCCTGTGTATATTCCAAGTAAATTTTGAAAAAACAACTTTATAATGAATCCTCCAGTGGTCAGATCAGAATCAGTTTGAAATTTCATGTGCCTATATTTCTACAGAAAAATGTATACCAGCACAGTTCAGTATACTTTTCTCAACTGATATGATTTTCAAAAATTTTGAAAATCATGTTTGCATTCATTATGACAACATTTCAGAACTGAGTGACTAATCATGACAAATCAAATCTGCTGTCAATTCTAATTAAACATCTAATTAACAGAGGTGGGCAGTATTATTATTATTTATTATTAGAGTTTAACAACACTTTTTAACAGCCAAGGTCATATCGTGTCCTTGACAGTTTTATGGGTGAAGGAAGACGGAGTACCCAGAGAGAACCACCAAGCAAGGATGAGCAGCTGCCAGCTCCCCAACATCATAACTCCGCACTGCAGCACAGGCAGGGTTAGATTGGCTGAAGACATGTGCACCATCGATGTGAAGTACGCCTTAGTACATGGCATCATCGTTCCCCCATGTGGACATTTGGGGTGAAGAGCCGTGTACAAGGACACGATGCAGGTGTCTGAATCGATCTCTGAGAAGGTTACCCACCCAAGGACTAACCAGGCTCAACAATGCTTAACTTCGTTGATCTGACGAGATCCAGTTACCACAATGCCACCACACCCCTGTGGTGGGCAGTATACCATAGTACTGTTTAGTGCCAGGTATTGAGCAAATACCGATTTACCGGACTGAGGGAATGTCATAATACCAAAATTTCGGTATTGAAACATATTACCACGGTTGGTTAAAAAATAAAAGTATAAACATGAGAACATTACGGAAAATTGATGACAAGAAGTCTCCATGGACTATGTATTTCTATAGACAGTCTCCACTTGTTACTTTATGTAACAAAGAAGCAGAGAGAAAATATCCAGCTTTCTGTTCGATCAAATGACCAATGGTGAGTGCTCTATTGCTTCCAATATTTTGACATGTCAGCTGTTTTGTCCACTGTAAAAGGGTATCGGTGGGAGAATGTGTATGTTGCTGACCAAGCCTGAATATAAGCAACCTGTCATTTGCAAAATCAGGTCCCCAGGGGTGAATTTGCTGATGCTATCCCATAAAGTGGGCCAATTTATCCTCTAGGTACATCTTTCTGTTTTGGCTTGAGACCTTGATTCAGACTGAGGTACTCAGAGGGTGAATTTGGTGATGCTACCCTGCTGTGCAGGGTAGCATCACTAAATTCACCCTCTGAGGACCTCATTTTGAAGATGACAGTCTGCTTATTTTCAGGCTTGTTGCTGACACCGAATACTGTACCGTCACTGTGGTAAATCATTTTAAAAATAGCATTACCGAAACTGAACTTGAAATTCCAATACCGCCCAACTCTACTAATTAATCATGAGCTTGATCATTCTGGCATTACAAATTTGTTAACTCTGATCACTGATCAAAATAAATTTTTCATTAAAAAAAAAGAAGAAATTTTCTCAAAAGATTTTCCTCCAAATTTTGAATCTTCCTCAATACCAAAAGATATGGGATTTCTAACTCGAGAGATTGGCGGTTTGAGGCTTGAATCTCCAAGCATTTCAAGACACCACTGCATAAACAGCAGTGATTAAAATTTAAATTATATTGTAGGCAAAGTGTGGCAATATAACAATAACAGGATTTTCAAGGGCATTATGTCTCAGGCTGCTAATAAGACAGAGGGCTGTTTAATCATTTCTGGCAGGCCGACAATAGAACCGTAATGCCCAAGAAAGTCATGTTATTACTATTATTACCACTAACAGGGAAGGATATTCAAATAACTCAATGTAACTGCAAGTCAATAGTTTAATCAAGTGCGAGAATTAGTCAACAAACTTGTCCTTTAATCAAGAAACATACTGACATTTTAACTTTAAGAAAACGCTTACGTTGTATGTATATTTAAAAAAAAAATAACACAGCAGAATATAGAGTACACGGAGAGCGGATTATACGCAAAGCGCGTGTGCAGCGATATTTTCTCCCATCATCACTTGTAGCACAGCGACTTTCCAGTGATCAGTTGCATCTAAAATCGCTGGAAAGTCACCGCACTCGCGAGAGTTAGGTATTAAGTAACTTAGAAAGGCTACAGTGTCAGGCAACCCTGAAAACACCTGAAGGAATCAAATAGGTAATAGTATATGCCTGTGGGTGAGCACTGAAAAGATACATACATGTACACTACAAGTGAGAAGTATTTGTAGGAACAATCACAGCAAGTGAAAAATCGGGAATTGAAACACAGTCGTGAACTTTCCAGATAAGCGTTTATTGTTTTTTTGTTGCTGAAATGAATTTATAAGTTCGTTTCTCGCATGTGATAATATCTAATAATACACATAATAAGCGATCAGGCGACTCATTTACACTGGAAGCAAAACACATAAAACAACAACAAAGTCGCCCCCTCCCGCCATTTTAAAAGTGAAAACAAAAATTTATTTACGGTGTAAAAGGCGAGAGATCCACAGCAAATCCAGAGCTGGGCCATGTATGTTCCAATTGGTTCCGAACTTCTGGTATTAGTACTCATGAAAAATATATTTTTACTTTTTGGTTTGGAGGAAACAGCAGAAAGGCCACGATAGTAAAGGATTCTCAAAAAACCTACCCTAAATATTTATATGTAGGCCTTTGCAGCCCACCGTACACCTTACACGTACCTGTCCCCACCCCACACTCCAAATACATGTATCTACTTTCAACAATCAGAAATTTCATAAAACATTAGTTGGGCATGCTCAAATACTGTTAAACACGAATGATTCGATACAGGTGTGTGTTGTGGTGGGTGGAGGGGGGGAGGGGAGGCTTCACATGTGGTCAGTTACTGTTCGGCATGGCCATTTTGGACATGAGTGAATAGATATTCTGATTGTAGTCATTTTGAGCAGTGGGTACACAAAAGGCATTGTCATTAAAATCACATGAAACAACAATTAATTTTCTTTTCTTTTTCTTTTTTTTTCACAAAGCAACCCACTCCCTACAAAAAAAACAAAAAACAGCCAAAAATTTGCAGTCTTGATTTTCAAGCACATCCAGTCGATCTGACATGGCCCTTAGGCTACTGAATACCCGGAATCGGAAACAAATTCTCTCCATCTCATTTGGATCCTGGCACCTATCATGTTGAGCGCCTGGATAAATTTGAAAAAAAAAAATTATAAATGTGTATCCCCCCACCCCCCCTCAAAAAAAAAAACAAAACAAATGCTCCTAAGAGCCAGGGGAGCAGTGATGTACAGGTGACATTTGAGGTGACTTGATGTAGTTTCTTTTAGAAATGTATTTACAAATTGGGGGGAGGCAATGAAGGTTGGAGGAGTTAGGGGCTAAGTTGAGGAGAGGGGGCTGCACTGAGCTTCACATTACTCTTTTAAACGATGCAAACACTGACACTTATTAGTGATTGTGTGATGGTGTCAAGAGTGGCAAGGATGCCTCTCCCTCTCCCCCCAGTGGTAAACCACAATTTGAAGACCATAAACTAAAGAAACATATAATCAACTTTAGAAGTGGCTCAAAACTGTTGAGTGGATCGACCCACTCGGACCACTGACCTATTGAAAATCTACACATCTGAATTGGCCTGAAATTATAACGATTCAATTTCAAGTACCACATAACTCAAGCTACTCATATTTTATTGCCTACTCCCAACAAACATTGTTCTGTGTTGACACCTCGGAGTCCAAGGTGTGAAATGAATGTACAACTGGGAACATTGGAAGGCTTATATAATTATCGGTAGCTGTTTGATTCTATTCCTGGACACTAATTCCATTGTGGCGACTGTCTCTTTAAAAGCTTATTGGCACTGGTTTAATTACCGAATAAGCTACTGTCATCAATAGTCATCTGTGCAAACTCAATAGACATACAGTGGAGCCCACTTAATTGGATATCTCTTAATTGTATATCCCTGTTAATTGAATATAATTTTCAAACACAAAACCATTTACCATACCTTCAGTACAAATGTGATCTTTTAATTGCATATGGGTTGCAGAGTAAACTCCTGTTAATTGTATATAAATTTTTATAATATGTCGAAAAAATGACTGTGACACGCACCAAATTCCCCTAATTTCTCAACCTTTTTGGCCTCACTTCATCCAATACAGGCATTTATTCTATTATATCTTGTTTGACAGAGCTCTATGAGCTCTGTCAAACAAGATATAATAGAATAAATGCTCAGTTTACCTCCAGAACACAGGAAACTGTCCAATCCCTGCTAATTGTATACTCCTGTTAATTGAATAATTTTCACTGGCAAAATGGATATATTTATTTATTTATTTATTTATTTATTGGTGTTTAAGGTCACATATTTATGCACAATGGCTAATCGTGACCGTGACAGTTTTACGGGTGGAGGAAGCCGGAGTACCCGGAGAGAACCACCGAGCAACGACGAGCAGCTGTCAGCTCTCCAACATCGTAACTCTGAACTCTGCACCGCAGAACATGCAGGGTTAGATTGGTTGAAGACATGCGCACCATCGACGTGCAGTACGCCTCAGTACACAGCGTCATCGTGCCCCCATGTAGGCAATCGGGGTGAAGTGTCTTGCCCAAGGACACAACGCGGTTGCCGCAGGTGGGAGGATATATTCAGTTAAGAGGATTCTACTGTACTGACATGCTACTTATATGTATCCAGTCATTTTTCTTGGGGTGAATGTCAAAATTGTTGGCTGTCTGAATTCTATGAATTGTCTCTTGAGTTACAAAAAAAAGTAAATAACAAGGAACTCGTTCGAGATTCTGTCTACGTTATCATAACAAGGCTGTTATCTATCATATCCATCCAGAGATTAAAGGAACCATTCATCAACCAAAGATCGAGTACCGAGAAAAAAGGAGTTCTAAGATGTATCGGCAAGATTTTCTTTTTTTCAATCAGTTCGACAGTCAGGCAAGAGTACCAACCATGTACATTGTTTACACAAACTTTTCCACGTAGTTTCACAGTACTTGAGTTATCCTCAGTTGAATTTCCACTCGGTGGGTGTTTCCAAATGCATCCACTATACACGTACTGAGTTTGAATTTGCATTCGGTTACTGAACAACTGCAGACAAAATCTGGATTGTCTACAGTGTAAGACTAGTTTTAATTGAATATAAAGCGATGGGTCGGGTTATTGGAGGGGCGAGGGAGGCACCACTTGTTCAGATACTCTATTTTGCATAATCACACTCCCTGTTGGCTTCAAAGCTTTTTAATCAACATTTTAATGTTTATTATTAAATCCTTGAAAAGATAATTGAAGGCCATGCGGGAGGGGGGAGGGCTGCAGTTTCTGTGCACTTATAGGCCTAATTACTAGTGCAGACTTATTACACGCATGTAATTATGACAGCTATAATGTCTCTTTCTAAGGACTAAGTTTTTGGACTGTATAATTTCATTTTCACTTTTAACCGCTTTTATTTTGTGTTATGCCTATTAAAATATCATTGGCTAAACATTATGGAAATTTTCTCAACCAATATCGAGTGGCATGCTACTTTTTTATCCATATTCCATAATGAGGCCTAACTCTCAAATGTGAATACAGAGTTGGTACAAGTGTGTGTGCTTTTTTTTTTGGAGGGGGGGGGGGGGGGGGGGTGGGGGGAGGAAGGGAGTGTTGGGTCCATGAAAAGCGAGTCATCAACAGTCACAGATCTAGGGAGTGACATTGTGTTGAATGTGTCCCAATACAGCTAAAGCAGGCATGCAGTTAGACAATCATAAATGGGGGTGTATCATCAAAATACCTCGATATTATTCATTTTGTTCCATCCATTTCCTAATATCTCTGTGACCCCCCCCCCCCCCACCCCCCCCCCCCCCCCCCCCACTACAGGATGAATCCCCACATAATGGATCTTTCCAGGCAGTCATTGGACGTTTAATTTTAATAATTTCATTCTGAACACCAGACAAGGTTCCCCTGCAGGGCTTTAGGATTACGTTCAGATGCCTATTAGGTGAAACTTGCGTTTTGCTTTTTAACCCAATAGTCAGCGGGGTTTTCCTTTTTATTGTTTTTGTTTTTGTTCGATGGACATTTTCAATGTGCATTAGCCCCATTAGTTACAACTTATTATTCAGAATAATTGCTATCACGTTTATTCGCCAAAAACAAAAACGTGTCAATGGCGCCTGTATTTGGGGAGGGGTGGAGGCTTTGATTACATTCTGGCACTGTTCATCTGTCCTTGATGGTGTTGATGTAAAGTGTTCATATGGCAAGATATTATTGAGAGTTATTTTGTGGCTGGAGAACAGATTTGTCTTGTGCATCTTCAGTTAATAAAATATCTGCCATCCTCTGGCTTTGGAGCGATCACAGAAAAGTTAAAAAATTTATAGTAATTTATATATTTTTTATACTTACCAATGACCCAGACTTAGCTAGTGCTAACTCCACAAAAACCAGGGCCAAACACAAATTTTGCCCCCCAATCCCCAAAATTTGCATCCAAAACAAAAAGAAATCATATCCTAAAGGACCGCAATAGTACGACTCTACTGCGCATGCGCAGTGACGCAGTCGTCCCGAAATTGGCGCCAAATATCATTCTTACTGGCAGTGCCTGGTCAGCGCTATGTACTCAGCGGGGAGGCAAGAGTTCCCAACTCAGGGAGGGCCATCCCCGTCTGGGTCATTGGTAAGTATAAAAAATATATAAATTACTATAAATTTTTTAACATTTTTATACTGTACCAATGACCCAGACTTAGCTGAATAGTAAACAGGCTGGAGGGCCTAGGACATAGAGGAAAATCCAATAAGCTCAATTATAAAATAAAGAGGTAACCCCTTAAGGAGAAAAGGAGTATTAGGCTTTACATGTATCTTTCTTATTTAATATTTAAATTAGAAAGATACACTACCCTTAATAATTGAGCACAATAACATTCATGTTCTCTATTAACATCCAGTATAACCCTTATACTAATTATTTTTAAAGCAAGCCAATAAATAAAGTAGTCCAGAGAATTGAGACTCTTTATAATCATTTAAAAGTGTCCGAGTATTGTATATTAAAGCCCGTTTGACACTTGACATATACAAATGCTTCACACCGAGCTACACTTTAAAAATAAGACATGAATGAAATTAAACATTAAAATTACACTTTAAAACCATCCCGGAAGCGACTCAGAAATACTGTCTTGGAGGAGGCATTCCCTTGCTTTTCACTATAAAGCAGGTGACCTAAGGGAACACCCGCCCCCCCCCCCCCTTCCCCTTGCCCTGGGTCAAATAGCCCAGAGCGAAGAGGGCAGTGGGACGGAGTCACTGCCGGAACAGAAAGCCTGCATAACTATAGTTGCAACTGTTTAGTGGACGACATTCTGAGCAACAGATAACGGACCTAAACAATGCAGGTCTCCAGAAATGGACTCAATATTTCTGAGATAAAAATTAGTAAATGTGGATGGCTGAGACCAATAAGCAGCCTTCATTAAATCTGTAATAGCAACACTATTAGCATAAGCCCAGGAAGTAGAAAGAGCTCTTACTTCATGAGCAGAAATCTTAAGCACAGACTGCTGAGAAGAAGATAAATCTTCATACGCAGTACGGATAGTTAACTGAATCCATCTAGCAATAGAATGGACTGAAATGTCCTTTCTATTAGGCATCAAAGACAGAAAGAAACGTTTCCGTCCCTTTCTGATGAACTGAGATCTCTGTTTATAGATACGTAGTGTTCTAACAGGACAGAGTAAAGGCCTACGCCCGTCTGAAGACGGAAGAGCCTTAATAACAATAGGTTCCGGATATTTATTAGGAGCCTGATTCTTAGCTAAAAAACCGACATTAGTAGTGAAGGTGATAGTGTTCCCAACACTACGATAATGAGAATCATCCACCGATAGTGCATGAAGCTCACTGACTCTTCTGGCAGAAGAGAAAGCTAAGAGAAAAGCTGTCTTATAAGATAAGAATTTGAAATCTACTGTCCCAAGAGGTTCAAATGGCTTTTCCTTCAATTTAAGGAGAACCCAAGCTAAATTCCACTTAGGAATTAATCTAAGAGTTCTGGGTCTATTTATCGAAAAGTTTCTAACCAATTTCGATAAAGAGACATTAGATCCAATTTGTAAACTATCATGATGTGCATAGGTATCAGATAACATAGATCTATAACCCTTTATAGTAACAGGTTGCAGTTTGATTTCGTCAAACAAGTATACTAGAAAGTTAGCAATGTCTGGTATAGAGGGATCAAATATATCAACAGAATGATCCCTACACCAATGACGGAAAACCTTCCACTTAGCCGCATAGTTTAGCGAAGAGGAGGTCCTCCTACAGTTAGAAATCGCGTCCACTGCTCGTCCTGTAAAGTGCTTGCCATGCAAGAAGGACCGCACAACGGAAAAACGTGAAGGTTGAGACCTTGCGGGTTGTGATGTAGTTGGCGCGATTTCCCCTGCCAAAGAAGATCCTCTCGTGGAGGGAGCTTCCGCGGTAGGTCCCACAACAGACACCTGAGTAGATTTATCCACGGTCTCTGTGGCGACAGAGATGCTACCAACAGAATCTTGCATTGAGATTGTTTTATCTTTAGCAATACTTGTTGAATTAACGGCGCTGGAGGATACGCATATCCTATCATTCCGTCCCAAGGGATCGACAGAGCGTCTACTGCAAATGCTCTTGGATCCGGACACGGGGACACATACGTTTGCAACTGATTGTTGAGATGTGTCGCAAATAAGTCTATCATTGGCCGTTCCCATTGGTAGCAAATCTGATTGAATACTTGTTTGTTGAGAGTCCACTCCGACGGCAACAAGCGACCCTTTCGTGAAAGGGAGTCTGCTAGCACATTCAGACGACCCGGTATGTGACGGACCGAAAGAAGAACGTGATGTTCCAACGCAAACAGAAGGATTCTTTCCGTTAGATTGAACAATGGAACTGAATGAGTGCCTCCCTGATTCCGTATATACGCCACTACTGTCGTATTCTCGGATAGGATTTGGACATGAACATCGTGAATAATGTCCATCCAGTGACGTAACGCAAGCCAAATTGACATCATTTCCTTGATGTTTATGTGCTTGCACAGGAATTGCGGATCCCAAAGACCCTGGCATCTCGAATCCGTTGGGATTAATGATGCACCCCAACCTGTTTGACTGGCATCCGTCATAATGGTAAAACTCGGATCCGGCAACTGCAGCGGAACTCCTTGAGTTAACCACTGAATGTTTGCCCAAGTCTGAATCTCTTGTTTCACTTGATCTGACAAGAGAACGTCTACATCGAGCGAATGAATTTTCACACTCCAAATCTGAGTCAGGAAAATTTGAAGAGGCCGAGTGCGTAGCCGTCCCATCGGAATGAGATCCGCGGCGGCTCCGCACAGACCTATCAGTCTCATAAATTCTCTCGCCGTGACTTTGTCTGTATTCAGACAATAGCGAGCGTAACAACTGACTAATTTCGCTCTGGTTAACGGCAGACGAACGAGATTGTTGTGCGTCTCGAAGCTCATTCCCAGATGAGTGAATGACTTGGACGGCACCAGATCCGACTTCTCCTCGTTTACTATGAAACCGAGACGTCGGAGCAATAGAAGAAGATTCTGAACATCGTTCTGAAGCGTTAACTTGTTGCCGTACCTCTGAAGAATGTCGTCCAGGTAGGCCGACGTTACCGCAGACGAATGAGCTCGGAAGTAGATCATTACCGAGTTCATTACCCGAGTGAAAGCCCAGGGTGCTAGATTCAATCCGAAGCACATGGCCCGGAACTGATACACCACTCCTAGGACTGCGAAGCGTAGATATTTTCGGAATGTCGGATGTACCATGACGTGAAAGTACGCATCTTTGAGATCTATGCTCGTTGCATAATCGTTCACCCGAATACTCGCTCTGACCGATCGAATCGTCTCCATATAAAACTTCGGAGCGACGATCAGCTTGTTTATCCAGCTCAAATCTATGACTGGACGGAACGAGCCGTCTGGTTTCGGAACCAGAAACAGATGGCTGTAGAATCCCAGCGATTCCTGGTTTTCTACGACCTCTACCGCGTTCTTCATTAAAAGAGACTGCACCTCTGATAGCAGAGCGTCTCTTTTCTGAGGGTTTGACGGAAGATGAGTCCACTTTGGACTTCGAGTTAATGGAGGCTTTCGTTTGAAGGATATCTTTAGACCTTCCGAAGTCACTCCTCTCACCCACGGGTCGTCCGTAATCGACGCCCACTCTTGAGAAAAACTCGACAACCTTCCGCCAACCGGAACGCGATAGAGGTTTAAGCCATCACCTCCTGGATCTGCGAGGCCTGCGGTAGGAGAAACCACGTCTTCCACGACCCGCAGCTCGCCTCGTCGACCTCGGGGCGTCCGACCGATTGTCCCGGCCTGAAGGACGTCCCGAACGAGAGTCACTATCCTGACGGTCTCTCGAATAAGAGCTAGAGGACGCACCGGAACCTCTATAGGAACCTCTCTTGGGCGGATAAGACCCAGAAGTGCCCGCCTTATTCGTGTCTGTTGTATCCGACCTTTTAGGAGCGGATCTAAACAACAGAGAATCACTAGCTTTCTTTTTAATATTATCATAAATAGCGGAAAGCTTGCCGTCAAAGAGAAGATCTCCTGAGACCGAAGCGACTCTAAGAGAGTTCTTCACCTTAGAATCCACTAGTGTGGATGTAGACAGGGCTGCGTCACGTCTAACCAACTCCAGATTTGCCACTGAAAGGGCGGAGTTACACGTGGAATAAGCTACTGCCCTTGAAAGAAGTCTTAAGGAGGATTGTATATCCTGAAACTCTTCCCCTTGAAGACGCAGTGATAACGCCTTAGTAAGGTGATCTGCGTAAGATAAGGCATCTAAATTGGCTCTGTTAGACGCAATAGCTGTTTCCAACACTGCGGTTGGAATAGAAGCTGACGACGGTAATGATAGCTCTAAGTCTTCCGCCTCGTCGTCCATACGCAGAGGAACTCTCGGTATACCCTGACCTGCCGTGTCGAATTTATTCCTTGCATTAATGAAAGGCAGGTTGAGAGTATTTGCGGACAAGAAGCCTGCTTTCCCCGTCCTGGAAGCAAGTTTAAAAATAGCGTCGTTCAATAATTCAAATGTTCTTGCAACATTATTGGACTGCGACGGAAACTCGGGAGCGATGTCCCTGAACCGCTCGAAAAAATCAGAGTCCAATGACGCTATAATTCTCCTGTCCGGAAGCGTAGCAGTCTGGCCCGACGGAACAACTTCAGGAAGAAAGTGCCGGATGAAGTCCACGGCAGCTTTGTGTTGTTCCGAAAGGGATAGCTCCAATTCATCCGTATCCCTTTCACCATCCGGTCGGACCTCCCGATGTTCCCGGTCGTCCGCCCCCGATGCTTCGGCGGAGCGTACCGACCCAGCGCCGTCGGATAATTCTCGATCCGACACCGTTTCTGTCGGCTGCTGGGATGCTGCGATAAGCTGTGCTATCTGCACTAGAATGTCCGACGTCGAGACCTGCGGAGGAGCGGTCTTTCGCTGCTTCGCCGAGGGCAGCTCCGCATCAGATGGCTCCCGCATACTTTTCCTATGCGAACGTCCGGAGTCCATCAGTCTCGAATCCCTGGCTGCCGGATGGTGTGACCTGGTCGCCGAAGAATCCTTCATCGGCGAAGCTGGCAAAATATCGGAGGTCACGCAGCCAAGGTGCGGTCGTGTGCGCCGACGAGAAGAGGAAGCCTTAACAGTCTCTGCGGACTGCTTATACAACGGAGCGTCCCGAGCGACGGACGTATGCTCCGCTAAAGACACATTTTGTACCACAACATCTGGTCCCAGATGTTGTTGTACGAGAGAGGGGCCTCTCTCGCTCGCGGCCCGGCTGGACCTGGACGAGCTAGGAACCGGACTAAAAGGCTTCCTCCGTTCTCGTTCACTATCCGCCGTCACTGGGTGTGCATCTATTATTTTTATAGTGCTCGCATCACCCAAAATTTCCTCTTGGACCGCATCGGACAAATCCGGCTGCCGAACCATTCGGTGAATGGACGCTACACCGGGCGAGCTAGCGGACGACATTTGTCTAATCTCCATGAGCACTTTTGCCGCTAGCTCTGTATTTATTTGTGACGACGGACGCACACTTGAAGAAGATAACATGGAAACATCACCCTGTTCTGGTTCCTCTGAAATAGAAACTGAGAGAGTAGAGTGACCTTGTGGAGAAAGAGCCGGCATCGCTCTTTCTCCAGAAACAACATATCGTGACACACGTTTCCAATGTTTCTCATCCCAATGTTCACATACAGGACAGGGATTAATGCGAGAACACTGACTACAATTAATGCAATAATCATGAAAGTCAGAGGAAGATTTCTTCCTATTACAATTTGAACAAAGTCCCTTCATTGTGAAAGAACAACAATAAGTCCTAGTTACTCGCAAAAACCCCTGACACAAAGATACATAATAACATGATCCATTAATAAATGAAAAAACAATTGCAAAACAAAATAATTTTGAAAAAATATTTTTTCAGAGAAGCCCAAGTTGCTGAAAAGTAACGTTGAGCCCCGATGGATCCGATGGCAAAGTGTGGTCAAAAATTTTAAAATTATATAAAATAATTAATGAGACACTTTCGGATAATATAAATGTATCTTATAATGAGATAAACTACCACAAAGGCAAACAGCCCCCCTCAAAAAAGGCTGTTGCCAATGAAAACAAACAGTGTAAACACAGTAGAAAACATGACTCCAGGCACTGAAAAAACTGGCCCGGAATCAGTCATCAATTACACTCTATCTGATGCAAAACAGAGACTCCCAGGGGAGAATCTGCAGAACATCAGATGGAAGATGCAGAACACAAACGTTATACACCCATGGGTGAAAACGTAACTATGGGGAAAATAACAGAAAACATTCTGTAACCAAGCAACTCTCCCAGGGAATTTTTAGAAATGAAACTTCTCAAAAATATGCCAAAAGCATGGGAGAATTGCAAGGGGGGACTTTAGAAGGTTAGGGGAGAGGAAACACTGAATAAGCAGTGCAACAATTAGCAAGAATGACAACAAGAGGCGTTTGCCTCGAAAATAGGCAACTTAACATAATTTCAACAAAAAATTTTAAGTACAGCCCTGATTATTTTTTGCCACTTCTTTTTTCCTCTCCTCCTTCTATCCTCCTTAGAATCACATTTTCTCCAAGAATTACGTGTCTGGCATCCTTTAAACTGAGATTTACAAGCACAAAGATCAGTGAGATGTTGACTGATGAAGGGCCAAACAGAGAATGATATTTGGCGCCAATTTCGGGACGACTGCGTCACTGCGCATGCGCAGTAGAGTCGTACTATGGAGGTCCTTTAGGACATGATTTCTTTTTGTTTTGGATGCAAATTTTGGGGATTGGGGGGCAAAATTTGTGTTTGGCCCTGGTTTTTGTGGAGTTAGCACCAGCTAAGTCTGGGTCATTGGTACAGTATAAAAATATAAGTTTGAAACAGTGATCTCCATGTTCTGTACCTTGAATACAGTGTTGACTGTCAGTCAACTTCAGCTTGCAGATGATATAGACATGTATGTACCTGTCTTCTATTTCTCACACCAATATCCCGTTGTGTAGGTAATTCTTATTTTGTCAAGCAGTTTATAAATTATATAAATTTATCGTATTAACTGTATGTATTGGGACACTCTATGATTTGGGACACACATTTTTTCCAGAAAACTATATTTTTTTATACTCCGAAGTTTGGGACATTCAGATTTGTTTCCAGTTGACCCGTCACTAGTAGCAGACGACACTCATAAAAAAAATTCTTGATTAACTAAAAATTTTCATTTTTTGCTTCCAAAACATAGCTTACGATCCCTCATTGGAACGTGCGTAATATGCTCATTCCAATGAGGGATCATAAGCTATGTTTTGGAAGCAAAAAATGAAAATATAAAAAAAATTGGACGGCGATTTTCGTATATAGTGATGGAAAATGAATCACACACAACTTTATTCAGCATCAAATCAAGACCAGGCTGTGTTCTTTCCCCATTTTCTAAGAATTAGGACACCTGTGAAAATAATTATTTTTAGCTGTCCCAATACATAGAGTAAATACGATATAAATCATTTGTGTATATAAACAATTATTTGTAGAAATTAAAAAAAAATTTGCATTGATTAACCCTTTACCTAACGAATCGCCCACATCTGCCTGCATAATAAGCAAACTGAGCAGTTAAAAAAACAAATTTTTCAAAATATTCCAACAAAACCATATCATGTGACCCCTCATTGGAACGAGCTCATTGAGCTCGTTCCAATGAGGGGTCACATGATATGGTTTTGTTGAAATTTTTTGAAAATTTTAAAAAAATTATATTTAAAATAATAAATTTTGAAATCGTCTGCATTGGGTAAAGGGTTAACAAGGTACATGTATTATGAAGGATCCTTTTATTTTCGCTTATCTGGCACGACCGGCTCAGTCAGTAGAAAGAATTAAGCTTAATTCGACTATCGTCATAAATGTGATAATCCATCGTCGTATATTAATCCTGTCAACTCAAGTCAACCACTGTCAGCCGTTGGACTATTAATTACAAGTACACGAGTGACAGCCTATATTTCCATGGGTCCAATGGGTGACGGCGCCGGAGTCACTCCCCCGAATGGGTGTCAGAGTACCATTACACTCTGTGCATACTGTATCTGTACTGACCTTATACCATTATTTGGCTCATGTTCACGTAGAGAGGTTTAAACTGTTTTAATTGGCATAATCACCAAGATAACTGCTGTGAGGTTTGTTTTTCTTGCACGTTATCCAAACTTACAAAGCAGAAACATAAGATTAGGAACAGGGTGTAATTCGGTCATGTGACACATCGGGACACGGCCGGATAATGAAAATCACATGACTTGCCTTGCATTATATACATTGATCGCCTTAATAAACAATGTTAATGAACTAGAAAATACCTTGTTAAAATTATCACTTTTAATTTATCAGTAAAGTTCATGCAAATTAGATCCCACTAGTGGTCACATTAAAGTCTTCCTCATTTTTACAACACTACATGTAAATCGTTCCCTATCCATACTGTGTGACGATATCCATATAAACTATACTAAGGCCTAAAAAAGTGGAAAATCTGTTTCTCAGGCCCTCCTCCATGGTCCTTTTGACTGCCGCATGCTCTCTTTTAATAACCAATGCAAACTTGAAAAAAGTTAAAAAATTTATAGTAATTTATATATTTTTTATACTTACCAATGACCCAGACTTAGCTGGTGCTAACTCTAACAAAACCAGGGCCAAACACAAATTTTGCCCCCCAATCCCCAAAATTTGCATCCAAAACAAAAAGAAATCATGTCCTAAAGGACCTCCATACTACGCCTCTACTGCGCATGCGCAGTGACGCAGTCGTCCCGAAATTGGGGCCAATTATCATTCTTACTGGCAGTGCCTGGTCAGCGCTATGTACTCAGTGGGGAGGCAAGAGTTCCCAACTCCAGGGAGGGCCATCCCCGTCTGGGTCATTGGTAAGTATAAAAAATATATAAATTACTATAAATTTTTTAACATTTTTATACTGTACCAATGACCCAGACTTAGCTGAATAGTAAACAGGCTGGAGGGCCTAGGACATAGAGGAAAATCCAATAAGCTCAACTATATAGTAAAGAGGTAACCCCTTAAGGAGAAAAGGAGTATTAGGCTTTACATGTATCTTTCTTATTTAATATTAAATTAGAAAGATACACTACCCTTAATAATTGAGCACAATAACATTCATGTTCTCTATTAACATCCAGTATAACCCTTATACTAATTATTTTTAAAGCAAGCCAATAAATAAAGTAGTCCAGAGAATTGAGACTCTTTATAGTCATTTAAAAGTGTCCGAGTATTGTATATTAAAGCCCGTTTGACACTTGACATATACAAATGCTTCACACCGAGCTACACTTTAAAAATAAGACATGAATGAATTTAAACATTAATATTACACTTTAAAACCATCCCGGAAGCGACTCAGAAATACTGACTTGGAGGAGGCATTCCCTTGCTTTTCACTATAAAGCAGGTGACCTAAGGGAACACCCGCCCCCCCCCCCCCCCACCCCCCTTCCCCTTGCCCTGGGTCAAATAGCCCAGAGCGAAGAGGGCAGCCGGACGGAGTCACTGCCGGAACAGAAAGAATGCGTAACTATAGTTGCAACTGTTTAGTGGACGACATTCTGAGCAACAGATAACGGACCTAAACAATGCAGGTCTCCAGAAATGGACTCAATATTTCTGAGATAAAAATTCGTAAATGTGGATGGCTGAGACCAATAAGCAGCCTTCATTAAATCTGTAATAGCAACACTATTAGCATAAGCCCAGGAAGTAGAAAGAGCTCTTACTTCATGAGCAGAAATCTTAAGCACAGACTGCTGAGAAGAAGATAAATCTTCATAAGCAGTACGGATAGTTAACTGAATCCATCTAGCAATAGAATGGACTGAAATGTCCTTTCTATTAGGCATCAAAGACAGAAAGAAACGTTTCCGTCCCTTTCTGATAAACTGAGATCTCTGTTTATAGATACGTAGTGCTCTAACAGGACAGAGTAAAGGCCTACGCCCGTCTGAAGACGGAAGAGCCTTAATAACAATAGGTTCCGGATATTTATTAGGAGCCTGATTCTTAGCTAAAAAACCCACATTAGTAGTGAAGGTGATAGTGTTCCCAACACTACGATAATGAGAATCATCCACCGATAGTGCATGAAGCTCACTGATTCTTCTGGCAGAAGAGAAAGCTAAGAGAAAAGCTGTCTTATAAGATAAGAATTTGAAATCTACTGTCCCAAGAGGTTCAAATGGCTTTTCCTTCAATTTAAGGAGAACCCAAGCTAAATTCCACTTAGGAATTAATCTAAGAGTTCTGGGTCTATTTATCGAAAAGTTTCTAACCAACTTCGATAAAGAGACATTAGATCCAATTTGTAAACTATCATGATGTGCATAGGTATCAGATAACATAGATCTATAACCCTTTATAGTAACAGGCTGCAGTTTGATTTCGTCAAACAAGTATACTAGAAAGTTTGCAATGTCTGGTATAGAGGGATCAAATATATCTACAGAATGATCCCTACACCAACGACGAAAAACCTTCCACTTAGCCGCATAGTTTAGCGAAGAGGAGGTCCTCCTACAGTTAGAAATCGCATCCACTGCTCGTCCTGTAAAGTGCTTGCCATGCAAGAAGGACCGCACAACGGAAAAACGTGAAGGTTGAGACCTTGCGGGTTGTGATGGAGTTGGCACGATTTCCCCTGCGAAAGAAGATCCTCTCGTGGAGGAAGCTTCCGTGGTAGGTCCCACAACAGACACCTGAGTAGATTTATCCACGGTCTCTGTGGCGACAGAGATGCTACCAACAGAATCTTGCATTGAGATTGTTTTATCTTTAGCAATACTTGTTGAATTAACGGCGCTGGAGGATACGCATATCCTATCATTCCGTCCCAAGGGATCGACAGAGCGTCTACTGCAAATGCTCTTGGATCCGGACACGGAGACACATACGTCTGCAACTGATTGTTGAGATGTGTCGCAAATAAGTCTATCATTGGCCGTTCCCATTGGTAGCAAATCTGATTGAATACTTGTTTGTTGAGAGTCCACTCCGACGGCAACAAACGACCCTTTCGTGAAAGGGAGTCAGCTAGCACATTCAGACGACCCGGTATGTGACGGACCGAAAGAAGAACGTGATGTTCTAACGCAAACAGAAGGATTCTTTCCGTTAGATTGAACAATGGAACTGAATGAGTGCCTCCCTGATTCCGTATATACGCCACTACTGTCGTATTGTCGGATAGGATTTGGACATGAGCATCGTGAATAATGTCCATCCAGTGACGTAACGCAAGCCAAATTGACATCATTTCCTTGATGTTTATGTGCTTGCACAGGAATTGCGGATCCCAAAGACCCTGGCATCTCGAATCCGTTGGGATTAATGATGCACCCCAACCTGTTTGACTGGCATCCGTCATAACGGTAAAACTCGGATCCGGCAACTGCAGCGGAACTCCTTGAGTTAACCACTGAATGTTTGCCCAAGTCTGAATCTCTTGTTTCACTTGATCTGACAAGAGAACGTCTACATCGAGCGAATGAATTTTCACACTCCAATTCTGAGTCAGGAAAATTTGAAGAGGACATGTGCGTAACCGCCCCATCGGAATGAGATCCGCGGCGGCTCCGCACAGACCTATCAGTCTCATAAATTCTCTCGCCGTGACTTTGTCTGCGTGCAGACAATAGCGAGCGTAACAACTGACTAATTTCGCTCTGGTTAACGGCAGACGAACGAGATTGTTGTGCGTCTCGAAGCTCATTCCCAGATGAGTGAATGACTTGGACGGCACCAGATCCAACTTCTCCTCGTTTACTATAAAACCGAGACGTCGGAGCAATAGAAGAAGATTCTGAACATCGTTCTGAAGCGTTAACTCGTTGCCGTACCTCTGAAGAATGTCGTCCAGGTAGGCCGACGTTACCGCAGACGAATGAGCTCGGAAGTAGATCATTACCGAGTTCATTACCCGAGTGAAAGCCCAGGGTGCTAGATTCAATCCGAAGCACATCGCCCGGAATTGATACACCACTCCAAGGACTGCGAAGCGTAGATACTTTCGGAATGTCGGATGTACCATGACGTGAAAGTACGCATCTTTGAGATCTATGCTCGTTGCATAATCGTTCACCCGAATACTCGCTCTGACCGATCGAATCGTCTCCATATAAAACTTCGGAGCGACGATCAGCTTGTTTATCCAGCTCAAATCTATGACTGGACGGAACGAGCCGTCTGGTTTCGGAACCAGAAACAGATGGCTGTAGAATCCCAGAGATTCCTGGTTTTCTACGACCTCTACCGCGTTCTTCATTAAAAGAGACTGCACCTCTGATAACAGAGCGTCTCTTTTCTGTGGATTTGACGGAAGATGAGTCCACTTTGGACTTCGAGTTAATGGAGGCTTTCGTTTGAAGGATATCTTCAGACCTTCCGAAGTCACTCCTCTCACCCAAGGGTCGTCCGTAATCGACGCCCACTCTTGTGAAAAACTCGACAACCTTCCGCCAACCGGAACGCGATAGAGGTTTAAGCCATCACCTCCTGGACCTGCGAGGCCTGCGGTAGGAGAAACCACGTCTTCCACGACCCGCACCTCGCCTCGCCGACCTCGGGGCGTCCGACCGATTGTCCCGGCCTGAAGGACGTCCCGAACGAGAGTCGCTATCCTGACGGTCTCTCGAATAAGACCAAGAGGACGCACCGGAACCTCTATAGGAACCTCTCTTGGGCGCATTAGACCCAGAAGTGCCTGTCTTATTCGTGTCTGCTGTATCCGACTTCTTAGGAGCAGATCTGAACAACAGAGAATCATTAGCTTTCTTTTTAATTTTATCATAAATAGCGGAAAGCTTGCCGTCAAAGAGAAGTTCTCCTGAGACCGAAGCGACTCTAAGAGAGTTCTTCACCTTAGAATCCACTAGTGTGGATGTAGCTAGGGCTGCGTCACGTCTAACCAACTCCAGATTTGCCACTGAAAGGGCGGAGTTACACGTGGAATAAGCTACTGCCCTTGAAAGAAGTCTTAAAGAGGATTGTATATCCTGAAACTCTTCCCCTTGAAGGCGCAGTGATAACGCCTTAGTAAGGTGATCTGCGTAAGATAAGGCATCTAAATTGGCTCTGTTAGATGCAATAGCTGTTTCTAACACCGCGGTTGGAATAGAAGCTGACGACGGTAATGATAGCTCTAAGTCTTCTGCCTCGTCGTCCATACGCAGAGGAACTCTCGGTATACCCTGTCCTGCCGTATCGAATTTATTCCTTGCATTAATGAAAGGCAGGTTGAGAGTATTAGCGGACAAGAAACCTGCTTTCCCCGTCCTGGAAGCAAGTTTAAATATAGCGTCGTTCAATAATTCAAATGTTCTAGCAACATTATTGGACTGCGACGGAAACTCGGGAGCGATGTCCCTGAACTGCTCAAAAAATTCAGAGTCCAATGACGCTATAATTCTCTTGTCCGGAAGCGCAGCAGTCTGGCCCGACGGAACAACTTGAGGGAGAAAGTGCCGGATGAAGTCCACGGCAGCTTTATGTTGTTCCGAAAGGGATAGCTCCAAGTCATCCGTATCCCTTTCACCATCTGGTCGGACCTCATGATGTTCCCGGTCGTCCGCCCCCGATGCTTCGGCGGAGCGTACCGACCCAGCGCCGTCGGATAATTCTCGATCCGACACCGTTTCTGTCAGCTGCTGGGATGCTGCGATAAGCTGTGCTATTTGCACAAGAATGTCCGGCGTCGAGACCTGCGGAGGCGCAGTCTTTCGCTGCTTCGCCGAGGGCAGCTCCGCATCAGATGGCTCCCGCATACTTTTCCTATGCGAACGTCCAGAGTCCATCGGTCTCGAATCCCTGGCTTCCGGATGGTGTGACCTGGTCGCCGAAGAATCCTTCATCGGCGAAGCTGGTAATATATCGGCGGTCACGCAGCCAAGGTGCGGTCGTGTGCGCTGACGAGAAGAGGAAGCCTTAACAGTCTCTGCGGACTGCTTATACAACTGAGCGTCCCGAGCGACGGACGTATGCTCCGCTAAAGACACATTTTGTACCACAACATCTGGTCCCAGATGTTGTTGTACGAGAGAGGGACCTCTCTCGCTCGCGGCCCGGCTGGACCTGGACGAGCTAGGAACCGGACTAAAAGGCTTCCTCCGTTCTCGCTTACTATCCGCCGTCACTGGGTGTGCATCTATTATGTTTATAGTGCTCGCATCACCCAAAATTTCCTCTTGGACCGCATCGGACGAACCCGGCTGCCGAACCATTCGGTGAATGGACGCTACACCGGGCGAGCTAGCGGACGACATTTGTCTAATCTCCATGAGCACTTTTGCCGCTAGCTCTGAATTCATTTGTGACGACGGACGCACACTTGAAGAAGATAACATGGAAACATCACCCTGTTCTGGTTCATCTGAAATAGAAACTGAGAGAGTAGAGTGACCTTGCGGAGAAAGAGCCGGCATTGCTCTTTCTCCAGAAACAACATATCGTGACACACGTTTCCAATGTTTCTCCTCCCAATGTTCACATATAGGACAGGGATTAATGCGAGAACACTGACTACAATTAATACAATGATCATGAAAGTCAGAGGAAGATTTCTTCCTATTACAATTTGAACAACGTCCCTTCATTGTGAAAGAACAACAATAAGTCCTAGTTACTCGCAAAAACCCCTGACACAAAGATACATAATAACATGATCCATTAATAAATGAAAAAACAATTGCAAAACAAAATAATTTTGAAAAAATATTTTTTCAGCGAAGCCCAAGTTGCTAAAAAGTAACATTGAGCCCCGATGGATCCGATGGCAAAGTGTGGTCAAAAATTTTAAATTTATATAAAATAATTAATGAGACACTTTCGGATAATATAAATGTATCTTATAGTGAGATAAACTACAGCAAAGGCAAACAGCCCCCCTCAAAAAAGGCTGTTGCCAATGAAAACAAACAGTGTAAGAACACCAGAAAACATGACTCCAGGCACTGAAAAAACTGGCCCGGAATCAGTCATCAATTACACTCTATCTGATGCAAAACAGAGACTCCCAGGGGAGAATCTGTAGAACATCAGATGGAAGATGCAGAACACCAACGTTATACACCCATGGGTGAAAACGTAACTATGGGGAAAATAACAGAAAACATTCTGTAACCAAGCAACTCTCCCAGGAAATTTTAGAAATGAAATTTCTCAAAAATATGCCAAAAGCATGGGAGAATTGCAAGGGGGGACTTTAGAAGGCTAGGGGAGAGGAAACACTGAATAAGCAGTGCAACAATTAGCAAGAATGACAACAAGAGGCCCATGCCTCGAAAATAGGCAACTTAACATAATTTCATCAAAAAATTTTAAGTACAGCCCTGATTATTTTTTGTCACTTCTTTTTCCTCTCCTCCTTCTATCCTCCTTAGAATCACATTTTCTCCAAAAATTACGTGTCTGGCATCCTTTAAACTGAGATTTACAAGCACAAAGATCAGTGATGTTGACTGATGAAGGGCCAAACAGAGAATGATAATTGGTGCCAATTTCGGGACGACTGCGTCACTGCGCATGCGCAGTAGAGGCGTAGTATGGAGGTCCTTTAGGACATGATTTCTTTTTGTTTTGGATGCAAATTTTGGGGATTGGGGGGCAAAATTTGTGTTTGGCCCTGGTTTTGTTAGAGTTAGCACCAGCTAAGTCTGGGTCATTGGTACAGTATAAAAATATAATAATTACATGGTTTATGTTTGATATTTTACCCAAGTTAATAAAATTGATAAATTTGTCCCTTGAGTGCAACAAGGCTTTGCAATGCTTTAGCATTGCAAAGCCTTCTTGCACTTAAGGGACGAAATACACCCCCAGTGTATATTTTCTTATCACAGTGGTCCATTAGTTGAAACTGTGTTCATGTTCCTTTTTTTCCCCTCATTTTTCTGACTTGAATTTATGGCATGTTTATGAAGGAGGGGAGGGGGGGGCAGGGTGATTGGGTGAGGGGATTGTTTGGAATTTATTTTACGCAACTTTTTTCCAGCCACATTTTAAAGTTTGGATTGGTTTATGAAAAGAGAGCATTTGGCAGCCAAAGGGACCATGAAGGGGGGGGGGGGGGGGTTTGAACTTGAGAAACGTATTTTTAACTTTCTAAGGCCCTACTGATTATCTGAAAATAAAGAAGGCTCTTGAAAGGTAGAACAAGCTTTTAGTGTTTTTTATTTTTCATATTTTTTTGTCAAAGTATGGCATGAAATATGAATAGAAAACTTAGCTATTCGCTTTAAAATCCATGAAAACCCATCCACAAGCACTGTATTTTATAATTCTGAACATACCCACAGACGTTTAGATCAGTCTAATGTGGGCACAACAGCAAATATGGATGTGGCCTGCATGGTTGGAGAAAAAGCACTGGTATTTTCTTTTTCTTGGCATCCGTTTTAGGTTTTAGGTCTTAAAATGATAGTTTACAACCCCTTGTTATAGGTCTTCACCATTATCAATGGTTCCCACCACCCTCTGATGAAAGTTTACTCGACTAACTCGAGAAGGTGTCTAGTTTCCCAGTGTCGAGCCAAAAGCCTATTTGAATGTAAGCTAAATTATGCATGGAGTAAACTGAAAAATGCCACAAACGTGAATATAATAGATCTCAAGCTTTAAGTGCATGATCATATAGAATTCACTACAGAAAAGCCTTCGGCATCGACAGTGTCGTATACGACACTGTCGACGCCGATTGCTTTTCTGTAGCAAACTCTATAGGGTTTTTGAAAACTTAATTATCTGTTGCACTGTTTGATTCAAAGGTAAGCTCTAAGCTATATTACAAGCATCAGGGAAACCTGGCCATAATTTGGGCGCAATTACCTTATTTGGGCACAGTGTTTAGCGTCGTTAGTTGGGAAGAATTTAAAGGAATTTTTCAGCATTTCAATTCACTTTGATTTGCATAGATATGTAAGATGTGACTCAAGACCAATTCATGCAAAATGGAAGAGATTTCAGTTACTTTATAAAACTTACCGTTGCGTAGGTGTTCTCAACATCAGGTACAACTTCGTAAGTATTAAATGCATATCTAGCTGCCATACTTGATAGAGATTCTCTAGCAGTCACCTTGGTGTATGATGGTTCTCTCTTCACCCTCTGAGGGGATTCACCTGACTGATTTACATCTACAACTGCATAAAGAATCTGACAATTAACCCTTTACCTAACATGAAAAGCAGACGACACTTGCAAAAATAATTCTTGAATAACTAATTTTTTTCATTTTTTGTCTCAAAAACATAGGTTATGACCCCTCGTTGGAACAAGCTCGACGAGCTCGTTCCAATGAGGGGTCATAACCTATGTTTTTGAGACAAAAAATGAAAAAAAAAATGAAAATTAATTGGCGATTTTTGAGAATAGCGCTGGCCGGTTTTGGCCGTTACGTTAGGTAAAGGGTTAAATAACGATAAAACATATGACATACCGACATGGCCTGAACCAGGCTTGAAACAACCGGTACTTGTACCAGTACCGGTTATTTATTTATTTATTCATTGGTGTTTTTAAGGTCACACACTTATGCACAATGGCTAATCGTGACCGTGACAGTTTTACGGGTGGAGGAAGCCGGAGTACCCGGAATGAACCACCGAGCAATGATGAGCAGCTGCCAGCCCCCCAACATCGTAACTCCGCACTGCAGCACCAGCAGGGTTAGATTGGTTGAAGACATGCGTACCATCGATGTGCAGTATGCCTTAGTACACGGCATCATTGTGCCCCCATGTGGACAATCAGGGTTAAGTGCCTTGTTAAGACTAGAAATCACTGCCCAGGTGATTTGTCTATTGCCTATTATCAGGAGGAACTCCTAAAGATGGCATGGTCAGGGCACAAATCTGAAAACCGAAAAACTAATATTATTGCATCCGTGGAAATATTGCCCACCTGTGACGAGTCCACAGCAGCTGTACTGAAAAGCAATTTGTTTTTGACGGAAGGACTTTATAAGTATAATATAACAAATATTAACAAATAACAAATATTACATGAGGTTGCAAGCCATATGGCAGTTTACAGACCAATTAATCAACCCTAATGAGAATCACATCAATCAATATATACATTACAGTGTAGTCATCGTGGATTGGTCGTAAGCCACATGTGGGCAGTATTATTCACACATGTGTTTACCAGGTAACTAAAATCATCACCAGGGTATTGCCATTTGCAAAGCTGTATCTCCCGGTCGCGAACCAATATATAACTAGAGGCTCTACAGAGCCTGTAATCGCTCACCTGGAACTACATATATAAATGTGATTTCCCACAGGCTTTCCATGGTAACTGTGAGCTGCAATTGTGGCCATGCTTGCAACATTACATCAACATCACATGAGGTTCATTGGTAGAAGGTGTCCCAGTCTTCAATCACGTGAAGTTTCAAAACATTTGAATCCATCAAACAGAATCATAGAATGTCTCTGGTGGCCATATTTTCCAGCCAACGGGAACAAAAAGAGGATTGTTTGTAGAGGGCCTCCTATAGACCATTCTTGCTAAGTTTTGGTTCACACCAGCTCAGTACATCCAGAGAGAATATGAAAATGTGTTTTCCTATAGGTTTTTTCTAAGTAACTATAAACTGCAATTGTGGCCATGTTTGCAATATGATCAACATTAAAATGAGGAACGTTGGTGGAGGGTGTCCCAGTTATCAACCATGCAAAGTTTCAAAACATCTGGCCCTGTGGTTCCAGAGGAGAAGAGTTTTCAAAATTGACCAATCAGAATCAAATAATGCTTCTGGCGGCCATGTTTTTTCACCCAACAGGAAGAAAATGAGTAACAGTTGTAGAGAACCTTTCATAGACAATGCCTGCCAAGTCTGGTTCAAATTGGCTCAGTACTTTCAGTGAAGATGATGAAAATGTGATTTCCTATAGTGTTTCTATAGTAACTATAAGCCACAATTGCAGCCATAATTGCAACCCGATGAAGAACAAAATGAGGATCATTGGAAGAGGGGGTTACAGTTATAAGTCACACTAAGTTTTCAAACCATTTGACCTTGTAGTTTCAAAAAAGATTTTCTTGAAAATGCACACATTTATGAATTCTGTTTTCAACAAAACAATCAGTAAAAGAAGGTTAAATATTAACTTTTTTTCAGAGAGTATTCTCTTTTCAAAATAGCTTTGGATAGGTAAAAGGGTTACAGGAAACACACTACTCCAATTTTTGTCAAATCTTAAAAGATATACAATAATTACTGTCTAAGCTGACATGATTGCAAGAGAATGCCAACAAAAACTTTCCCTGGTTTTCCAAACATCTGTCAACAATCAGTATTTTCTGATAAGTAACATGAGACTAATGATGCATATATCAGCATCCATGTACAGTTGCAATGGTTTACAGTTCAGTCAAAATAAGTTGTAGGATAATCCTGTAAACTATGTATCTTTTTCTCTTCCTACACTGATAAGACCAGAAGCTGACATCATTTTCTGGAAAGCTCTCACTGATAGCTTTCCAGAAAATGTCAGATTCTGATCTTGTCAGGGCAGAAGCAGCAGTTTACCTAGCTTATTGCAGTTATGCTACAGCTTATTTTGACTTGTACTGTATACACAAAATTTGGGGGGGTTTTTCCCAGTTCTCAGTGGAGAAAACTGGAACCAACCATTACCAGATTCTCAAAAAACAAGTATTTTGCTGACAGTACCGATCTTCATGCAGACAAAAGAGGCATCAGGTTAAGCATTAGAATATAGCCTCTGGTGGCCACATATTTCCATCCTCTCATAGACCATTCCTGTGACGTTTGGTTCACGTTGGCTCAGTAGTTTCAGAGAAGAAGATGAGCCGATCAACATTAAATGAGGATCATTGGTAGAGAGAGTCCCAGTCAACACTTATGTGAAGTATCAAAACATTTTGCCTGGCAGTTTCAGAGAAGATTTTTGAACATCTACCAATCAGAATCAAAGAATGCCTCTGGCAGCCACGTTTTTCAACACACGGGACCAAAATGAGGATCATTTGTAGAGGACCTCCCATAGACTATCCCTGCCAGGTTTGTTTTCATGTCGCCTCGGTTTTTCCAGAGAAGAAAAGGAAAATGTGATTTCTCATAGGGTTTCTACAGTAACTATAAGCCTCAATTGCAGTCATGTTTGTGACCCAATCAACAACAAATGAGGATCGTTGGTAGAGGGGGTCCCAGTCATCATTTATGTGAAGTTTCAAAACATTTGGCCTGGCAGTTTCAGAGGAGAAGAATTTTGAAAATCCATCAACCAGAATCAAAGAATACCTCTGGAAGCCACGTTTTTCATCCGACGGGAACAAAATGAGGATCGTTTGTAGAGGACCTCCCATAGACCATTCCTCCCAAGTTCGGTTCACACCAGCTCAGCGGTTACAGAGAAGAAGATGAAAATGTGAAAAGTTTACGGATGACGGATGCCAAGTGATAAGAAAAGCTCACATGGCCTTTTAGGCCAGGTGAGCTAAAAATGATTTGCACACTGCGATACAAAGTCTTTCTAAGATTCTGCTGGTATGACCAGGGGTCAATTTCATTTTTAAAAACTGCATAGCAGTTTACTAATTAACTTGGATAAATTTTGATTAGCACTTTTTATTATTTATTTGTCATGTGAAATTGATTAGCTATATTGGTTTTTCATATCACAACCCTCTAGAAACAATTTGCACTGTGCACATGCACAGTTATTGTATTTATGTTGGATTTCCCTGAACCTGAGCACATTCAGGAAACTCCAACATAAATACATCAACTGCACATGCGTATGGTGCAAACTGTGCTCTGAAACTAAACTTCGAAGTTTCAGTCACAAACGAGTGACACAAATTGATTTGAGGTAAGCAAACTTACTGTCTTATTAGTGTGTCAATGATGCGAACCCGTAAAAAGAATGCATGTTGAACTGCATTACAATGCTATAGTCAATGTTAAGCCCATGAAATTTGCTACAGCAAACTCTTTTGGAAGGGGAAATTGAATTTAGGCGCTAGTGATGAAGAAATGTGCACAGCATGGTATTTCAGACAAAAATGAAATGAAATGGGTTGGATAACAATAAACTGAAAATTAATTAACCTTGGTCTAAAACTAGTAAGCAAATTATACCACTTGCTAATCAATGTTCCTGGAGAGGGAGAAAACCCTGAATCAAAATTTTGAAAACAAAAGATACCCTGTCATCAGCAAAATTTCAATTAATGAAGCACCGGGTTGTACCCGGTGCTTCATTAATTAAATTTTTGATGATTATTCCAAAAATTTGTGTTGGGAATCTAATATTACTGCATCCGTGGAAATATTGCCCATCTGTGGAAAGTAACAAATCCATGGTGGCAGTACTGTAAGTGTTAAACTACATATGATTTGCAACCTTGTGCAATATTTGTTAAATATAGTCTTTGGTATATATACATAAATGTCAGTAGCATATAAAACACAAAAGACAAACTCTCTCGATCTGGTAACAAGAAAGTGAACACAATTACTTGTCATATTAAATTTTGAAACAAGATATCATACTTTAATTAAATATAAGGTAACTTAATCCCTGATATGTAATCTATGGGCGTAAAGTTCATGTTTCCCGATTTCATGCAGACATAAAGACCATTTTGTGGAGAGAAAAAAAAAAATAACAGAACAGGCTTTTCACCCCATGTGCATTGAGGTCAAAACATCAAATTTTAATCCTGCAAATTTTACCCATAACGCATATAGGAATTTACCAAATTCAGTCTTGTTGGACAGATCAGCTCTCTGAGCTCTTTCCAACAAGAGTGAACTGGATTAATTCTCAGTGGCCTTGTCTTTTGAAATTTCAAATTTTGCTGTCAGTATGCTCAGGGTTATTTATTTTATTTATTGGGGTTCAATGACACTTCCAACAGCCAAGGTCACCTCATGTCGGAGAGTTTTATGGGTGGAAAAAGCCAGGGTACTAAACAAGGGCAATCAGCTGTCAGACTTACCAACATACTAACTCTCAGGGATTCTTTTGGGTGTCTACATGAGCAGAATATGGGACCCATTCCCAATGGCATTTTGTCATGATTTTTCCCACTTCAAACCCAAAATTTCTCAATCTGTCCACTTTTAAATAAAAATTTAATCCTTTAACTCTTGAAGGCCTATTTTTGACTTTCATCACTTTTTACTGTCACAAAATAGGTACCTCAACAGGCAGTTTTTAGAAACATTTACAGGTTGCAGTTAAAACTAGAAGTCCTGTCACGAATAGTGCGCTTATCTAGGCTTAATTGCGCGTTGGAATTGCGCGCAATTGCCATATCAAATGGCATCCAAAGCACGGCAGGTTCTCCTGGTTACTCATAGCAAACACATGCAATGTTTCTGCCAATGGACCTCCGGGTTACCCGGAGGTCCATTGGCTGAAACATTGCCTGTGCACAGGCCATATGTACAGAATATGATAGCTTTAATTGGGTCATAACGCGCACATTAACGCGCATATCAACGTGCTATTTGTGCGCATTTCATGACAGGACTTCTAGTTTTAACTGTACATTCAAAATACCATCTCAGTTGTTTCTAGGCAAGTCTTGGCTGACTATATAGGCAGCCAAGACTTACCTAGACACAACTGCAAAGCCACAGAATGTTGACTGTTAAAAAGATAGCAAAATGCATAAATAAATTAAATATCTTCATTATTTTATAGTACAAGAACAATTTATTTAATAGAGATTACAGAGACTGAACATAATTTCATGTAACTGTTTGTTATAAAACTTACTACATGTATTATACATGTAGATGTAGTAGCTTCTGTATTAATTTTCTCAGTTCAATATGAAGATCACATTTCTTCTCCTTTTTGTTTCTTCTCCCAAATAAATTCCCAATCGGCGCCTTCATGATGCAGATTTTTCCAATTGCATGGGCCCCAGACCTTTTCCCAAAGAGAGCAGAATAATCCCCGACTCTGCACAAGCGGGGTTAGCATTGGTTGAAGACAAGTGCACCATCGACGTGCAGTACGTCTTAGTACATGGCACCACTGTGCACTCACCAATAAATTGAAACATAACACTTTAAAACAACCTTTATTTTTCTACTTCTGACCAATTGCAGTTAAACAGCTCATGCATACAGTGTAAACCACAAAAGATGTTTAAGTATTTTCAAATAGAGCAATGATAGTGGCTTCTATCACTCTACAAGCAAGTCCAATATGCAACTATTGATTTATTTACTGGAGTTTTAATGACACTTTCAACAGACAGGGTCACCCCATGATTTCTGGGTGCAGGAAGCCATAGTATCCATAGATAACTACCTAGGAGTGGCAAGCAACTGTCAGACTACAAACATACTAACTCTGCATCAGCTGAGTTAGCATTAGCTGAATGCAAATGCACCAATGATGTGTAGTACGCCTTACTGCACAGCACCACCATGCCCACACATGGGCAATCAGGATTAAGTGCCTTGCCCAAGGACACAATGCAGTTACCCCTGGTGGGGATCGAACTGTGGACCTTTTAGTTTTAAGCTCAATGATCTAACCACTGGGCCACCGTGTTCCTCCAATGTACAAGGTAAATTTGCATATTGAAGGGCAGATGTAGACGATTCGTTGGGTAAAGGGTTAATTGAAAATAGAGGGGTCAACGAGGGGTCATAACCTATGTTTTTGAGACAAAAAATGAAAAAATAATGAAAAATAATTGGCGATTTTTTAGAATAGCATTGGCCGGTTTGGGCCGTTACGTTGGGTAAAGGATTAAGATTTAATCTGTTTTTGTGACAGAATTGTTAGATAAATGAATTATCATGATAATGTGCATGTCCTGTGATTTGTATCAGATTCTCGGTGGTGTCCAAAATTGGGATCACAACTCTCCGGCAAAGCCGGCTCGTTGAGATCCCATTCTGGACACCACCTCAAATCTGATACAAATCACAGGACATGCACATTATCATGATAATCTCTATATATTAAAATGTACATTCACTAAGTTTGTGCAGTGTATAGTATTAGTTACATAATAGAGATGATTTTATTTATAACCAGTAGTGTTCAACCGATGATCGGAACCGGCCACAACAATCGGACAATTGTGGTCAATCCAATGACAACGCCAACAGCTCCAAGAACATCGTTTCAACCGAATGTTGCCAAGCATTTTGTGATGACTCATTAACTGGTAGAGTGCTAAATTATTTTTGGCCATCCGCATTAGTCCACGCCTCTTTGCCTTGTTACAATTCATGGGAGAGTGCCATGTGGCACTCTCCCATGAATTGTAACAAGGCAAAATAGCCAAATCCTCTCAGACTAAATTATTGTAATTTGAAAATAATATGAAGCACAACCACAGAATATGAAGCCATTAAGTTGCGGCACCTGCATTTCAGAATAAAGCCCTAATATGGGCTTTCAGCACTCTACCAGTTAACTCTTTGCATGCTGCTGGCAGATATTCCTGCCCAGCACAGGATTTTTCTTGTCACTGAAGTAAGTAATTTAATCATATTTTCCCGTATAAATTGAATGGACTTTTTCAAAAATGATTTCTTGTGTTACAGTACGTGGAGAGTGGATTGAAACTAAATCACCTGCAGAGTGGAGTTATCACCCAAATTATAACTTTCAAATTTTGTACATATCGACTAAAAACACAAGTAATGTTTCAGCCAATGGACCTCCGGGTTTAACCCGGAGGTCCATTGGCTGAAACTTTGCTGTGCTTGTTATGCTTTGCAACAAATTTGCAATTATTGCTTGGGTGGAATCTCCACTCTGCGGGTGATTTAGTGATAATACACTCTCCAAGTACTGTATATTTCGATTAATTTTTCATCAAATCTACACATGGCAACTTCATAGCAGCCATGACTAGATTTGATGAAAAATATCTTGAAAATACTCAGCGGGTTAAGAGTTACCGTATATGTCTGTGTATAAGTCACCCCCATGTATAAGTCGCACCCTACTTTTCATACAAAATATCCCCCCTGTGCCTATAACCCTTGTATAAGTCGCACCCCAGCTTTGGGTTGAAAAATGTTAAAACAATTCTGTAAATTTGGCTAAAGGACTGAACAGGGAGGTTTGATGACCGATTACAGTATATTTATAAATTATATTTGTTTGATTACTTCATTGATATATTCAATGTGTTGCATTTATTAAAAGATATATGTCAACTGTGTTTGTTATTACTCACGCCAGTAAAAGAAGGAATGCTCCAGTGCATGTGTTCAGGTAAGAACGAGGTAAGTTGAATTCAAATGGTAAATCCAAATGTAAAACTACAAAGAAAAAGGCTTTATTCCCATGCCATTTAAACGAATTGCACGTGCGAACAAATAGGTCATGAAGTCAGGATGCAACGGAAATTCCCGAAAGTGTGAATGTAAAATGCGTGATAACGTGGGTACAAAAATAGACTGGACAACTCGGCCCTTCGCCAACTCAAAGTCCGATATTTTTTTATCAAGAGTTGAAAATTACCGGCAGTGATTTTCAATGCATGATAAGAAAATAATACTTGGAAACAGGTAGGCCTACGATTTATGATTACTATCGGGAGCTGCTTTGTACTATTTCTGTACGGGAAAAAACGGACGTGGCATTTGTTTGAAGTGAGACAAGCAACTGATGAAAGGGAAGTAACTGCATGATTCTTGTTAATCTTCTTCAAAGGGAATTCCCCTTAAAAATGCATGTGGTGTGCTGTGTAAACAATTTGATTGCCTTGCGAATTTCGTAAATAACTCATACCAATATCCAAAATATTTTGAGATATACAACCATGGAATATTCTATTGTGAATTATTACTGGAGATGTTGAAGACATGAACAGGTACCGTAATTATTTTGAAGGAAATTAATTGCATGCGGTTTCGAATTTTCGATTGTTCACCACCCCTCCACTCATCGAGTAACCGAGAAAAAAAAAATCAACAAGAACACATTGAGTATAATCTCCTATTTTTATTTTATTTTTTTTATATTTATTTTTTTTTAAATTTTATTTTGTGATCAAGTTAATGCACAACACAGAAATAAGAAATAAAGAGGTGAAATAAAATAAACAAATTTTCAAAGCAGGTGAATCGCCGTGATACAAACCATCGACATGGGCCGATCTAGTGTCCGTTCAGTCCTCATATCGCTGTTGAAAACTTGCTGAAAAATAATTACCTTTGTATAAGTCGCACCCCAATTTTGGTCCCGTTTTTCCAAGCAAAAAGATGCGACATATACACGGACATATACGGTAACTGCATTTTATTATCTTCTAAAATTGTTCAATTGTTAACCCTTTACCCAACACAGATGATATCTACATTTATTATTTTAATTTTTTTTTTTTTCAAATTAAAAAAAAAATCAACAAAACCATATCATGTTACCATTCACTGGAACAAGCTCGACAAGCTTGTTCCAATGAGGGGTCACATGAAATGGTTTTGTTGACATTTGTTGAAAAATAAAAGTTTCTCAATTGCTTAATTGTTTAATTATGCAAGTGGTTGTGGTCGGTTCATTAGGTAAAGGGTTAAAGTAAAATGATGTCAATGATACCATTCAATAAAGTAGAGAAAGAGCCACAATGTGTATTCTTAATCTCTCTAGACCTTTATGGGATATACAGTATGTAGAGAGTGGATTGTAACTAAATCACCCGCAGAGTGGAGTTATCACCCAAACTATAACTTTCAAATTTTATACATATGGACAAAAAACACAAGCAATGTTTCAGCCAATGGACCTCCGGGTTTAACCCGGAGGTCCATTCGTTGAAACTTTGCCTGTGCTTCTTATGCTTTGTAATAAATTTGCAATTATTGCTTGGGTGGAATCTCCACTCTGCGGGTGATTTAGTGATAATACACTCTCCACGCACTATACAAGTTAAACGACATGTAAAGCCAACAATTGATCATACTTGCAATAATCACCAGTTCATACTGGAAAAGTGAATGTTGCACTCCATTGAATCAGGTCGCAATAAAATTACCAGTAGAAAGCACTTGGGCGGTACACGTGGCTCTGAAAGCCACGTGTACCGTCCAAGTGTGTCAGCTGGTAATTTTACTGTGACTTGAGTCAAAAAAGTTTCACACTGTGAAATATGTTCAGTTTAATGTAGTTCTTTTGAGCCTCAACTTGTCTAGTAGTGCACGGTATTACAATTGGAATCGGCATCGGAAACGGCCGATTGTGAGCTCAAATAACCGGTAATCAGTCAGCACCCATTTTTTGTAATCGGTTGAACACTAATAACCAGAAAGAAGAGTGACTATTCTTGTGCATCACACAAAGTTACTTGGTAGGCTAAACATACACCAACTAACCACAGGCATTACACAGGATTAGTTGATAGGATGCCTTATCACACACTAGCTACATGAAAATACACACTGACTGAGGGTGTAAAAATACACAGGCTTAGTTGGTTACATGTTACATAGGGTGCAGAATTCAAGGAACTAATGGAAATACTTTTCTCCCCCCCACTGCATGTGTAACATACGTGTGTCCCGGGTGAGACAGATGTATCCCACCCCACCCATGTGACGTTACACATTTCTAATTCACATTGACATCATCAGAATGCCGTGTGATCAAAGTTTGATGCTCTAAAACTCTTTAAACACCAAGATGCCACCGTTCCTTATTGATTTTGTGGTATATACCTTTGGTATATACATAACTTTTGCATGCTCTTTCCGATGGTGTCATTAGTTTTTCAAAACAACGAATACCAAATGAGTTGATTATATCAGAACTTGGTCACCGATTACCTCTGGCTAATGTTACCGCTGTATGGTGGGGGAGAAAAATAATCCCTGATAGGTACAGGTGTGGGATGGGAAAATCTCACCCTCGGGACAAGATATTTGGTCCAGACACTCGGCAAGCCTTTTGTCTGGCCCAAACATCTTGCCCTCGGGTGAGATTTTCCCATCCGACACCCGTACCCATCAGGGATTATAATAATCCTGGATTGTGGACATTTTTTTTAAGTGAATTCCAAAAATGAAAACATATTTTATTTTTAATTAATAGCTTGTTTAATGTAGTTAATCTATATGTACCTTCATTAGTTTGATCTTCTATTGATGCTGATACACTGACTGCAGAACTGTCCAGAGGCACAGCACTGTCTCCTAATCCAAGGGTGTCTTCATACCCTCTTGGAGGTTCAGGTGGTGTCATATATGGATCAGTCATCCTTTGCTCGGGTAGTATTTCTTCTCTTTTAACAGAAGGATTGTTTCTCACTTTATTTACAGTGGCATATTCATCATCGGGTTGTCCATCATCTTCAACAGCATCCGATTTCAGATGCTGGCTGGAAGAATGTTTAATATCTTCTGAGCCTAAAGAAGCTGGTCGAGTATTTATTTCTATTGCACTATAATCATCATCCTGAACTCTTGAGTAGGGATCAACTTTGCTGAGGATAAACTCCTTGCCATCAGAAGCTATGTTAGGTTCTCTTTCTTTAACTTTCGAATAACCTCCTTCTCGGCCAGCTCTTTTCTCCATCTGTGACCTCGGATAACTTTTGCTCAGTGAAGGCAACTCTTCCTCTCCTTCAACTTTTGCATAAATATCCATTTCATCCTCTACTTCTCCTTTAGGAACTGAATACTCATTCTCAAGCTGTTCATCTATCACTACGTTATTAGAAGCTTTAAGATCTACATGCTCATAAGCTGCCGTTCGGATTTTTTCTGATGCTGCTCTGTGAGGCTTCCCCAGGTGATCATAAGGATCGTCCTCTGGATAATCCTCGATATTGATAGGAACTGAACCATTGGACTGGGCAGACATTGGACGTGACACATTTTTCGGTGGTTCGGGTAACTGTCGCATCAGTGTACTGGTTGGTCTTGAAGAATTTGAGCCAACACTAGCATGACTGTTTCTGAAATAAAAATCAACCAACTATTTTTAGTGAAAGGCCCAAACTTCAAATGTTTTGACTAACAAATAACATGTGCAACACAATACGTATGCACATGTCCCAATGCAATTTCACTATTTTCTAAGCTGAGCAAGGGACACAACTCTGGCAAGAGATTACAGAACAGAACCCATAATATGTGGAGATACTTTCTCCCATGCTCTTCTATCAGCATACCAAAGAAAACCAAATTAAAGTCCAACAATGACCACAACTCTGGCAAAAAGTGTAGACAGAATCCATCGTACACAGAGATTCCTTCCCCCATCTGGAATATCCGCATATCAAAAGGTGATAAAGACCTATAAAAACACTTTCTCAGGCAACGTTTCCTCAATTTTTATGACGAGGCAAGAAGGCTTTTTTTGGGGTTAATATTCACAAAACAGTTCTGAAAATAGGTGGATTCAGAAATTTAACTACATACACTATTTTGTGGCAGACCCATGTTTTCAGCAGTGAAAATGTCTCGCAATATAGTTGAAAATTGAACTAGTTGAGTCTGAATTATTTTTGGTAGTAATAAGCTGTTTAACCCTTTACCCAACGTAACGGCCAAAACCGGCCAGCGCTATTCTCAAAAATCGCCAATTAAAGTTCAAAATATTTTCATTTTTTGTCTCAAAAACATAGGTTATGACCCCTCGTTGGAACGAGCTCATCGAGCTCGTTCCAACGAGGGGTCATAACCTATGTTTTTGAGACAAAAAATGAAAAAAAATAGTTATTCAAGAATTTTTTTTGCAAGTGTCGTCTGCTTTTCATGTTAGGTAAAGGGTTAAATAAAATTTGTTGCATTAAAAATTAGTGGAGAGTACTTTAACCCTTTGAGACTTTAATTATTCGTCACTGGGAATTCAGCTTCTTCAACGTTTTTCAAAATGCGACGTCAAATGTCGAAAAGCACAAATACCGTATTTACTCTATGTATTGGGACAGCTAAAAATAATTATTTTCACAGTTGTCCCAATTCTTAGAAAATGGGGAAAGAACACAGCCTGGTCTTGATATGATGCTGCATAAAGTTGTGTGTGATTCATTTTCCATCACTATATACGAAAATCGCCATCCAATTTTTTTTTATATTTTCATTTTTTGCTTCCAGAACATTGCTTATGATCCCTCATTGAAACGAGCGCATTGCAAAAAATGAAAATTCTTAGTTACTCAAGAATTTTTTTTTATGAGTGTCGTCTGCTACTAGCGACGGGTCAACTGGAAACAAATCTCCTGAATGTCCCAAACTTTGGAGCATAAAAAAAATATAGTTTTCTGGAAAAAATGTGTGTCCCAAATCATAGAGTGTCCCAAAACATAGAGTAAATACGGTAACAAGATATTTTTCACATTAGTGATTAACTGGTTGAGGGCTAGAATATTTTCGGTGGCCTGAATTTGTTATTTAAAACTTGTTTTATTACAAATTATTGGAGAGTGCCAACAGGCACTCTCCAATAATTTGTAATAAAACAAATCTATATAAACAAAATATTATTTGTTTGACTGAATATTAAATATAAGTTTATTTTTTCTAGGAAGCACCTGGAAAAGCCAAATAGGCCATTATGTGTACATTGCATACAAAACCGCACTTGTTAATACCTCGTCGTTTGTGAAGAAACGTCCGGGTATGAAAAGCTATTTTAGTGCGGTCACGTGAGAAGGATTACATAACCAATTAATGTTTCGCGAGAAAAATCTTTCAGAGACTGTCCCTGATTAGCAATTATATTGTCCAGTCAGAAAATTTCTAAAACCTACATTTAATAAAATCTTCAGATACAAATGCCATATCTTTCATTTCCAGAACTCTGTACTGCGGTTTAATATAGGAATTGAAAAAATCTGTTCGTTAATTCGTGAAATTTTCGATTTGTTTTCATATTACACTAAAATTTTCGCTGGTATATGATTTTGATTCCCCCCGAGTTTGGTCTCCAATAACTTCAGTCTCCAATAACTTCAGAATATTTCATGCAATGTAGATCCAATTGACGGAAAAGCCACACTGTTGCTCGTGATCAGCGAAATTCTCATTTTTGGGGTCAAATTTATCACACAAAATAACGAGATTTACTGAACCGATTTTCACCTTTAAAGATTTTATTTGATATACAAAATTCCCAAACAATATATATCAGGTACAAAAAAAGGATTTAGTGAATAGAAATTAATATGTTAATTGGCGAATCTTTTCCCAATACAGTCCAATCAACACTGATTAGTGAGTGGACGTCTGACATTATGTAATTACAAATAACACACTCAGTCGATTTTTGGATAATTTTTTCATATGGAGAGTACACGTAATGCATGTCGCCTCCTGAAGATGCTAATAACTATCTGCATCCTATTGTAATCACTATACTTGTATATAACTGCCTTCTTCAAATAAAATTATGTTCTGTTCTGATCTGTTCTAAGCAAGGAAAGCGTTGGCTTTTGCTCTGGTATCCTCATTTTTTTGAAAGCCCTGATAGTGGCTTTTAGCACGCAACCAGTTAAGAAATCTTGACAGCAGGATTATATTAGTATTTCAAGCAGCGATAACATTTGGCTCGACGATTATCACTGAGCACTATTTAGGAGAAAATAGGAATTTGAGGTTAAAACTTTAAATGAAAGTGTCAATGACACTGTAGCTCAACTTGTTTAAGACATGTACATATATAGTATGTGACACAGCAATGACAAACATCTAGGTAATGACCTGATAACAAAGGTACATGTAAAGTATTGTAACGGTCTGTACATAAATGCTGACCATAGCCTGTAATAAATGTGTAGGTAAAGTATTGTAAAGGTGGGCGACAGTTAGATGTTAAAATCGAAAAGAAATATTTGAGTCCCAGAGTGGGTCTGACTGAAACCAAAAATATTTGTTCTCATAGCACAGTGATAACAAAGGCACCCCAAAACACTCGTTCCTGTCACAAGGTGATAACAAAGGTACCCCAAGATGTTTCATGAAGATCAGTTCATAAATACAGACTCTTGCCCGAGCTGTATTGACATGTGCACTTACTGTGTATAAGTAGCACTGAACAAATCAAAGTTCATCTAATTTGCATAATTTCTGCACGAGAAGAAAACCTGTATTATATGTGATGTATTCCATGTTACTAAACATTCCTACAAAAATTTATTCAAATCAAAACTTTCATACAGAAGTTCTGTACAAAAAACTGATTGCACTAATTTTGGTACAAAAAGGTTGCTGGTGGCCATCTTGAATTTTTGGACCGCACCCAAAAACACTCATTCTCGTCCCACAGTGATAACAAAGGTACCCAAGAAGTTTCAAAAAGTTCGGTTCATAAATATGGCCTCTAGCCTGAGCCGTATAGAAGTTGTGTACAAAAAACTGAATGGACCTAATTTTGGTACCAAATGGCCACTGACAGCCATCTTGAATTTTGGACCGCACCCAGAAACACTCGTTCTCATCCCAAGGTGATAACAAAGGTACCCAAGAAGGTTCGTGAAGATCGGTTCATAAATACAGACTCATGCACTTACTGTGTATAAGTAGCACTGAATAAATCAAAGTTCATCTAATTTGCATAAATTTTGCACGAGAAAAAAACCTGTATTATATGTGATGTATCCCATGTTATTAAACATTCATAGAAAAATTTATTCAAATCACAACTTTCATACAAAAGTTCTGTACAAAAAACTGATAGCACCAATTTTTGTACAAAATGGCCGCCGGCAACCCTCTTGAATTTTGGACTGCACTCTAAAACACTTGTTCTCGTCCCAAGGTGATAACAAAGGTGCCCAAGAAGTTCCGTAAAGATCGGTTCATAAATGCGGCCTCTAGCCCAAGCCGTATCAATTGGCATTTACAGTTACAGTGCTGAAAGTAACATTAAATAGATCAAAGTTAGTCTAATAGGCATAGTTTATGCACGAGAAAAAAACCTGTATTATATGTGATGTATCCCATGGTACTAAACATTCACAAAGAAAATTATTCAAATCAGTGCTTTCATATGGAAGTTCTGTGCAAAAATCTGATTCCACCTAGTTTCGTACAAAATGGCTTCCAGTGGCCATCTTGAATTTCAGACTGGACCCCAAAACACTCGTTCTCGTCCCACAGTGATAACAAAGGTACCCAAGAAGTTTCGTAAAGATCGGTTCATAAGTACGGCCTCTAGCCCGAGCCGTGTGTACGGTGCGATGGACAGATGAACAGACAGACAGACAGATGGACAGACGGATGACAGGCCATGGCAATACCTCAAATTTGGCTTTGCCAAAGTTGAGCTAAAAATCGAAAAATAATAACAAAACAAATGACCACAAAGTATCACTGTGCTATTTGATTTCATACGTAATAACACGTACAAAAGTCTCAAAGAGTTAAAGCACTCTCCACTAATTTTTTATTCAACAAATATCTACAGATGAAATAACATTTTTGGGGATTGGCTATGAAGTATGAACATAAAATATATAAACTTTTGCATGGTACCCCGACTTTTCTTCGTAGCCATGATAGTGGCTTCCTGCACTCAACCAGCTAACCAACTAAATCAAGGTATAGTTGGTTAAATATTTGTCCTAAAAGTGCAAAATAGTGTCATAGAAGAGATTTCCAGGTGAAAAAATAGATGATGAGGCAGATTTTCTCTGATGAGGGAGATGTCTGAGAAACAAAAATTATGTTTTTAATAGTCTAAATATGATTATCCGCACCCAAACTGTCAGGTGAAATGTTTGTATGAATGCATTTTCATAGTCCAACAGGGGCTCACAACTCTGGCAAGAGTGTACAGACAGAATCCATCCTATGTGGAGATCCTTTCCCCAATTCTGGTCTACCAGCATATCAAGGGACAATGAAATTTCATTTTCCACATTGAAATTTCATTATTTATTTGGAATCATTTTCTAAGTCCAACAAGTGTGCAATCTGATAATAAAGTAAGGACAGATTCCATCATATGTGGAGTTCCTTTCCCCATACTGGTCTATCAGCACTCAAAAGGACAGTGAAATTTGAATATCCACACCTGAGCTACAAAGCGAAATGTTTGTACAGTAGAATCCTCTTAACTGAATCTTCATTTTGCCAGTGAAAATTATTCAATTAACAGGAGTATACATGTACAGTTAACAGGGATTTAGTCAGTTTCCTCTGTTCTGGAGGTAAACTGAGCATTTATTCTATTATATCTTGTTTGACAGAGTCCTATGAGCTCTGTCAAACAAGATATAATAGAATAAATGCCTGGATTGGATGTAGTGAGGCCAAAAAGGTTGATAAATAAGGGGAATTTGGTGTGTGTCAGTAATTTTTTCGACATATTACAAAAATTTATATATAATTAACAGGAGTTTACTCTACAACCCATATGCAATTAACAGATCAAATTTGTAATGAAGGTATGGTAAATGGTTTTGTGTTTAAAAATTATATTCAATTAACAGGGATATACAATTAAGAGATATCCAATTAAGTGGGCTCCACTGTATTAGGGACTTGCAAATTGTTGCGAATTGCACATTTTGATCGAATCGAATATGGAATTGAATTGGAGAAAACAAATCAAATTTCAAATCGAATTTCAAATTGAACTTTGAATCACAGTTAATGAATCTGTTGTCAAAAGAAAAGTTTTTTTCTAAAATAATACCCCCAATTATTAAAAGACACACATTTATGTAGAGTGCATTTTTCGCTTCACCACTTCCCACACTATAAACTGAAATATAAACCAATATACTAGCTATTGATTGAAACTATTCGAATTGTCGACTTTGTAGCTTCAAAACTGCAGCAATAAGCATTTTTAAATGAACCTGGCTGATAGGTCTGATACCTCATTTTTATCACATTTTCTTGGACAAAAAACTTTGCGTCAAATTGGATCGAACCCATTCAATTCTGAAGCCATTTGTTTAAAATAAAATTGCAGAATGACAAAAATGAAACGATAATTCATTGCCGGATGGAGCCCATCCGCTTGTAAATTAAAGTCAGCTCTATTCTGTTTATATAATAATCAGGGGTATTCTTTTAGAAAACTGTTACTTTTGACGATGTATCCTGTAGCTGTGAGCGAACAGAACAATACTCAATATAAAATAATGCGATCATGTGGTGGAACAAATCATTTATTGAAGTTGAACAGCTGAATAACTTTTTCAAACGTCAAAACTTCAAATTTTTATAAATGGTCACTGGTCATAATACACAAGGAGTTGAAATGAACAGCTGTAGCGGTAACAGTGTTTGTAATGATGTAGCTACAGTTAAACTTAGAAGTCCTGTCACGAACTGTGCGCTTATCTAGGCTTAATTGCGCGTTGGAATTGCATGCAATTGCCAAATCGAGTGGCACCCAAAGCATGGCAGATTCTCCTGGTTACTCATAGCAAGCACAAGCAATGTTTCTGCCAATGGAGGGTAACCCGGAGGTCCATTGGCAGAAACATTGCTTGTGCATAGGCCATATGTACATAATTTGATAGTCTTATTATGGTCGTAATGCGCAGATTAATGCGCAGATCAACATGCTATTTAAGTTAGTGATGAACCGATATGGTAAACAAACCATCAGCCGATACCGATGTTAAAAAATTAATAATCGGCCGATACCGATGCCGATTCCGATGTTTTAAATTCCATAAAAATGTGTGATCGAACCCTGCAAAGTTGCAATTAGAATGTCAATGCGGGGTTGTGTTTCTTGGTTCTTGGTCAGCTCGCCACCAAATCAACTCCCCAGACAATTTATCCGATCGTTTTGTGCAGTCCATTCCTCAGTGGGAAGAACGGAATCACCCGTGTCAGACGGACTCTCCCTGCATGGAATACTACATATTCTCCCAATAAGATTAAATCCTATATACATGTATTTAAAACTCATAGCAATCCTGTGGGAACTCGTACACAGATCGACAGACACTGTCCTGACTCTGGATAAATCCGACTTATTCCTTTCTTCTCATGCCAGTCATAAGCCCAATATTCAATATGTACATTCAGAAGAGATCTCTCCATTTGACCATTTTGAAAATCACATGATTCTGCCCCACCATGGAATGGGGCTGGACGTTTCGTACACTTGTAGGACGTTTCGTGCACAAGCTACGACGTTTCGTACACGGGGATCTGACTTCCTTGAGCCAAGTAAAGATGACAACCCCGTATGTAAAAATAATTTATACTGGATTATAATACCTTACAGTCTATTATTTCATATAAAAAATACTTAAAAGCCCCAAAAATTTGCCTGTGTACTAGTGATGATATATGTATGAAATGTCTTCTTTTGTATACGAAAGTCAGTATACGAAATGGGATCAGGGACAACCAGCCCCAGGGACAAACTGCCTGACGCCTATTTTTGGGGCGGGTTGTCCCGATTTTTTTCTGATTTTTGAAGAAAAAGTTTTTGGGGATACATGTAGTAATATATAAAAACAAATTTTTACTCACTTTTTTATAAGAAAAATTATCCAATTTTATCGAAAATTATCCACAGTGATCCTATTAAAACATCCCAGAATGACTGAATTAAACTAATAATAGTTGTATACTGAATTTGTTGCATGTAGAGACAAGTCAGAAGTGGAGTGTTGTTTTAGTCATGTTGTTTCAGCCGGGTACCCTCTAAGGGGAATGATATTTGTTTGATGAGAAAAAAATCAAATGAACAGACATGTCGTTTCAGCGTGATATGGATTCATCACAGCGTTGATCACCTTTCCTTTATCTAAAACTAATAAGACAATAAATGTGCCTTTTAAGCTGTCAACAATCATTGACTCAGATGAAGCCATGGACACGTCCGAGACAACAAACAGTCAAGCCACTGAAACATCCATTAATGAGACTCCCACAGATACCATTACCACAGATACTTCAGATAATAATAATTCATTCGGAATTATTCCTGATATTACTTTTAATATCATCATAATTAAGTCCAATAAACAAATCTATTGTCCGCTAATTAATAATGATCATATTATAAGTAATAACAGCTGAATAGTTCATTTGTTATTTCTTATAATCCAATCATAGTCCAATACCATAGTCAAATAGCTAATAACTGTGGCGCATGAAAAACTTGGGGCGAGTTGTCCCAGGGTGGTTTGTCCCAATGGTTTCGGCCTTCGGGGGGGGGGGGGGGGGGGGGGGGGGGGGGGGGGGGGGGGGGGGGGGGGGGGGGGGGGGGGGGTTGTGACGTTTTGGCCTTGAGAGTTGAGACGTTTCGGCCTGGGATGTTTTGGCCGGGACGTTTCCCCATAATTATATAAAAGGCCGAAACGTCCCACATTGGGAGGCTGAAACGTCTTACTTTTTAAATTTTACCAAGTCATTTCGGCCCCAATAAATAAATATTTGCGTAAGACGCAAATTCACGCAATAAATATTTTCAAATATAATTCAACATTTACACCTCTGGAGTTTTTTTTCACAGCTCAGTACATAATTAAACACAATGACAAGCTGTCAGCTGTCACCCATATAGATGATTCTTGAGTTTGGTTTTCACAACTCAGTTTGTTTTGAAAAACAGCAAACCATCATATGTCAAACTTGAAAAACGACTGAAGGAAGCTTGGGGTAAATGGGAGCATACACCCCCCTCCCCCCACCACCCGACACTCTCTTAAATGAATTTCTCATAACCTCGTTGTTTGGCAGTGACTAAAATAAGCTACAATTATTCGATTTTTACTGATTTCATTTAATTTAATAAATTGCCAGATTATGCCCAGATAAGTCTGTACCATTGTTATTTATATTTGTCTCAAGTAATTTTGAGTAATTATTCATTGAAGTGGCTCCATTCAGCTTTTTCCACGAATAAACGAAAAATTATATCATTTTTTACGAGATTTTGTTTAATTTAATATATTGCTAGATAAGTCTAAATTTGTCGCGTAAATATTCACTGAAAGGCTTCAATGAATCAACGCAAAATTATTTCAATTCTATCCGATTTAATATAATTTAATGCACTGCTATATAAGACTAACCCTAATTTTTATATATATCTGTCACAAATAATTTCGTGTTTATTCATTGAAAAAGCTCCACTGCAGCGTTTTCAACGAATAAACGCATGTTATTACACTTTTTCAGATTTAATATTATTTATGTCGTATAAACCCATCTTCTTTCGAATTAGTGAAATAAAATTCAGGCAGAAAATCAGTATACACACATTGTCAGAGCATTCTTCGACTGAATCTATTTTATTTACGTTGTCCCTCCACCCTCTTTCTTCGAGGCCGAAACGTCCCAGGCCGAAACGTAACGTCCCAGGGCCGAAACGTCTCAAGGCCGAAACGTCCCGATCCCGTTTCGGGTGGGTTGTGCCGTTCCCTACGAAATGCCTGTGAACGAAACGACACTAATCCTCCATGGAATGCGCACGGTGTATTGTTTTCAAAGAAGCTGCCTTGTATAGTTTACTTCACTTGTCTCCCACCAGATTTTTTTTCGTAATACAGTACTTATGAATAAATGAAAAATGAAACCGGCACCGACAGTCTGACACGATTTGTTTTAATAAGAACTGTGCGATTTCCAAAATGGAGTAATATAGGAAGGCTAAATTTTAAACAATGATGACTGATGTCACAACTTAAGAAACTGGGCCGAGATTTCCAGGTAATAAGAATCATACATAACCGTGTGACAAACTGAACTTGCGGTTTAGCTTTAAATTATTCATAGAATATTAAAATGCACAAAATTTTAGAATCAGTAGTGTTGACACGTTCCCCGGAAGTTTCAGGTGTAAACACTCTTTTCGACGATATGGCCGTGAGTAAAAAAAAACAGACCGTTTATTTTTACCTTGTAACAATCGGTGCACCCCTATCGGCAAATGATGCCCTTTTTGCCGATGCCGATGATTCACCGATTACCCCATTATCGGCCGATGCCGATGGCCGATGCCGATAATAGGTTCATCACTAATTTATGTGCAATTCATGACAGGACTTTTAGTTTTAACTGTACAACTGTTGTACAGTTGTAGCTACATCACTACAAATACTATTATCACTACATGCCAGTTTGCATTTTTACTCAGAACAATACTTAATATAAAATAATGTGATAAATTACAATCTGTAAACATTCACGGTTATGGCCGAAATATATTCAAAAATATTTGAATTTCCGATTTCGAATCAAATCGAATCAAATATTGATTTCCGAATCAAATTTTGAATTTTCTCAAGAGTCTAGATTGTATGGACACACACACATGCATGTATGCATGCATGCACAGATGGATGGAGGTCCCCACTAGATATCGCTGACACCTCCTTTGGAGGTCGGGAGCATAGTCAAAAGGTCAAAGTTGGTTTGTCTATGATATGATTATAAGAGGACAGAGAATTTTGATTTGTCCCAGTCATGATCAAGTCAAAAATCTCTGTCTGCTTTTGTTTTCACAAGACTGAGAATCTCACTCGCTGAAAAATGAAATGTCAATACTGGATATTAGATACATTGGCAGTATGTTAATCTCGATTCTGTCTTGTTCTTGAAACTTTTATTTAAGGAATCACATTGCACTGGTTTCATGTGTCATGACCAGATGGGAATCTGAATGAGAAAGAGGTCACTTTTGTGGTCAAAAGTACCTTTTATTATAAGGCATAAAACACACCAAGAACATGAAAAATTCAGATTCTAAAGAAATAGTTAAAAAAAATTAAAAAATAAAATAAAAAACGTCCGCCAACATGCAATTTTACAAAAAATGGCCCGAGAAACAGAAGATATACTTTGTGAGGCCTAATTTTAAAATGATGTCTCTGTATTTTTGGTCATCATCTTTCAGTCTATGTACTAGCAGCTTTCTGTTCTGAAAAGCTCATACCTTCAGCAACTTGTACTACAGTATGCAGAGTATGATTTCGTTAAAAGTCGATAATGTAAAGTTCACACCGGACAGACGGATGACTGATGGACGTACAGATGATGGGCAGAAAGTGATCACTTAAGCTCCCCCTGACTTTCAGTCAGGTGAGGAAATATTGGCATTTGAATGTCTTCTATTTTTACCTCCTGGGGTTCCCAAAGGGCAGCAAAAAAAATTTTCCTGCACAAATCAAGTAGTTATGACCCATTCATACTACATGCCAAATTTGATTCAAACCAACCCATCAGTTCATGAAATAAAAATTCAAAAATTAAACGAGACTTACCTGTAAGGTAAGTTTTGATTGGAATTCTACCGACTCATGTAGACTAAGGAGGCTAAGCGAAATAAGCGCATGCGCACAGATGTCCTATTCACCGCATGAAGTCTTGTGGTCACAATCGATGGGTTGGGTAAACGCTTTTGACAAAGAACATGGGCGGGCACTCGGGAAGTTTCAAACCAAATATCAAAGCATTCTCTGTGGTAGTTCATGAAAAAAAACATTTCTAAAAATGTTTAGGCCTTTTGGGCATTAACCACAGCCCCAAGGGGAGTAGCGACTTTTGGGGAGAAAGTATACTCCACCAAGATTTTTTGTACCATATTAGTTTAGATTTGGCCCAAAGGTTCTGAAGAAGAATACTTAGTTGACAGAGCACAATACAGATGATGACTCAGCATTTTCCCATTGCCAACAGTGGTAAAATGGGCCTCGCCATACGGCAGCCCATGACAAAACCGATACCAATTTTTTGGGCCCATCTGATTTCATTGGTCTTTAGGAAGCTACATCCCCAAGAACAATATTCTGGTCTGTGCAGTTTTTTGTGCGATTGAATTTTTTTCCTATTTCTAGCTTCTGGGGTTCCCACTTGGCTGTGAAATTTTTTTTCAGGTATCAATCAAGTAATTGTGACTCATTTACTACAGACCAAATTTGGTTCAAATATCTCCATCGGTACTTGAAAAACAAATTTTGGGTGGAGCCCAAAATGGGTATGCTCCCACAGAGAGCCCAAATACTGACCTACCAACTTGCCATGAACAAACTTTAATCTTCACCACCAAAGGAAGTTCCATACCAAATATGAAAGCATTCTCTGTGGTGGTGGTTCATGAGAAGATTTTTAGAGATTGTTTGGCTTTTGGGGAATTAACCCCAGCCCGAAGATGGCAGCAGCTTCATTTTAACAAAGTAGAAAGGTTATATTTCAAAGATGGTCTGTGCAATATATGTTTGAATTTGGCCCAGTGGTTTTGAAGAAGACAAGTTTCAAGAGTTAATGGACGTCGTACGACGGACGCCAAGTGATGGCATCATGCGAGCTAATAAAAACGTAAAAAGTTTTGAGTTTTCCAATTTTGTAGTTTTATAAGACAAAGAAAGGCAATAAAAATGTTCAATGAAGGGGGGGGGGGGGGGGGGCGAGAGGGGGAGTGGGGGAGGGATTTCACTTTCAGTTAGGGAATCAAAACTTTTTTTTCCCCTTAATTGGATATCTCTTAACTGAGTAACACTGTTACAGGTGCTTTCACTTTTCAATAAATTTTCCATAAATGTCGAATCATTTTCTCTCATCACTTCCTGTACAAGATATGCTTGTCTCATGTGAGAAGGCCATGTGAGATAGATATCAATCTCACAAGACCCACGTGACCGGCTTATTAGCATATTTAATGAGCGCAGGACTATTAAATCATCGCACGTTCATCTGTAAACAAACAACATGGTGTCACATTTCGGAAATATTAGCATACAGATGTTTGTCGAAGAAAATAGAAATAAAAACACAGACAGCAAAACCAAAGGACGCATGACTCTTTTATTTGAATTTTGGGATTAACGCCATTATGAGTGGAGCGAGTCGCACGAAATTCCTGTCAAAAAGTTATGTGAATACATTGCAGAATTCACAATATGATGTCATCAGAATGTGTCAATGTTCATTTCACTACAAATCTTTAAACCCGTCTTACCGGCATTGGGATTTAATTTTGTTGTATATACAGAACTTTCGTGCACTCTTGCTGACAAGAAAATCAGTTTTTTTCAGAAATGGACAACAAAATTGCTCGATATAGATTCACATGCCCCTGAGGTACTTTTGAAGATGTCAGACTGGTTGGGTTTGGGGGGGGGGGGGGGGGGGGGCCTGATGGGGGCGGGTGTGAGATAGGGAAATCTCACCCTCGGGACAAGATATTTGGTCCAGACACTCGGCAAGCCTCGTATCTGGCCCAAATATTTTACCCTCAGATGTGATTTCTCCATCTCACACCCTCACCCACCATGGATAATAATATTCCATACCCAACTGAGCAGATCTGAAAATAAGCAATCTAACATTTGCAGAATGAAGTCCCCAGAGGATGAACTTAATAAGAGGGATGGGCTAAAGAAAATTGAACTTTTGATTCTCAGGCAGCAGTGCATTCGTTTTTTCGGCCCGCATTCGTCATATTTATTTCGGAGGCAAAATTCAAAATGTGTAAAACTATCATAGCTTGTGATTTCAGAGGTATCACATTACAATTTGCAATGTAATATACCTCGATACAATATTGTTATTCTCTTTGAGACACGATTCTCATATGTATGTACAAAATAACTATTTATTCAACTGGTTGAGAGCTAGATTAGTTTTGGTGGTCTGAATTCGTTCATCAAAAATTGTTTTATTACAAATTATTGCCAACAAGCACACTCCAGTAATTTGTAAAAGAATAAATTTGTATAAACAAACTATTATTTACGTTTGACTGAATACAAAACATGGGTAAGGAAAATGTTGGCTTTTGCTCTGGTACCCTCATTTTTTCGGAAGGCCTAATTGTGGCTTCTACAGTTAAAACTAGAAGTCCTGTCATGAAATGCGCGCAAATAGCACGTCAATCTGCACGTTAATCTACGCATTATGAGCATAGTAAGGCTATCAAATTCTGTATAAGTGGGCTGTGCACAAGCAATGTTTCTGCCAATGGACCTCCGGGTAACCCGGAGGTCCACTGGCAGAAACATTGCCTGTGTTTGCAATGAGTAACCAGGACAATCTGCTGTGCTTTGGATGCCACTCGCAATTCACACGCGCAATTAAGCCTAGAAAAGCACACAGTTCGGGCAGGACTTCTAGTTTTAACTGTAGCACTCAACCAGTTAGAAAACTCCTTATTATTTTTTATCTCCATTTTAGTTGTTCTATATTGATTTTGGGTTGTATGATCACTGTTACAAACAAAACTATCAATGAAATCAACATAGAAGCTCTAGTATTTAATTTTAGGCTCTCACAACTGGATTTTAGGCATCGGCGACTGTTCCATCAGGAATAAAAAATAAAAATAAAAACTGCCCTCCCTGATTGGTTTTAAAAAACAATTGCCTGAGAATCAATCATTTAATTTTGTTTGGCCTAACATGGTAAATATAATATTCCAGGTACCTGCTGGCACTCAAGTCTGTCACCACATTGGAATCTTTTTCTCTTACATCACCAGATTGGTTTGATGGTGACTCCACAACAACTGTCATGTGATCTTCAAGAAGCTGAAAATATATTACACATATGATAAACATCTTAACACTGGCAAGATACTAGAGTTCGGTGAACGGCCAAGTTTCGATTCAATTTCGAATCTTGCCTTGGATTCTATTAGATTCAAAACCATCTCGATTATTTGAAAAAATCGAATCCTGAAGAGATTTGGATATCATACAATTCTTTATTGTCGACTTTCTGAAGACGACTGACTCAGTAGTTTTCTGATGAATATTCAGTAGGGACCTGCAAATTACCGAGTTTGATCAAATCAAATTGGTGAAAATGAATCGAATTTCGAATCGAATCATAGTTAATGGATACTTCATCAAAAGAAAAGTCTTTTTCTAAAATAATAGCCCCGATTATTAAAAGACACGCAGTTAGACCACATAAAGTAGATCTTCTGTTTCTCAGGCCATTATTTGTAACATTGCATGCGGGCGAGCGATTTTTTGATTTTATTTTATTTTCTGTAATTATATATATTTCTTGGCCATCAAAGTTCATGTTCTTGGTTTATGTTTTAGGCCTCATATTCTACAGAACAGCATGAGTGATGGTGTATTTCATCCCTTGAGAGCAAGAAGGCTTTGCAATGCTAAAGCATTGCAAAGCCTTCTTGCACTAAAGGTACAAATTTATGAATTTTTTAACTTGGGCAAAATATCAGAAATAAACCATTTAATTTTTATATTTTTTAAGTTTACATTGGTCATAAAAAGAAAGCATGCGGCAGCTAAAAGGACCATGCGGGAGGGCCTGAGAAACAAATTTTTTAATTTTTTTTCAGGCCTTATGTAAAGTGCATTTTTCTGCCTCACCACTTCCCACGCTATAAATTGAGATATAAAACAATATACTAGCTCTTCACTGAAACTATTCGAATTGTTGACTTTGTAGCTTCAAATCTGCAGCAACAAACATATTTGAATGAACCTGGTTGATAGGGCTGATACCTCACTTTTATCACACGTTTTCTTGAAAAAAAACTTAAAATCGGATTGACTCCATTCAGTTGCGAAGCCGTTTATTTTAAATGACTAAAACGAAACAATAATTCAACACTAAATGGAGTTGATCCACTTGTAAATTAAAGCCTGTATCACTTCTGTTTATATAATAATCAGGGGGTATTCTTTTAGAAAATCATTGATTTTGACGATGTATCCAGTAAATGTGATCGAAGAGAACAATACTCAATGTAAAATAATGTGATGATTTTGTGGAACAAATCATTTAGTCCAAAACTTTATATAAATGATCACTGGTCATAATGCACAATAAGTTGAAATGAACAGTTGTTGCGGTATTAGTGTCTGTAGCAATGTAGCAATGTAGCTACAACTGTTGTACAGTCTGTAAACATTCTCAGTTATGGTAAACATTCTCAGTTATGGCTGAAGTATCTTCGAAAATATCTGAATTTCCAATTTCGAATCGAATATTGACTTTCGAATTGAATTTTGAATCAAATTTCAAATTTTTGCAGGAGCCTGGTATCCAGTCTAACTCGATAGCAACCTATTCTGTTGGAAAATTCATAAAAATGATATTTGAAGCAATAGTGGAGATTGCACTACAGCTCGTTTCCACAATTTATAAACCATTAAGTGCACCAAGACACCATCTGCAATGCTTTGGCATTGCAGGTGGCACCTTGTTGCACTCAAAGGACGATAAATGGTTTTTCGTCACCCACCTTTGTGATATCTGTCATGTTGTGGAACAAATCATTTATTGAAGTTGAACAGCTGAATAACTTTTCAAACTTCGAAACTTCAAATTTTAATAAATGGTCACTGGTCATAATGCATAATGAGTTGAAATGAACAGTTGTAGTGGTAACAGTGTTTGTAGCGATGTAGCTACAACTGTTGTACAGTTGTAGCTACATAGCAACAAATACTGTTATCACTACAAGTCAGTTTGTGTTTCTACTCGGAACAATACTAAATATACAAAATAATGTGATCAATTACAATCTGTAAACATTCATGGTTATGGCCGAAGTATATCAAAAAATATTTAAATTTCTGATTTCGAATCATCATTCGAATCAAATATTGTTTTCCGAATAAAATTTTAAATCAAATTTTGAATTTTCGAAAGAGTCTAGTTTGTATGGACACACACATGCATGTACAGATGGATAGAACTCCCCCACTAGATATCACTGACACATATTTCGGAGGTCAGGAGCATAGTCGTAAAGTCAAAGTTGGTTTGTCTATGATATGATTAACGACAAAGATAGAAAGCACCAGTAGGACGTAGTATTGTAAAGTGGATTCGATTCGAGATTTGATTTAATTTTGAAGCTTTTGCTTGATTCAATTCAAGATTCGATTCGAAACATTGTGATTCGGCATACCTACAAGATACCTACTTTTACATTTAAACGGTTAGAATGTTTCAACTTAAACACTTTTTTATTACCTTCATGTTTTTTGGCCACAAACTTCAAGTCCAAAGAAACCATAATTTCAATAATTACAGTTAAAACCTGACACATGAAAGTGCCATTGACACTAGGGCTGCACAGCATTCGGATTTGAGTACCGGTGACGGTACTGAAAACAAAATAAAACAGTAATACCTTAATTTTCCGTAATTCCTTGATAAATGCGATGTATACAGTCCCACCATCCTTGTCACTCATATAAATTTTAATACGTGTTTCAGCGTTGGTAACAATAGCCTGGCTCAATAATTACATGCTTATCGAGACAAGAGAGGTCAACCATGTTTTTACAGGAGTTAAACACTGACAAAGACTAATTTACTTGTATCTGAGTTTCTATCGGATGAAAGCGAGTAAACCGACTAATAATTTTATGGCTTATTTTCATAACAATAGGTTACGGGACATATCATCCCCAAGCCAGTTTGCCCCCTGACAATTCGTCTGGGACATTTTGACCCAAAATCAAAGATGGGACAATTCGTCCTCCAAATCTGATTGATTCGCCCCAAGTTATCAGCATCTGGCAGTGAGCACAGTACACTAGCTTGTACAGACATCATGTATAGATACGGGCTTGGTTATTTGGATGCAAGATAACTATAACACTCACTGTTAGTGAGAGTCATGGGTAACCTGGTATCTTGCATCCAAATATTCAAGCCTGCATCTACACATTACGTGATGATGTACATAATAATTACACAGACCATCCATGTACCTTAAAATGATATTAGTTGGTCTACCCAGAAGGTGGAAACAAAATGGACCCCACAAACCATAAATGGCCCTCTTGAGGTCATTTTAAGTGAACCCAAAATGGCCCTCCTGGGGTTATTTGAGGCGAACCATAATGGCCCTCCTGCAATTTTCAAAATGACAAGCCTGTAAGGATCACCTCCAATTCATTGAGATAATTTGTACATGAAGGGAAAATGTGTACATTTTTTGTTTATTTATTGTGAAGCAATGACACTTTTAACAGTCTGGGTCATATCAGATTGTACAAATGTACGAGACGAGGAAGCTAAAGTTCCCATAGGGAAGCACTCAACAATGCTGAGTAACTGTTGCACTATCTAATTTATCAGCCTCACACATGCGGAGTTAGCATTAGTTGAAGGCAAGTGAACTCTGGGGATACAGTGCGTCGACCATTGATGTACAACATGTCAATGTAACCCTTACCTTCAAGCAGTGCTAACCGTTTGTGTCAGGAGGGTAAATTAGAGAGCCCGAGAGTTACTCACCATTGCTCAGTAGTTCTTGCCTGGTACTCCGACTCCCTCCACCAGTACAATTGTCCGACATGATATGATACAAGCTGTTGAAAGTAGAGCTGTAGGTTTTTAAATTTCTTGCTCGGTTTCGGTTTTGGTTTTTCAGGTGGAGTAAAACCTCGGTTCGGTTTGGTTTTCGGTTTTCGGTTTGTTCATAAGGCCAAATAAAATTCAATAAAACTCATTCTTATGTCCGGAGTCATAACTGAATGGCAGTGAAATTGAGAGAAACTCAATGAATGCCTGAAGTAAGCTATAATACATGAAGAATCAGGAAGGCCAATATAATAATTACCTAAATATACAGAACTTTTATTGTGCTTGGCCATTTTTCGAGGTCTGACACCTACACGCAACTTGAGGAAAGCTGCAAACACAGCGAAACTGAAATGTCGGAAATTCACAGAATGTAGCCTTCCCAGAGTAGTGAGAGTACCCAGACACTGCCATTAGCAGTGTCTGGGTACTCTCACTACTCTGGGATGGCTATATTCTGTGAATTTCTGAAGCAAGAGAGTATTTAATAAAAAACGAAAAACCTTAGATTACAGGATGTCAACGGTTTCGGTTTAAAAAACAAAAAACCTTGGTTCGGTTTTGGTTAACCTACAGCTCTGGTTGAAAGTGCCGCTAAATTCTAATAAACAAATAAATAAACACAAAACTATACACATCTGACCTTTTATGTATGAAATATGTAGACGTACGGGAGTGATCCTTAGCAAAATGTAAGTAGTATATATTGCGCAAAAAGCTTCAATGCAAATCGCATTAAATTTCATTTTTACGAATTTTCCGACTGAATTGGTGCTATCTACTGTATTTACTCTATGTATTGGGACAGCTAAAAATAAATATTTTCGCAGATGTCCCACATCTTAGAAAATGGGGAAAAAACACAACCTGGTCTTGTTTTGATGCTGAATCAAGTTGTGTGTGATTCGTTTTCCATCACTATATACGAAAATCGCCATCCAATTTGTTTTTAGATTTTCATTTTTTGCTTCCAAAACATGGCTTATGCCCCTCATTGGAACGATCGCATTGCGGGGTCATAAACTATGTTTTGGAAGCAAAAAATAAAAATTTTTAGTTACACAAGAAATCTTTTTATGAGTGTCATCTGCCACTAGCGTTCGGTAAAGGGTTGAAGACTGTCACAATGTAATATTTAATAGTCTTCCTCATGTCAGTCTGGACTGTAAATATTAAAACTTAGGAACAGATTTAAATAAAAACAACACAAATCAGCATGTATTATCAAATTTTTATTGTTTACAAGGAAAATTAAACAGAAACTTAGCTTTAATATTGAGCATTTTGCACCATTTTCAGGTGACTGGGCCAACTGGAAACAAGTCTCCGGAGTGTCCCAAACATTGGAGCATAAAAAAAAAAAAAATTTTCTGGAAAAAATGTGTGTCCCAAATTATAGAGTGCCCCAATATATAGAGTAAATACGGTATTTAGACTATAACAGTTCAATCTTATTCATCAGAAAACTGCTAAGTGAGTTGTTGTTATCTTCAGAAAGTTGACAATAAAGAATCGTATGAAATCCAAGTCTCTCCAGCTTTCGATTTTTCAAATAATCAAGATGGTTTCAAATCGAATCCAAGATTCAAAATTGAATTGAATTTTGAATAATTGCCCTATCCTATCATATATAAGGATGCTGCCTTACACAAACAAACAAGAGGCCCCACGGGGCATAAAACACTCGCCTTTAACAGAACAAGATATAAACAGAGTCCAAGAATGAATCTACATTAAGTAATCAATCTCCATAGGGTTCATTGTCAAATCCTTGAGCCCCTCAGGAGTGACTAAAATAGTCCAAGCATCATGCCTTTTTTCAGTTAATCATAATGTAAAAAGTGGAGCTTCCCTATGGAGCCCCTTGATACAATCTATGTGGATTAATCTTAGTTACACACCTCTAGAGGGTACTTAATAAAAAAAAGTTCTAATTCTTCTGCTACATGGCAAATTGCAGCTCCCTTGTGGAGCCCAAATATAAGCCCAGACACTCAATTTGAACAAACTTGAATCTCACACCACTAGATATGTTGTATACCAAATATGAAAGCATTCTGGCAGGTGGATTTGAAGAAGAGGATTTTTTAAGAAATTCCCTCATATTGCACTAAGTTAAAACTTGGATTCTCATAAGGAGACCAAATATTAACCTAGGCACTCGATTTGAACAAACTTGAATCTGACACCCCTAGAGATGTTGTATATCGAATATGAAAGCATTCTGACTGGTGATTCTGAAGAAGATTTTTAAAGAAATTTCCTCATATTGCACGATGTTAAAATACGGGCTACTATAGGCATGGCTTGAAATAATTGTTTTTTCATATGCAGGTCAAAATATCCTGCCCCAAGTAGTTGGTGCAGGTCATCTTAATTGGGGCGGCTCATTTTCAACATATTGTTTTATGCAATATGCATTGTAAATTTCAAAGTAAACTTCTGTCTGCTTACAAAGCAAATTGAGAATTAGACTAGAATCAAGAAGAAACGAAACGAAAACGAAACATGGGTGTACTTTATATAAAATGTTTTATTTTCCTCTATATTCTGCAAACTGGGATAATGTTAGGCCTACTGGGATAGCAGATAACAAATTTACCCACAACAAGCACAAGTATATGGTGTTTCTGCCCAAGGCTGAAGAAAAGAGCGTTGAAACGGTTAACCGATTAATCGATTAATCAACGATCAACATCTTGATCGATCCAAAAAGTAATTGATCGATTAACCATTACTTTTGAACTACTGTATTTTCTGGGTTAACAAAGGAACAAACTTGCTCCAAAACAGACAAACATTGTCACACTGGCTCACATCAATTATATGAGACAGAGTAAAGCATACAAGTTATGTGCTGACATACTTGTTCACTTGCATGATCATCATACTGTATCAGTAGCTGGAACTGGATTGGTCATTCTTAAGTTAACCTTTACCCAATGTGGGTAGCAGACACTTGCAAAACAGATTTTTGAATTACTAAAAATTTTCAATTTTTTCTAAAAAACATAGCTTATGATCCCTCATTGGAACGAGCTCAACGAGCTCATTCCAATGAGGGATCATAAGCTATGTTTTTGAGACAAAAATTGAAAACATAATAAAATCTGAATGGAGATTTTTGATGTAGAGCTGGCTGATTTTGTCCTTTACATTGGGTAAAGGGTTAATGCTATAAATCATCAATGGTACAGGAATTATTCAGCTACCTATAAGGGCAAGTGATTAATCGGTTAACTAAGGTTAATCCATGTGAGTAATCGATCAAGAAAACCCTTTAACCATTTCAGCTCTAGAAGTAACACTTGAATAATTGCGTTACTTATGTATATTGGTGTATTTGGAAAAACCAAAAGCGAGAGATTTTTTCCCTTGGACTGATAGCGTCTTGTGAAGACTACCAATGTCTCTGATTGTGGGCATTAGGCACATGACACTGAACAGGTAACGAGTTACTAATTTCACTTTAGTGGATGAAATGTGTTTTTTGTCGCTGTGATCCCATAAACAATGCGAGCCTTACCATTTTGCTCGACAAGATCGCCTGTACATTTTTCAAGATGGATTGCTTCAAAAATAGAACACTGTATATTAAAAACTTACAAAATACACTTTTTATTGATACTGTTATATTTTTAGTAACGTGTTTCAGTCACGGGAAAACCCGATGATTATTCATGTCCACTTTTTTGGCTGCTTTTGAGTTTATCGGAATTATGTTTCATTTTTTTTCTTTGCAAACGGATGTGTGGTAGCCATTTCGTTAATTCACAGTGGAATTTAAGTTTATACCAGTGTACGTATTTTAACCTGGTATTCTAAATAATTGAGAATTTTGTGTCAGTCAAAATGTCCGATGGATTTCAAAGTGTGTCTCTCAAAGTAAGTTTAACCAGTTTGAACAAACTTGAATCTGACTCCCCTAGAGATGTTGTAAACCAAATATGAAAGAATTCTGACCGGTGAATATGAAAAAGATTTTTGAAGAAATTCCCTAATATTGCAAAAAGTTAAAATTTGGGTTCCCATGGGAAGCCAAAATATGTCCTCCCCCACCACACACACACCACACACACACCCCTAGAAATGTTTCATACCAAATATAAGTGATGAAAGCATTCTGACTGGTGGATCTGAAAAAGAAAATTTTTTAAGAAATTTCCTCATATTGCACTTTAAAGTTAAAATTTGGGCTACCATGGGAACCCTGTGTTATACTCTGGGGGCAGTTACACTCCTGAACCCTTCACAGGAGGGTGTTAGTCACTCTCCAGTGATTTTCCAAACAAAAGGCATAAACCCTCAAATCTGCTATTTATTTCAGCACAAATCAACTTACAGATGTTGTATGGTTGATGTCATTGCCATTTTCTTTAGTTTTGATAGATAGTGGTCTTGGTGATGCAGGTCTGTAAATAAAGAAAAAAAATCACAAATATATGTTCATGTGAGTATAACTCTCAAGAGCTCCCCAAAACAACATATAAAGAAATGCAATGCCAAGGGTGACTATGTCTCCCCCCCCCCCCCCCCCCCCCCCCCCACTGCCAAGCATGAGTTTCTAGTCATTTACATGTATCTTTGTTGATACTGAATTAATGAATATCTTATCTCCATTAACCCTTTACCTCACATGAAAAGAAGACGACACTTGCAAGAAAAATTCTTGAATACGGTAACTAATTTTTTTCATTTTTTGTCTCAAAAACATAGATTATGACCCCTCATTTGAACAAGCTCAAAAATGAAAAAATAATGAAAAATAATTGGCAATTTGTGAGAACAGCGCTGGATGGTTTGGGCCGTTATGTCGGGTAAAGGGTTAAACATAGCACCAATACATGTACAGCAGGCCACAAAATGTGTCCATAAAACACCAATGCCCCCACTTAAAAGGGCTATAAATCTACCAAACAATATCGGACCAAGCCCACTATCAATCCCAAACTGTATTATGTTGTTATAAACTAGTGATGAGCCAATAAGATAAATGACCCGTCATCCGAATGCCGAAGTTTTGGATACGAAATTGGCAGACTTTCGATGCCGATGTCAGATGGTTGGTGTTTTATGTTTAAATGATGGTACACAGAGGATAAATTGGCCCACTGTATGGGATAGCATCAGCAAATTCACCCTAGGGGGACTTCATTCTGCAAATGACAGATTTTCTTATTTTCAGGCTTGGGACCGCAGTGGCTCAGTGGTAGACTGTTGGACTTCTATGCTAGAGGTCCCGAGTTCGATCCCCGTCCGGGACAACATGCACCGTGTCTTTAGGCAAGGCACTTTATCTCGGTTGCCTACATGGGGGCACGATGACACTGTGTACTAAGGTGTACTGCAGGTCGATGGTGTACATGTCTTCAACCGCTGTAACCCTGCTTGAGTGGAGCTTGAACAGAGTTAGAATATATAAGCTGACAGTTGCTCATAGATGCTCGGTGGTATTTATTGGTATTTAAGGTCATATATTTCTACACAATGGCTAATCATGACCACGACAGTTTTATGGGAGGAGGAAACTGGAGTACCCAGAGAGAACCACCGAGCAATGGCAAGCAACTGTCAGGTCCCCAACTACCTCCACACAAGCAGGGTTAATATTGGTTGAAGACAAGTGCATCATCGACGTGCAGTACGCCTTAGTACACAACATCACTGTGCCCCCATGAGGGCAATTGGGGTGAAGAGTCTTGCCCAAGGACACAATGTGGTTGCCGCAGGTTAGAGATGAAACAGTTAACCGGTTAATCGATTAACCGCCAATCAACATTGTGATCGTTCAAAAAAGTCCTTGATCAATTAACTGTTACCTTTGAACCACCGCATTACAGGTGTTACCACTATAACAAACACACCCCCGACTCAAGTAGACATTACCACAATCACTTGTCGGCGAGTTGCCAGTTTCAAATGCAAGCAGTACTTGCTATGATGTTGAAAAAACATCAGTGAAGTCAGCATGTGTTGTATCCTGATAATGTCGTCACTTTCAGTTTCCGTATTTTCATGCAATTCTCTCCCTCAGTTGTGACGTTGAGTGAGAGATTTCAGTAGATGCCACCTCCAAGTGGTGTCATCAACTTAATCCCATACTCACTTTCAGGGCACGATACACCGGGCCACATTCGATAATCTTGATTACATTCTGTAGGCACATGTTCTAAAGTAAAACTCAATACTGGCATTGTCAGCACTGCATGTGATCATCGGTATTTGAATATTAAGTATCCTATATCCCAGTAATTCCATTAACAAATACGAGTGTGACATCATATGAATGGGGTGGATACACTATAAGATTGACAGATATATAATATATGGTCGTCATTTGCGTCATTTCAACTGCAGATCAAATTGAGTAGAACAAAAAAAACAGAATGTGTGTGTGTACAAAGGGGTGGGGGAGGCAAAACAACAGTTACAACACAGGTACTGTAGGGAATGTTAAGAGCTATGCCTCTATTTAAATTATTAATTATTGAGTTGTTATTTTCTCAAAGTAGCTGCAAGTCTGCAACTTCGCTGGAAAAGATCAAACGATGCCACCGAAACTAATTCTGTGTGCAGACTCATTGAGCGAGATACGACATGTGCACTGCAAGCGAGTCATCGTTATCCATATACACCTCCCCATCAACAAAACTTCAAAGCTGCTGGCAATCTGGAACTGGAAGACAGTGCAGACACACGTAAACAATTTTTAACCATAGCGTTTTCAGTTTCCAGAGCGCATCACACTGCGCACGTTTCTTAGGGCCCACTGCAGATGCAAGGATGCAAGGATGATCGTGCGCTCCTAAAAATCGAAGGTCTGCTGCAATATACTTACCTGGGATTATGCACAATAACTGCTCTTTTGTTTCTGCACATGCCACATGGGTAAATCTTAGGCCATGAACAATGCTTCTCTTTTGTATTATTAAGATTCCTGTGATACAGAATAGAATATAGCATGCAAACTGCATGCTGATGTACTTGTTCACTCACGTGAATGTTACACTGTATCAATAGCCGGAAAATGGGACATTATTAACACTGTAAATTAACAGCGCGGCAGCTATTCAGTGATCTATCGGGATAACTGATTAATCAGTTAATCGAGGTTAATCCAAGTGATTAATCGATCAAGAAAACCCTTCAACCGTTTCAGCTCTACTGCAGGTGGGATTCAAACCGAGCACCTCTTGGCTACCGTGTCCCTAGAAGGTCATTTATAGGACTATGCCTTCACTTACAAAGGCATATAAAGTCACATAGTTATGATTATGAGCTTCATCAGGATTTTCATTTCAAGACCTCCTGACCCATTTTCCAGGATCTCAAGGCCTTGAATGAACCTTACTTAAATTCAAGGCCATTCCTACACTCCAAGGCCCTCTTCATAGTAACCTTTAGGGCTGCATGGTATTCAAATTTCAATACCAGTATCGTATTGAAAAAAATACCACCAATATACCGGTATATCAGAGACTAGTTCAGAATCCAAACAAAGTTATCAGTAGCTGTGACTGACAGTCACTGATGGTTTACTCTCGGAATGCCGGCATGCAGTAATCATAAAACTGAAATTTGTTCTCACTATGCCAGTACAGGTCAATGTTAACCCTTTACCCTACGCAGACGATATCAAAATTTATTATTTTAAATATCATTTTTTTTTAATTTTTCAAAAAATTTCAACAAAACCATATCATGTGACCCCTCGTTGGAACGAGCTCGATGAGCTCGTTCAAACGAGGGGTCACATGATATGGTTTTGTTGAAATTTTTTGAAAAATAATATTTTTTCAACTGCTGAATTTGCATATTATTCGTTGGGTAAAGGGTTAATTAGGTATAGTTTGTTTCTTTTAACTGTTCACACTAGAACAACAAAATTCACACCATGTTGTCAACCAAACTGTGGACAATAAAATGTTTCCATTGGTGTGCACATTACTCCTGAACAAAACTCAAAGAACTTACGAATCATTCTTTATTTAATACAGTAAAAGGGAGCGTGGTGGCTCAGTAGGTAGAGATGCAGACTGCAAGCCGAGAGGTCCTCGGTTCGAATCCCACCTGCGGCAACTGCGTTGTGTCCTTGGGCAAGACACTTCATCTCCATTGCCCGCGTGGGGGCATGATGACGCTGTGTACTAAGGTGTACTGCACGTCGATGGTACGCATGTCTTCAACCAGTCTAACCCTGCCTGTGCTGCAGTGCGGAGATATGATGTTGGGGAGCTGGCAGCTGCTCGTCGTTGCTCGGTGGTTCTCTCTGGGTACTCCGGCTTCCTCCACCCGTAAAACTGTCACGGTCATGATTAGCCATTGTGCATAAATATGTGACCTTAAACATCAGTAATTAATAATAATAATAATAAATAATACAGTAAAAGAAAATAATTCTCAAAGTCTAAATGCACCTCTAGGATTGTTACCACCTTTGAAACTGCTGCTCAAAAAGCTGTTCGGAATGTGTTCAATTGTGAATTAAAGGCTCCCCCATCCCTACAGCCTGCCACATTTCTGCTTCAGACAAATGTCTTCTTACATTTGCATTTGCCATATTCAATCATTAAATCACAAGGGTTTGTGTTGAAATGAAGACTGAATACCCTACACATGTCATGTACATGTAGACAGTACACGTAAACATCATGAAAATCAAGGGGTACGTGCTTTCCATGACTGTCACGAAAAGTCTGCCTCTCAAAAGATCTAATGTAAACATTGGGGACCATCTCAATACATTCCTCAATCATATCCACCACAAATATCGCACATATGTCACAAGCAAATTTCACAATGATGTGTCAAATATTTGGTGCTTAGCAAACTTTGAGTAGTATATACTCTTGTATTCAAAATTATGTGAATAAAAACAATTTTTCTTCCAAATGACGTGTTATGATCCAAAATATAATTAAGTGAAAAAAATCAATTTTTCTTCCAAATATGTATTATTTATTATCTAATATGTGTAAAGAATATCCTTGAAAATCCCCATTAAATTAATCGAAATGTGTTCAGCTGAAACCAATATTTTTAATCAAGCCAGAAAATAAGCAGACTGACATCTGCAAAATGCGGTCCCCAGTGGGTGAATTTAGTGGTGTAACCCTGCATAGCAGGGTAGCATCACTAAATTTACCCTCTGTGAACCTCAGTCTGAATAAGGGTCTCAAAACTAAACAGAAACAGGTACCCAGAGGATAAATTGGCCCACTGTATGGTATAGCATCATCAAATTCACGCTCCGGGGACCTCATTCTGCAAATGTCAGACAGCTTATTTTCAGGCCTATTTTTAATAAAGCCTTTTTTTACAAACATACACAGCGTTATTTTATTTTGATTTAAAATCACGTCACAGAGACAGCTCAGACATGAGGGAAAACAATTAAGTGCCATGACATTTTTGTTAAAAAATAACTATCCCACAATTCGTCACTGTAGTGTTTATTTTTCCTTAGTTCATGAATATTAATGAATACAGCTGTTTTATTGAGTGTGTGCACTTCGCGCCCTTCATTTTCCTCTCCATTGTTTGGTTCTTCTTATGACCTATTGTATTTAAAGTGTTGATAGATATGGTAAATGCTATGTTTGAGTTACATAGTAATTAATGTTCACGTGAGCGGCTATTATTAATGTCTTCATGGATTATTATTGTGTAGGCTTCACTTTCCCTTTGTTTCTCTTTCTGCATCATGTGCATACAGTTAAAACTAAAGGTCCTGTCACAAACTGTGTGCTTATCTAGGCTTAATTATGCGTAGGAATTGCACGCAATTGCCATATCGAATGGCATCCAAAGCACGGTTTACTTTCCCTTTGTTTCTCTTTCTGCACCATGTGCGTACAGTTAAAACTAAAGGTCCTGTTACGAACTGAGCACTTATCAAGGCTTAGGAATTGCACGCAATTGCCATATCGAATGGCATCCAAAGCATGGCAGGTTCTCCTGGTTATTCATAGCAAACACAGGCAATGTTTCTGCCAATGGACCTCCGGGTTACGTGGAGGTCCATTGGCTGAAGCATTGCTTGTGCACAGGCCATATGTACAGAATTTGATAGCCTTACTATGGTCATAACGCGTAGATTAACGTGCAGATCGACGTGCTATTTGTGCGCATTTCATGACAGGACTTCTAGTTTTAACTGTACATTTCCCCAACACTGCACCTGATGTGATGTGTCGTTACCTCAGTTCTTAATGGGTTAAGACAGAAACAGTAGGTTTATTTGAATTCATTATTAATTTCTGAGATAACTGTAACAAAAAATATAGATTTGAAGTCACAAAAAAATAGTTAAGTTCTAGATGGCTGGTTGTCATTGTTTTAAAACTGGGACGAAATGTGACAGGGATGTCCAACCCACGTCTTCATTGCCACTGAACAGCTTATTAATATTCATAACACACCCTATAATGATTTTGTGAGTTATTTTATTATAAACATGGGTAAACGTGAGATTACATACACAAATGTGTCAATATATTAATTCCCTGAATTCGATGTACTCCCAAAATATTCAACTTTTAGTTTCAGTTTACGTGTATACTTATTTGCAACTTATGCAGTTCAAGTACACTGCAAACTGTTTTCATTAGTTTTCATTTTCAATAAAGATTGATTGACATGGACTTCATAACAGGAGTTGTCAGTCTAGGAGGAGTTTCAAGTAGTATTAATCTGTTTTCTATGATTGACGTTTGGGGAATGACAAACATGAAAGAATACAGTGACTGTTTTTTTCCCAAATAATACATTGACTTCACCTTTGATAATTTGATTGGGGGCGCGGTGGCATTGCGGTAATCAGTTCTCGTCAGGTCACTGCAGTTAAGCAACATCAAGCCCGGTTAATCCTTGGATGGGTGACCATCTGAGCGGTCGATTCGGACTCCCTCATTGCGTCCTTGGGCAAGGCACTTAACCCCGATTGTCCACTTGGGGGCACGATGACGCTGTGTACTGAGACATACTGCATGTCGATGGTGCGCCTGTCTTCAACCAATCTGACCCTGCCTGTGCTGCAGTGCAGAGTTACGATGTTGGGGAGCTGGCAGCTGCTCGTCATTGCTCGGTGGTTCTCTCTGGGTACCCCGGCTTCCTCCACCCATAAAACTGTAGCCAACACGATATGACCCTGGCTGTTAAGGTGTCGCTAAACCCTAATAAATAATATAAATAAATAATAATTTGATTCAGTACCATTTCTTACGATATACCGGTACTTTTAAAACAATACCAGTATTCACCCTGTATCATTCAATACCGGTAATTACCGATTTACCGGTATATTATGCAGCCCTAGGAATCTTTGAGAGTAAAAAAATAATAATTACAGAAATAAAAAATAAAATTACCCCCCCCCCCCCCCCCCCCCCCATTTTCGTTTTATAGAAATGGCCTGAGAAAATGATCAACATAGTGTGGCCTGATATATATATTCATTACACAGTTTGTAAGTGATGTAAAATAGTATATATATGTACAATCATGGTCAGTGTCAATTAATTCCTTATTGGACATGCAGTACAAGTCAAAATAAGATGTAGCATAACCGCAATAAACTAAGTATACTGCTGCTCCTGCACTGATAAGATCAGAATCTGACATCATTGGTCTTATCAGTGTAGGAAGAGAAAGATACATCAGAGGCGATGGAACCGGGGGACTAGGGGGGGCTTCAGCCCCTCCACTTTTTTTGTTGGGCCATGTTTTTTTTAACATGACCAATGACTGGTGAAACAAGAGGCGGGTCCAGAGCCTCCCCCATATTTTCGCCAACTATGTTTCTCTCGTACTGGTTGGATTTCGGATCATTTTTTGCAGTAAGTGGCAGCAAACACTAAAATGTATACAGTCTGTTAAAAAATTGGTTAACTGAAGTGGATCATAGCCTTACAGACATACAAATCCACCCCCGGGACAAGATATTCCACAGACAGTATAATTTCTGTCAACGTCTGGTAAAGCATACAGGTGAGGTCTATTTATCAGCTTTGGTTGTTAAGACCAAAGCTGATAAATAGACTTCACCTGTATGCTTTACCGACGTTTTTTAACAGCTCTCAAAGTGTGAAATCTTTCAAATACATCTCCTGAAAAATCTCAAAATATCCACTCAGATGCATGGAAATGGGGGTTTTGGGACCCTGGAATTTAAAATTTTCATACTGACGACCATCCATTGCCCGATCCAGTAGAGCTGTAGGTTTTGAAATTTCTTGTTCGGTTTTGGTTTTTCAGGTGGAGTAAAACCTCTGTTCGGTTTTCGGTTTGTTCATGAGGCCAAATAAAATTCAATAAAACTCATTTTTATGTCCGAAGTCATAACTGAATGGCAGTGAAATTGAGTGAAACTCAATGAATGCCCGAAATAAGCTATAATAAATGAAGAATCAGGAAGGCCAATATAATAATTACCTAAATATACAGAACTTTTATTGTGCTTGGCCGTTTTTCGAGGTCTGACCCCTACACGCAACTTGAGGAAAGCTGCAAACACAACTAAACTGAAATGTCGGAAATTCACGGAATGTAGCCTTCCCAGACTAGTGAGAGTACCCAGACACTGCCGTCTGGGTACTCTCACTACTCTGGGATGGCTACATTCTTACCAGAGTAGTGAGAGTACCCAGACACTGCCATTGGCAGTGTCTGGGTACTCTCACTACTCTGGGATGGCTACATTCTGTGAATTTCTGCAGCAAGAGAGTATTTAATATAAAAATGAAAAACCTTAGATTACGGGATGTCGATGGTTTCGGTTTTAAAAAAAAAAAAAAAACCTCGGTTCGGTTTTGGTTAACCTACAGCTCTACGATCCAGCCCTCCCACTTTGAAAATCGTTCTGCCGCCCCTGTACATAGTTTATAGTGGTCACCTTACAACTTATTTTGACTTGTACTGTACTTAATATTCTACTTACTTTTTCTCTCCACAGACACATAACAGCACGACATTGACCAGCAATATAACACCTATTATTGCCGCTATAACTGTGAGTGGTAATGAATTAACAATATTCTCTGTGATCATTATTATATGGACTTCATTCTTCCCACTCTACTGAGAGAAAGGAAAATCTGAAATGACACAAATGTACATCTCTTATACAACATATTAAATATACAAGTGTCAGGATTTCATGGTAACGATCGTTACTGGTAGCGTGTCGGTCAGGGACCGACCTGGGCATGCGCCAGCGCGTATTTGGTTCTGAAACTTCAGGATCTGGCTCTTAAATCTCAAAAATAGGCTTCTCAGTTCGCGCGTAACTTCTCAGATCATATTTTGATATTCTTTCGATGGATAATCGAGAGAGACACTCTTACATGTATTATATATATGATTATCATTTATCATTGTTGTAGAGTGCTTAAGTTAATACTTCAAGTCTTAATTACCAAGCATTAATCTTCACTGTGGTTTCTGATCAAGTCTTGGCTGCCTAAATAGGCAGCCAAGACTTGATCAGAAACCACAGTGAAGATTAATGTTTGCTACAGTGTACTAAATGAAAATGATGAGAGCTATTACATACTTGCAGTGTGTGTTACAAACAGCAGTGTGACTCCGTAAATTGAAATCTGGCGCATGAATTGAAAAAATAGGCTCCGAGGCTAGAGCGTATTTTAAATAGTCCTGATCGTTCCCTGGTCGGTACCATGGTCACAAAATAACGGAACCAAAATATCGTTACCCACTCAATCTATCACTAAAGACATTGAAACATTTATTGTTGAAAGAAATGCTCATAAGAGCTGCTCGTTGGTGAACAATCATCACTGTGATAGAAACGAAATGCTGTTTACATCGAATACAGAAACAAGTTTAAGTGGGAAAAACACGTGTGTACCGTTTCACACGCCAGACATTTCAACCAATAACATTCTCGGAATGAGTAAAGTGCGGGACCCTTTTGCTGAAGTGAATGGGATTGGCTCATTCTGTAAACATCTTGACGTTTTTTTCCTCAGTAACATTATCACAAGTAATTTCATTGTGTGTCTGAGAATTGTTTTAAGTATTATAAAATAACAAGTGCCTGTGTTCAATATATGTTGAAAACTGAAAAGCAGTTTTTTGAACAAAGGTATCATGCACAGGTTTACTGGCGTTATAATATCTAAAACAATAAATATATATTAAAAAATCAACATCCCAATAACCTCTGTTTAGTATCTATCATGCTGGGGGTAATTCCCTTCACACCGGACTGTTAATATAGGAGGCCAAAACGTCTCGGGCCGAAACATCCCAATATCATTTCACATATAAGAAGCAGTCTGAAACGGTGTTGTTACCTGGGGGATGTCAGGTAGACAGCCAATCTGGCTATGACATCCCCCGACAGTATGCATATCAGTTGCCCTCTTCTGTACAGAATTACTTAGTTATTAATTATTGCTTGTAACATACCTGCTGTATAGTCTGCTGATGTATCTATTTATGCATACTGTCGAATAAATTATCTATCTATCTATCTATCTATCTATCAATGTAAGCAGGCAGTTTTATCTAGGAGGGAAACGTGTCTGAAATCTAAAAAGCTACGAATGATATAAAATTCTCTCGATTCGGAAAAACTTCAAAAAGGTTCCCATAACTGCTCATAGACGGTACCTAAATTTCGTTACCGGCGGGTTCCGTGTCTCTTAAACCACGGAAACGATTTTTCGGTTCCGATGACATCTGAAATCCTGATACTTGTTATAGCAGGCTTGTCATTTTGAGGCGGGCGATCGCCCCATGCTGCAGTCACCCACCCGAGTTCAAAATTCCATTGACAGTAAACGCCCGCCTTTCCCCGATTTCTGCGGCCCATTAATTCAGTTCAAGGCACCTCAAAATTGGCTGCCCCAAACATCAATTTTCGCAGATTGAAGGAGGTACATGTACATGTAACAAAAGCGCCGGTTTGTGAAGTTTGTAGTGTGTCGTCAACGCAGTCACCCAGAGACAGTAAATAACTTTCCAAATATACATTACGTGATGACGTACATCATAATTACACAAACCATGTACAGTTTGTGGAGGGTGTATTATCACTAAATCATCCGCAGAGTGGAGATTCCACCCAAGCAATAATTGCAAATTTGTTGCAAAGCATAACAAGCACAGGCAAAGTTTCAACCAATGGACCTCCGGGTTAAACCCGGAGGTCCATTGGCTGAAACATTGCTTGTGTTCTTTTGTCCACATGTATAAAATTTGAACGTTATAGTTTGGGTCATAACTCCACTCTGCAGGTGATTTAGTCACAATCCACTCTCCACGTACTGTACCTTAAAATGACATTAGTTGTCTACCCATCAGGCTGAAACAAAATGGCCCCCACAAATCATAAATGACCCTCCTAGGGTAATTTTATGTGAACCCAAAAAATGGCCCTCCTGTGGTCATTTGAGGCAAACCATAATGGCCCTCCTGCAATTTTTAAAATGACAAGCCTGTTATAGTATAACATATTCACCTCATTGCAGGATAGACTTAGTAACAAGAGTTTTTATAGTAGGGCTGCAACAATACGTTTTCTCACGTTATGATCCATATCAGGATACGATCCCCCACGAATCGATATGTACATGATATATCATGATACATCCACCAATCATCAAAAAGTGAGGACACAAGAAGAAGCAATTAAATCTGCAGTTATGGATCACCGGGTGACCTGGTGGTCAAGCCTGAATATAAGCAACCTGTCATTTGCAAAATGAGGTCCCCAGAGGGTGAATTTGCTGATTCTATCCCATACAGTGGGCCAATTTATCCTCTAGGTACATCTTTCTGTTTTAGGTTGAGACCTTGATTCAGACTGAGGTTCAGAGAGGGTAAATTTTGAGATGCTACCCTGCTGTACAGGGTAGAATCACGAAATTCACCCTCTGGGGACCACATTTTGCAATTGACAGTCTGCTTATATTCAGGCTTGCTGGTGGTCCATAACTGCAGTTTTGTTTCCTAAGTCCTCACATTTCTACTGGGCTGGTGAGTAGAGGGAAAAGTCTAATCTTCACCCACACAATGGCCAAATAACAAATCATCATTCAGTTTTTGGGTTAAACAGCTTCATTTCAATAAAATTAGATTTCTCAAACTTCTTAACAAAACATCGTGACACACTCTTCTGTTTCCTTGCAATCTGTGATCTGTTGGATCATAGTATATAAGGTTGAAGAGCGAGGTTAATGGTTTGTTCTATTCAATGCTAACAAATACCCGCGTGAGAGCAATGTAAATCCAGACTTCTACAATCCTGATTTCAAAGGAAAACTACATATAATGAATGTGAATAGTCAACAATTATTCATTTATTTATTGGTGTTTAAGGTCACATACTTATACATAATGGCTAATCATGACTGTGACAGTTTTATGGGTGGAGGAAGCCGGAGTAACCAGAGACAACCACTGAGCTGCTGCCAGCTCCCCAACATTATAACTCCAAACTGTAGCACAGGCAGGGTTAGATTGGTTGAAGACATATGCACAATCGACGTGCAGTACACCTTAGTACATGGCGTCATCGTGCCCACATGTGGGCAATCGGGGTTAAGTGCCTTGCCCAAGGTCACAATGCAGGAGTCCGAATTGATCGCTCAGATGGACACCCATCCGAGGATTAACCGAGCTCGACGTTGCTTAACTTCGGTGATCCGACAAGAACCGGTTACCACAAGGCCAAGGCCCCGAATAGTCAACAATGAGGCCATTTTTGAAGTGTCATGAACAAAATATTCATGAAATTTTGAGTCCACATGTATCGTGATACAGTGCAAGCAAATCGTGATACATATCCTCAGAGAATGAATCATGATACATTCGTTTCAAGATTAATCGTTGCTGCCATAATATATAGGGACCACTAGTCGCTCCAAGTAAGATACATGTAGTTTGATCAGTTTATGCACAGACACAGCGAAACTATTCAACTAGTCTTTGTCGGGAGTCTTGTTGTTCAGTTTTCCAGTTTGCTTCAAACATCGGAACCAAACCAACTACAGCAAAGTCAAGGGTGGCATATACCCTGCCTGCAATCCCATGAATAGCAGTACAAAAATGAAACATTTATTACTGGGTGATGCTGAAGGATGACAGATGACAGACCTGTGACAAATTACAGGCCATTGGGGCATATATCATGAGAACTGTTAAGTGTCACTATAGGGTGACACAAAACGGTACTCCCGCCTCTTTACAAAATGTGAGAATGACGATTTGATAATTCTGTGAAAAAAATATTTTTCTGCAAACTTTATGTATGTTGCACGTCTGAAAGACATTTGTAACCATATTCTAAAGTTTCAACTCTCCACATTGGAAATTGTGGGAGGAGTTGATTACACCATGAAGGTACCCTTAATTAAATTTACAACTGAGTTATTCATGATTGAATTTTGGGATTGCCAAAATCAAAGTCCACAAAATGCAATAACTCCTACAATAATTTACTGTATAACATCTGCCTTGTACTGTGGATAGACATCAATAGGATAGACTTGCACACCAAATATGAAGACACTCCATTGAGTACTCCACAAGTTATTCATGAATTAGTTTCAAGGCAGACAAATTCTAAGTCCATAAAGGGCAATGACTCTGGCAATAATATCTTGCACAACACCTGCATTTCACTATGGGTATACAGGAATAGGATACACTTGCATACCAAATATCAAGTCACTCAACCAAGTACTTTACAAGTTATTCATGATTGAATTTCGGGACAGACGGACACCTGGGCTGTGTGTGTGTGTGTGTGTGTGTGTGTGTGTGTGTGTGTGTGTGTGTGTGTGTGTGTGTGTGTGGGGGGGGGGCCTCTACCTACTGATCTACAGGGTCCACAGCCTACCTGAACTGAAAATAAGGAAAGCAGCAAATGCCCACCGAAAAAATCTTTATAAACTATGGGATTGTAAAATCAGTGTTGCATATTAAATGTCATGGAAACATACCAAGTTATTTTTAACCCTTTACTTATGAAATCGGCAGCATCCACCCACATTTTTTACAGAAATTCAGCAGTTGAAGAAAACAGTTTCAAAAAATTTCAACAAAACCATGTCTTGTGTCCCCTCATTACAATGAGCTCATTCCAGTGAGGGGACCCATCACATGGTTTTGTTGAAGTTTTTTGAAAAAAAACTTAATGTTTAAAATAATAAATTTCGCTATTGGGTGCTTTGGATAATAGTTAAATCTTAAGGTTTTGAGTAATTGTGCAGACTTTTTACAACACCAAGCTTAAAATTTGCAGTGGTTTTTCACCGTGTACGGGCTACCTCCAGGGGCAGCCACTACTTGACAAAAAACACTGGACTTGCTTTCCTAATATTCCCAAAATTTTGAATATAGTGGAATCTTCATGAATTTTCTGGAATATAGAAGTTTTATTTGAGGTAATATTCCAGTCCTGAAATTATTATAGGCACTGGACCAGACTGGACAGGAAAAAATAGAGGATATCTCTGGATATCTATGCTATTTTAGTGAATATCGGGAATTATCTCATCAATGTGGACCTGAACATATTATTTTTCCCAAGCACTGATATTCACTAAAGTAGCGTAGATTTTCTTTTTATCATATGACACAAGTGTTCTGTTCACTTCAAAACATTCAATATTTTGATTTCATATTAATCAGTGATAAATAAAGCCTTACGTCAATTTCATTGGTCAATTTCAAAACTAGACAATTTGATTCGCTGAACAAAATAAAACTGGGCCACATTTTCATAATTTGCATAATTAGAGTTGGGAGCTTTCATTGGTCAATTTCAAAACCGGACAATCTGATTGGCTAAACAAAATACAACTGGGTGACATTTGCATAATTTCAGTAGGGAGAATTTATGTTATCTGTCCTATTTAGGGTGGGTTATATTGTATTAATCTTTTACCTACAAGAAAAACGCCATTCATTTTTTTTATATTTTCACTTTTTGCTTCCAAAACATTGGTTATGACCCCCCTCATTGGAATGAGCTTGTTCCAATGAGGGGTCATAATCTATGTTTTGGAAGCAAAAAATGACAATTTTTAGTTATACGAGGATGTTTTTTCCAAGTGCTGCCTGCAACTCAAGTTAGGTGATGGGTTAAAAAGTCTTACTAAGTGGCAAATTTGTGTGTGTGTGTGTGTCATATGATAAATAGAATATGAAATGAGTGTTTTTCTCATATAATATTTATGAAACTTGTCCGAATTTTCTGTTTGGGCTCGCCAGAGGCTCGCCAAAACGGAAAATTCTTAGTCTCATTTCATAAATATTATATGAGAAAAACACTTATACCATATCCTCTATTTATTATATGCTACGTGACATTTTACTGCGCAATATTCATAAGCCCAAGTCGACTGCAAACAGTTTCAAGATAATAACAAAGATCTGCTGATCGTTCCTGCAATGCAATGTTCAAGATGACTTCATGCGCCAAAGCTACTGAGGGATAATCCTCAATATCCATCGAGTCGATGGATATCGAGAAATATCTTTTAGATAATTTGCGATAATTCACAGGTTAGCATATAATAAATTACAGTACGTGGAGAGTGTATTATCACTAAAACACCCGCAGTGTGGAGATTCCACCCAACCAATAATTGCAAATTTGTTGCAAAGCATAACCAGCAAAAGCAAAGTTTCAGCCAATGGACCTCCGGGTTTAACCCGGAGGTCCATTGACTGAAACATTGCTTGTGTTTTTTGTCGATATGTACAAAATTTGAAAGTTATAGCTTGGGTGATAATTCCACTCCGCGGGTGATTTAGTTACAATCCACTCTCCACGTACTGTAAAATAAAAATGAATTTAAAAACAAGAGGCCCCACGGGGCCTGAAGCGCTCATCTTGTACAGAACACAATTTGAACAGAGTCCAAGAATGAGTCTACATTAAGCAAGCCATCTCCATAGGCTACACTGTCAATCCTTGAGTCCCTCAGGAGTGACAAAAATAATCTGGGCATCATGCCTTTTCTTCAGTTGATCATAAGTAAAATGTAGAGCTCCCCTATGAAGCCCCTTGATACAACCTATGTGAATTAATCTTAGTACCTCTAGAGGGTACTGAATACAAAATTTTTAATTCTTCAGCAAAATGGCCAATTCCGGCTCCCATAGAGAGCCCAAATATTAACCCAGGCTCTTGATTTGAACACAGTTAAATCTGACTTCCCTAGAGATGTTGTGTACCGAATATGAAAGCATTCTGACTGTTGGATCTGAAGAAGAGAAATTGTAAAGAAATTTCTTCGAATTGCATTAAGTTCAAATTTGGGCTACCATAGCGAGCCCAAATATTGACCTATGGATCCGATTTGAACAAACTTGAATCTGACCCCCCTAGAGATGTTGTATACCAAATGTGAAAGCATTCTGACAAGTGAATCTGAAGAAGAAGATTTTTGAAGAAATTCCCTCATATTGTACTAAGTTAAATTTCATGTTCCCATATGGAGCCCAAATATTAACCTAGGCACTCGAATTGAACAACCTGGAATCTGACCCCCCTAGAGATGTTGTATACCAAATATAAAAGCATTCCGACTGGTGGATCTGAAGAAGAAGATTTTTAAAGAAATTTTCTCATATTGCACTAAGTAAAAATTTGGGCTACCATAGTGAGCCCAAATATATACCTAGGAATTTGATTTGAACAAACTTGAATCTGACCCCCATAGAGATGTTGCATACCAAATATCAGAGCATTCTGACTGATGGATCTGAAGAAGAAGATTTTTTTAAATTACCCTCCATATTGAACAAAGATAAAATTTGGGCTTCCGTAGGAAGCCCAAATATTAACCTAGGGACTTGGTTTGATCAATCTAGAATCTGACCCTCATAACAATGATGTATACCAAATATTAAAAGATTCTGACTGGTGGTTCTGAAGAAGAAGATTTTTAAAGAATATTCCCCATATTACCCTATGTTAAAACTTCGGGCTCCTGTAGAGAGCCCAAATATGAACCAATGAGCTTTATTTCTACAAACTTTTATCTGACCCCCCTATGAATGCTGTATACCAAATATCAAAAGATTCTGATGATTGGTTCTGGAGAAAAGATTTTTTAAAATTTTTGCAAATATGCTGACTCAGCATTTTTTCGATGCCCATTACAGAACACCCTAACATAACCGATGGCAATTTTTTTTTACCATTCAATTCTACTGGTCGTAAGGATACTTCATACCAAATAAAAGCTCTCTGTTCCGTGGGGTTTGGGAAATATGGGCGTTTGAAAATATTTCTATTTTTAGCTCCCAGGGTTCCCATGGGGATGCGGGAATTTTTTTTTTTGCATGGGTCAAGTACTTATGACCCAATACTACCACAAACCAAATTTGGTTCATACCGGACCATCGGTTCAGAAAATAGAAATTTTGGGCGGGGCCAAAAATCTTACCCCTCCTATTACAAAGCCAAATATTACTTTACGAACTTCATTTGAACAAACTTGATTCTACACCTCATATGGAAGCTCCATAGCAAATATCAAGTCATTGTACACACTGGTTCTTGAGAAGAAGATTTTAAAAATATTTTGGAGCATTTTCCCCCACTCCCTCCCTATGGGGCTGGGCATGCTGAGTTGAACAAAAATGAAATGCCCCTTTGGGACCATCACTCACACAAACTTTCACTTGAATTGGCCCAGTGGCTTTGGAGGAGAAGACCAAAACATGGTGTTGACGGACGACGGACGCCAGACGACGGACGCCAGACGACGGACTGGAAGCGATTAGATTAGCTCAGCTTGACTTTGTCAAGATGAGCTAAAAAAAATCAAATTAGAATGAGCAATCTCTCACCAAGTTATTTTAAAACAATAATTTTAGAACTTACATTACTCCAATTTCAAGTAAAACCATTATTTCATTATAAATTTTGGCATATTAATAACTTGAATTATCATGAATATACATGAATATTTTTATCATGTCATCTTCAAAATAAAATCGATGTTGATTCTCACAAACTACAGCTACGAGAATCAATTTTCAGTTCCTAAAAAATCAGAATGTGCAAGTCAAATTAATTAAATAACTACTTTGGCAGTGAAAATATTCAGAACATGCGGTGCACAATTAGTGCTCAAATGACTAGTGAATTCCACAGTCGACTAGTCAATACCCAAAAGACTAGTCATTGGTGATAAATTGTCTCCTTATAACAGTGTTGGTGTTCCGGTAGAGTGCTGAAGGTCAAAATTTGGCTTCACTTGGGCATTCATATACAGCAACTTACTGGAACATTATTCTGTTAATGTGCTTTTAATTATGCTAAGAGTGAAATTATATAGTCTTATTTAATTTGTCTTGTTGCGATTTATGGGAGAGTGCCTATAGGCACTCTCCCATAAATTGCAACAAGGCAAATTAATAACATATCCTGATAGCCCAAAATAATTCAGCACTCTACTAGTACCAGTTAAAACAAACTACTGTCACTACTATTAGATGGCAATAGATGTATACATTGACTGCCCAATATTGCTGTTCAAACTGTCTGACAGTGGCACAGAAGGGATATTATTTACCTAAAAGCTTGAACTCCTCCGACTAGTTGACTGCACAATTGAGAGTCGACTACTGATTTGCCCAGAGTTGACATCGACTAGTCGACTAATCGTTTGAGTACTGTACACAATTAACAAAACTTTGGGCATTTTCCTATCTTTTAGTTATAAACTGAACATTAAATTTGTCTTATATCTGGTTTGACAGAGGTCATTGACACGATATAATAGATTATTAATTTTTCAAAATAAACAAGAGCACAGTCAGGCACGGTTATTTATACCATGATTATTTTACTGCATATGAAAAGCCTATGACATAAATTTTTGCTTTACACACCAATTGTGATGAACATGTCAGCAATGGGATTTCAATAGTAAAAATTTACACCTACAGTAGAACTACATCCCCGTTGACCTTTGGTGACGTCGATCTGAATGCAAACTTGTCTAAATTTATCGCACGTCGCCTCGCGAAGAGTGAAATGGAAGTGGGAATTATTTATTACGTTTTTAAATGGGTTTACCTCATAAGATGCCAAAAATGAACAAACATGCATGGTCTCATGTTAATAAAGCATGCATAACTCGAAATAGTATGTTATTATGTTATTAAAACGAAAAAGGCTCAGTTACTTTTTTTCATTTCGTTTCAGCGATAAAATTGACAGTGGAAGTACCGCCCACCAATACTTTTGTAAACAAAAACAGATTCAGCATAAGGATGCTGCACACCAAATATCAAAACATTCTGACTGCTGGATCTGAAGAAGAAGATTTTTAAAGAAAATTCCTCATTTTGAACTAAGTTATAATTTCGGCTACCACAGTGAGCCCAAATATGAACCCAGGGACTTGTCTTGTACAAACTTGAATCTCACCCCCGTAAGCATGCTGCATACTCAATATCAAAAGATTCTGCCTGCTGGATCTTGAGAAGAAGATTTTTAAAGAAATTTGCCTGAAATGCACTAAGTTCAAATTGGGCTCCTAGGGGGCCGATTTGAACAAACTTGAATCAGATCCACCCCACAATGTTGCATACCAAATATCAAAAGATTCTGCCTGCTGGATCTTGAGAAGAAGATTTTTAAAGAAATTTGCCTGAAATGCACTACGTTCAAATTGGGCTCCTAGGGGGCCGATTTGAACAAACTTGAATCAGATCCACCCCACAATGTTTCATACCAAATATCAAAAGATTCTGCCTGCTGGATCTTGAGAAGAAGATTTTTTAAGAAATTTGCCTGAAATGCACTAAGTTCGAATTCGGGCTTCTATACTGAGCCCAAATATGAATCCAGGGGGCCAATTTGAACAAACTTGAATCAGATCCACCCCATAATGTTGCATACCAAATATCAAAAGATTCTGCCTGCTGGATCTAGAGAAGAAGATTTTTTAAGGAATTTGCCTGAAATGCACTTTATAAGTTCGAATTTGGGCTTCTATAGTGAGCCCAAATATGAATTCAGCGGGCCGATTTGAACAAACTTGAATCAGAGACCCATACCAAGATGCTGCATACCAAGTATCAAAAGATTCGGCCCACTGGTTCTGGAGAAGAAGATTTTTTAATAATTTTTCTATAATTCATAAGGTGCTATCAGATTTATGCCCCATACAGAGCCCCCAAGGGACTTGGCCATTTCATTTGAACAAATTTGAATTGACATATGGTAATGAACATCCATACCAAGTTTCAAGCAAATCGACCTAGTGGTTTCAGAGGAGAAGTCGTTTGAAAAATGTTCATGACGCCGGACGGACGATGGACGGCAAGTGAAAAGTTAAGCTCCCTTCGGTGAGCTAAAAACTGCTTTGCATCTTTAGGTATGCTCTTCAGATTTCAGATACAGTACAGTCGCCGTGGATTGGTTGTAATCCACACGTGGGCAGTTGTATGTCCACACATCTGTTTACCAGGTAGTAAAAGTCATCATTAGCAAAATTTTAATTAATGTACCCGGTGCTTCATTAATTAAATTTTTGATGATTATTCCTGTAATTAGTGTTTGGAATCTAATATTATTGCATCCGTGGAAATATTGCCTATGCATGGCGACTGTACCGTACACACATCAATCAAAAATCTAAAAAATTTTGAGTCTACCGATTTTATAGTAATACTGGAAGACACTCCAAGGCAATAAAAATGCCCCAAAGGGAATTCAGTTTTGGTGAGGGATTACCTGAGAATCAAGACATTTTTTTTAACCTAACAAACCAGCCGTACCAGTATCAGATTCCTTACAGAATTTGCTTGTTGGCCTGAGAAGTGCTTGTAAAAAAAATTCCCTCTCGAAACCATGCAGGCCTTAAAATTTGTCCCGATTTCATGATTGTCAGTTTTGAGTCTCGTGAACTCCTGCCACAAGAATCAATTTTCAGTTCTCAATATAGAATTTGAGAAAACTTTAAAACCCTTGTCCTTGAGAGTACAACCAGTTTATAATCACTAATAAAATGAAAGTCTCAATGACACTGTAGCTCAACCTGTCCAAGAAGGGACTGGACTAAATAGAAAGATCCAGTAATGTGGCTAATGCCAAGTCATTCACTCAAGTTTCTACAGAAAAAAACATCACGCCAAATTTAAGCTACATATGAAATTTGAAAAAGATCAGGTGAGAGGTGCGACCTGTAGGGTCTGCTAATGGAATTGCTGACAATTTATATGCCAAATCCAAGATGGCCACTGACGGCAATGTTTTTCAATGAAATTCAGAAAAATCTGATAGCTCCCATCTAGACATACAGTTAAAACTAGAAGTCCTGTCATGAAATGTGCACAAATAGCACGTTGATATGCGCGTTAATGTACGCGTTATGGCCCAAGTAAAGCTATCAAATTCTGTACATATGGCCTGTGCACAAGCAATGTTTCAGCCAATGGACCTCCGGGTAACCCAGAAGTCCATTGGCAGAAACATTGCTTGTGTTTGCTATGAGTAACCAGGAGAACCTGCCGTTCTGTAGGTGCCATTCGATATGGCAATTGTGCGCAATTCCAACGCGCAATTAAGCCTAGATAAGCGCGTTATTCGTGACAGGACTTCTAGTTTTAACTGTAGCCCCAAAACTACATATGAAATTTGGGACTGATCAGGTGAGTGCAGTGGCCTGTAGGGTGTGCTAAAGGAATTGTTGGGACAATTTATATCCAAATCCAAGATGGCTACTGACGGCCATGTTTTTCAACAAAATTCAGAAAAATTTGACAGCTCCCATCTAGACATTGCCCCAAAGCTACATATGAAATTTGGGACAGATCAGGGTGAGAGCTGTGGCCTGTAGGGTGTGCTAAAGGAATTGTTGGAACAATTTATATCCAAATCCAAGACAGCCACTGGTGGCCATGTTTTTCAAAGAAATTCAGAAAAATTTGATAGCACCCATCTAGACATTGCCCCAAAACCACTTACATGTATGAAATTTGAAACTGCATCGGGTGAGAGCTGCAGCCTGTAAGGGTGTGCTAAAGGAATTGTGGATGGACAGATATACAGACATACAGATGTACGTATGACAGATCACAACCCATCCCAATAGCTCATTCTTGACGTTGTCAAGTTGAGCTAAAAACCCCTCATATTTATATATTTAATACAGGTTAACCTTTGAGGGCCTAGTTCCAATTTTTGGGAGTTTCCTGTCTTGTATACAAGTAGAACACATGTTCCAACTAACACGCTCTTGGTGGTCTTGGTAAGGGAAGTTACACTACTGCGCAAGTGACCATTACATGAATATCCCAGGTCCACGATATCTTCGAGATCTAAAAGAAGTCGCCGATTAATATTGGCGATTGTTTCTCGCGTCAGTGTCCGACATTAAAATTGTCGTGATTCACAGTCACAAATTACAGCTGTAATTAATTTCTAGGGCACCTGAGCAAAAAGGATGTACTTATTGTCGTATTTTGCACGACTCACACAATTTTGTGCTCGAAATACATGTTTAACTCAACAATCTCAACTCGACGAAATGATGTTGGCCTTACCATTACCAACATTCATAAAATATTTCCATTTTTAATCAGTTAGAATATTTTTTTTTAAATTCTGACAATATGCAACATTCTGACACAAACGTATATAAATTTGATTCGGAAAATTATTGATGACTGGTTATCATTCTGACATTCTGTGACATCAACATGCAGTAGTTTATTTGTTCTAATCTATTTCACAATTAATGCCGAGATTACACTCTCTGGAGTTAATCCCTTTCACTCAAAATGTCTTGTCCAATTTAATTATTGCATTCATTGTCCACATAATATCGGGTGGGTTTAATACTTTTTTCTCCCCCCATTACATGTGTAACATACGTGTGTCCCGGGTGAGATAGCAGGGAGAGACAGATGTATCCCACCCCACCAACGTGAGGTTATACATTTCTAACGTTATTATGACGTTATGCATATCGTATCAGTTTCTTGCTACAGTACAGTCGCCGTGGACTGGTTGAAATCCACATGTGGGCAGTGATGTCCATGCATGCGCTTACCAGGTACATGTAATAATGAAAGTGTCAATGACACTGTAGCTCAACTTGTCAAGACAAAGACATGCACGTGTAGTATGTGACACAGCAATGACAAACATCTAGGTAATGACCTGATAACAAAGGTACATATAAAGTATTGTAACGGTCTGTACATAAATACTGACCGTTGCCTGTAACAAATGGAAAAGGTAAAGTATTGTAAAGGTGGGTAACAGACAGATGCTAAACTAGAAAAGAAATCTTTTGAGTCCCAGCGTGGGTTTGACTGAACCCCAAAATATTTGTTCTCATAGCACAGTGATAACAAAGGCACCCCAAAACACACTCATCCCTGTCCCAAGGTGAAAACAAAGGTACCCAAGAAGTTTTGTGAAGATCAATTCATAAATACGAGCTGTATAGAACTTGTGACAAAAAACTGATTGGACTAATTTTGGTACAAAATGGCCACTGGAAGCCATCTTGAATTTTGGACAGTACCCAGAAACACTCATTCTCGTCCCAAGGTGATAACAAAGGTACCCAAGAAGTTTTGTGAAGATCGGTTCATAAATACAGCCTCTACCCCTGAGCCGTATTGTGCTCACATTGTGTAAGTAGCACTGAATAAATCAAAGTTCATCTAATTTGCATAATTTCTGCATGAAAAAAAAAACCCTTACAATATGTGATGTATTCCATGTTACTAATACTAAACATTCATACAAAAATTTATTCAAATCAGAACTTTCATACAGAAGTTCTGTACAAAAGACTGATTGCACTAATTTTGGTACAAAATGGCTGCTGGTGGCCATCTTGAATTTTGGACCACACCCAAAAACACTCGCTCTCATCCCACGGTTATAACAAAGGTACCCAAGAAGTTTCGTAAAGATTGGTTCATAAATATGGCCTCTAAGTCTGAGCTGTATAGAAGTTGTGTACAAAAAACTGATTAGACCTAATTTCAGTACAAAATGGCCACTGGCAGCCATCTTGAATTTTAGACCGTAACCAGAAACACTCGTTCTCGTCCCAAGGTGATAACAAAGGTACCCAAGACATTTCGTGAAGAGGAGTTCATAAATACAGACTCTAGTCTGAGCCATATTGACATGTGTACTTACTGTGTGTAAGTCGCATTGAAAAAATCAAAGTTCATCTAATTTGCATAATTTCTGCACGAGAAAAAAACCCGTATTATATGTGATGTATCCCATGGTACTAAACATTCACACAAAAAATTATTCAAATCAGCACTTTCATATGGAAGTTCTGTGCAAAAATCTGATTGCACCTAATTTTGTACAAAATGGCTGCCATCGGCCATCTTGAATTTCGGACCGGACCCAAAAACACTCGTTCTCGTCCCACGGAGATACCAAAGGTACCCAAGAAGTTTCGTAAAGATCGGTTCATAAATACGGCCTCTAGCCCGAGCCGTATTGGCATTTGCACTTACAGTGCTGAAAGTAACACCAAAAACATCAAAATTAGTCTAATTTGCACAATTTACGCACGAGAAAAAAACCCGTATTATATGTGATGTATCCCATGGTACTAAACATTCATACAAAAAATTATTCAAATCAGAGCTTTCATATGGAAGTTCTGTACAAAAAACAGATTTCTGCATCATCGGTACAAAATGGCGGCTGGCAGCCATCTAGAATTTCGGACCGCACCCAAAAACACTCGTTCCCGTCCCAGGGTCATAACAAAGGTACACAAGAAGTTTCGTAAAGATCGGTTCATAAATACGACCTCTAGCCCGAGCCATAGCCAATTGTTGACGTACGGACAGACGGACAACGGGCCATGACAATAGCTCAAATTTGACTTCGTCAAAGTTGAGCTAAAAATCATCATCAGCAAAATTTTAATTAATGAAGCACCGGGTTGTACCCGGTGCTTCATTAATTAGATTTTTGCAGATTATTCCTATAATTAGTGTTTGGAATCAAATATTATTGTGTCTGTGAAAATATTGCCCACACGTGGAAAGTGACCAGTCCAAGGCGGCCATACTGTACCAACTAATTCATACTGACGTCATCGGAATGCAGTGTTTGATGCTCTAAAACTCTTCAACCCTCAAGCTGCCACCGTTCCTAATCAATTTCGTGGTATATACCTTTGGTATATACATAACTTGTGCATGCTCTTTCCGATGGTGTCATCAGTTTCTCAAAACAACGAATACAAAATGAGTTGATTGAATCAGCATGTGACTCCCGATTACCTCTGGCTAACGTAATTGCTGCATGGTGGGGGAGAAAAATCATCCTCGATGAGTCTGAAGGTGGGAATGGGGAAATCTCACCCTCGGGGCAAGATATTTGAACCAGACCCTTGGCAAGACTTGGGTCTGGTTCAAATATCTTGCCCCGAGGGTGAGATTTCCCCATCCCACCTCCAAACTCATTGGGGATCATAATAGTCTCACCTTGGACCTAGGATATTCATGTGTACAGTTAAAACTAGAAGTCCTGTCACGAATAGTGCGCTTATCTAGGCTTAATTGCACGTTGGAATTGCGCGCAATTGCCATATCGAATGGCATCCAAAGCATGGCAGGTTCTCCTGGTTACTCATAGCAAACACATGCAATGTTTCTGCCAATGGACCTCCGGGTTACCCGGAGGTCCATTGGCTGAAACATTGCGTGTGCACAGGCCATATGTACATAATATGGTAGCTTTAATTGGGTCATAACGCGCACATTAACACGCATATCAACGTGCTATTTGTGTGCATTTCATGACAGGACTTCTAGTTTTAAATGTAGTAGCGTAACAGGCTCTTGGTGGTCTTGGTGAGGGAAGTTACAGTACCTTGGCAGTGGTTTCTAGTGAAGTCTTGGCTGCCTGTACAGTTACACCACTGCTATATCAAAGAGGGAGAAAAAATAAGTGTAATGTACCAGGCCATTATAAAACACAAGTTAGAATCTAAGACAAGAATCAAATGCCCATTTTGTGAGAATCAGAGTTGATTCTCAATGTTTTCCTTGACAGAATCATTTGTGAGAATCAAATCTCATTCTCGCATGCAAACCTGAAAATAAACAATCTGGCATTTGCAGAATGAGGTCCCCAGAGGGTTGAATTTGCTGATGCTATCCCATACAGTGGGCTAGTTTATCTTCTGGGTACCTCTTTCTGTTTAGGCTTGAGACCTTGATTCTGTGATGTCACCCTGCTGAGCTGGATAGCATCACTAGATTCACCCTCTGGGGACCTCATTCTGCAGATGACAGTTTGCAAGCCCAGAAAATACTTCATTTTGTTATCTGTGGTGCAATGTAAACAGCTGATACAAAGTTGAAGACATACATTTCAAAAGGATATCAGTACTCCAGACATGTTAGTTTTGCTATATAAGGGACTGTTTGATGACACTTTCTATTTCCTTGAAATCTATATGTAACATCCAACACTTAACATGGTTAACCTTCAAACAGCTAAACAAACAATATATCATACAGTTAAAACTAGAAAGTCCTGTCACGAACTGAGCGCTTATCTAGGCTTAATTGCGCGTAGGAATTGCGTGCAGTTGCCATATCGAATGGCATCCAAAGCACGGCAGTTTCTCCTGGTTACTCTTAGCAAACACAGGCAATGTTCCTGCCAGTGGACCTCCGGGTTACAATGAGGTCCATTGGCTGAAACATTGCTTGTGCACAGGCCATATGAACAGGATTTGATGGCCTTACTATGGTCATAACACGTAGATTAACGCGCAGATCGACATGCTATTTGTGCGCATTTCATGACAGGACTTCTAGTTTTAACTGTAGGTGGACTTTCATAATGTCATGTCATGAATTTTCCAACTTTTCAGGAGAGACAAAAACTGATTAACCATTTACCTAACGTAACGGCCAAAAACTGCCAGCGCTATTCACAAAAATCGCCAATTAAATTTCATTATTTGTTTTCATTTTTTGTCTCAAAAACACAGGTTATGACCCCTCTTTGGAACGAAACAAAAAAAATGAAAAAAATTAGTTATTCAAGAATTTTTTTTACAAGTGTCGTCTGCTTTTCTTGTTAGGTAAAGGGTTAACTCTAAATGTGGGGAACACAGAACAGAGTAAATGTGGATCCTCAAACTCTAAACGTGGGGAACACAGAACAGACTAAATGTGGGCCCTCAAACAGAAAGCCACATTTGTTGTTTCAGATCACAGGTTCTCAGCACAAGCTGTGAAATCGAAAGAATGAAAGTGTCAATGACACTGTAGCTCAACTTCTCAAGACATGTACATGTATAGTATGTGACACAGCAATGACAAACATCTAGGTAATGACCTTATAACAAAGGTACATATGAAGTATTGTAACGGCATATACATAAATACTGACCATAGACTGTAACAAATGTATAGGTAAAGTATTGTAAAGGTGGGTGACAGTCAGATGCTAAACTAGAAAAGAAATCTTTTGAGTCCCAGAGTGGGTTTGACTGAACCCCAAAATATTTGTTCTCATAGCACAGTACAAAGGCACCCCAAAACACACTCATCCCTGTCCCAAGGTGAAAACAAAGGTACCCAAGAAGTTTTGTGAAGATCAGTTCATAAATACGAGCTGTATAGAAGTTGTGACAAAAAACTGATTGGACCTAATTTTGGTACAGTAGAATCCTCTTAACTGAATATCCATTTTGCCAGTGAAAATTATTCAATTAACAGGAGTATACAATTAACAGGGATTTGGTCAGTTTCCTGTGTTCTGGAGGTAAACTGAGCATTTATTCTATTATATCTTGTTTGACAGAGCTCATAGAGCTCTGTCAAACAAGATATAATAGAATAAATGCCTGTATCGGATGTAGTGAGGCCAAAAAAGGTTGATAAATAAGGGGAATTTGGTGCGTGTCACAGTAATTTTTTCGATATATTACAAAAATTTATATACAATTAACAGGAATTTACTCTACAACCCATATGCAATTAACAGATCAAATTTGTACTGAAGGTATGGTAAATGGTTTTGAGTCTGAAAATTATATTCAATTAACAGGGATATACAATTAAGAGATATCCAATTAAGTGGGCTCCACTGTACAAAATGGCCACTAGCAGCCATCTTGAATTTTGGACCGCACTTAGAAACATTTTTTCTCGTCCCAAGGTGATAATAAAGGGACCCAAGAAGTTTCATGAAGATCGGTTGATAAATACAGCCTCTAGCCCGAGCCGTATTGACATGTGCACTTACAGTGTATAAGTAGCACTAAATAAAACAAAATTCATCTAATTTGCATAATTTCTGCACGAGAAAAAAACCCGTACTATATGTGATGTATTTAATTTTACTAAACATTCATACAAAAATGTATTCAAATCGGAACTTTCATACAGAGTTCTGTACAAAAGACTGATTGCACTAATTTTGGTACAAAATGGCTGCTGGTGGCCATCTTGAATTTTGAACCCCACCCAAAAACACCAATTCTCATCCCACCATGATAACAAAGGTACCCAATAGGGCCCTGCGAATAGGGAAATTTATGATCGAATCGAATCTCGAATCGAATCGGGACTGATGTCGACATCGAATCGAATCTCAAATCGAATCGGGATAAACTCGAGAAATAACTATAACTGGCATTATCTTGTGCAGAGATGTTCGGAAAGCACTGCGAGAAGAGATCGTTGACATAACTTGACAACTTGGCGTTGTTTTAATTTTCTTTCTCGTTGAATGGCCATCCAGATGTTCACTTGGCCCGACAATAAATTCAAGACATAAATATGGACAAATTAAGGTGTTACTGCCCAGAGACATTCAAGACAAACCACTAAATTGAAACATGAGACTGAAAAGCACAAATGTAATACAAGTGGCACATTAATTCCCATGGGTTGAAGTCGGCTACAGCCGCTAACTTCATGTACATTAGCATGCCTAAATACATTATTGTAATGTTTGGTTGTTTTTGTATTATCGGAATTTGGGTCTTGTAGATTTCTGTCCGTTCTCAACTCAATAACACAGTATACATCAAAAGCAGCGAAGGCGTTAAACTGTGTTAGTTTCTGCATTAGTTAACTCGAATAGTGACGCAGTGCTCATTCACACAAATTGCTTTTACTTCATTCCAACTTCCAAGTACCAACTCCGAACAATGCAAAGAAACTACAGAGGTTTTCCTCCCACAGTTTTCTAACATAATAATGGGAGCGCTCCAGGCGACATGTCCCCATTATTGTGTTAGAAGATTCCGGGACTGGGAGCAGGCCTTAGGCCCATAGCTGGATAGCTGGATATTTCGGTTGTATGGATTCCGCGAATAACTCTCACACGAATTCCTGGAAATCTATAAATAGCGAATTTGCGGTGTGTGGTTTTCTGGGAATCTGAAACTGAAAGTGAAACGACAGAATTTTGCAATGAATTTGACTATTTTCCTGATAGAAACATTAAAACTAGAAGAGTTCGCTCCTTATTTCAACCGATGTCGACATTGTCGAACACTGATTCATTTTCCTCGAAGCTTCGTTTGACTAACGAATCGGCAAACTATTCGAGATCGATATACGAATACCAAAGCGATGTCGACATCGAATCGAATACTCGAAGCTTCGCAGGGCCCTAGTACCCAAGAAGTTTCGTGAAGATCGGTTCATAAATACGGCCTCTAGCCTGAGCCGTATAGAAGTTGTGTACAAAAAACTGATTAGACCTAATTTCGGTACAAAATGGCCACTGGCAGCCATCTTGAATTTCGGACCGGACTGAGAAACACTCGTTCTCATCCCAAGGTGATAGCAGAGGTACCCAAGAAGTTTCGTGAAGATCGGTTGATAAATACAGACTCTAGCCCGAGCCGTATTGACATGTGTACTTACTGTGTGTAAGTAGCACTGAAAAAAATCAAAGTTCATCTAATTTGCAAAACCTGTATTATATGTGATGTATCCCATGGTACTAAACATTCATACAAAAAATTATTCAAATCAGAGCTTTCATGTGGAAGTTCTGCGCAAAAATCTGATTGCCCCTAATTTTGAACAAAATGGCTGCCAGCGGCCATCTTGAATTTTGGACCACACCCAAAAACACTCGTTCTCGTCCCACGGTGATACCAAAGGTACCCAAGAAGTTTCGTAAAGATCGGTTCATATATGCGGCCTCTAGCCCGAGCTGTATTGGCATTTGCACTGACAGTGCTGAGAGTAACACTAAATACATGAAAGTTAGTCTAATTTGCATAATTTACGTACAAGATAAAAACCTGTATTATACATGTATGTGATGTATCCCATGGTACTAAACATTCATACAAAAAATTATTCAAATCAGCGCTTTCATATGGAAGTTCTGTGCAAAAAACAGATTTCTGCATCGTCGGTACAAAATGGCGGGTGGCAGCCATCTTGAATTTCGGACCGGACCCAAAAACACTCGTTCTTGTCCCCCGGTCATAACAAAGGTACCCAAGAAGTTTCGTAAAGATCGGTTCATAAATACGGCCTCTAGCCCGAGCCGTATCCAATTGTTGACGTACGGACAGACGGACAGATGGCCAGATGGACGACGGGCCATGACAAAAGCTCAAATTTGGCTTCGCCAAAGTTGAGCTAAAAATGATAATTGATAGCATTTTTGAATCGATGCTGATATGCTCCCCATAATGGTATATAAATATTAACAAGGTACCCAACTCGCTTTTCGAAAACGATAGCACTTATCTTCATTATACCCCCCCTCAAATTTGATTCACATAACGTATCCAGCAGTGTCAGTGGAAAGGGGAATGAATAAGCTTTACTGCAGTGTATTACTCGACCGTTGGATATTCTTGGGTTGTTCATAATAACTGGGAGAAGTCACAGAAAAGGACGAATAACATTTAGTCAGACAAGATGCTGTTCAGTGGAATGTGGGTTACGAGCGATGATTCTCCTATTTATTATGAAATTATTATTTATTAAATTTATGAAATTTATTATTTAAAATTCGAGGTCCCATTGTCTATGAAGGGCGGATTCAAATATTAACCATATACCTTTATCATTTACTAATCTTGGATCCATATTTATTCTTTTCTGGTGTTCACATTTATCTTTTATACATTTTTTACCCTTATTTTGAAAACTCGTCAAGCTGTCGGCATCCATTAGAGAAGCGAAGATGCTCACAAAAACATCCCACTGGCTACTATTTATGCCAAGAAAGTCATACATGAAAACAAACCAATGGGAGAATGGGGAAAATTTTTGTGCAAGTCTCGCCGTAGCTACACTGTATGGATGCCAACAACTTGATGAGTTTTCAAGTGATGGCTAAAAAGTGTATAAACGGTAAATGTGAACTCCAGAAATGAATAAATGTCAACCCAAGATTGAAAATTGATAAAGGTATATGGTTAATATTTGAATCTACCCTCCACAGACAATGGCACCTCGAATGAACTATCAACAACCAATATAATTTATTAATTTGTGAAGACATGTATACATCTGTATGCATGGTAGATAATTAATTGAACAGTTTAGCCATCCACCAGTGGTCACTACATTCAGATTTCTAAACAGTCATACATGTACAGTATGTGGAGAGTGGATTGCAACTAAATCACCCACAGAGTGGAGTTATCACCCAAACTATAACTTTCAACTATTGTACAGATCAACAAAAACACAAGCAATGTTTCAGCCAATGGACCTCCGGATTAAACCCGGAGGTCCATTGGCTGAAACATTGCTTGTGTTTTTGTTGATTTAACCCGGAGGTCCATTGGTAGAAAATTTGCTTGTGCTTGTTACATGTATGCTTTAAAACAAATTTGCAATTATTGCTTGGGTGGAATCTCCACTCTGTGGGTGATTTAGTGGTAATACACTCTCCATATACTGTATAAGCATTAGAACACCAAGGAGATTCTCTAGAATGGTGTTTCTGAGAAATTTAGCATAAATCAAGTGGACAAAAATAAAAAAAAGTTAAAAAATCAGCGACACAGCAACGTGATGTCATTCATCAGTTCATGGTAATGTAAAGTGATTTTCAGTACCAGTCTTTTCGACCCCTGCAAGGAAATACATGTCCATTTCAGTACAGCACATATGATCACAAAAGTAGTCTCTTGAGGCCTTAAATTTCGTCTAAATTTTGGAGGATCCATTTGGATTTTTGCGAAAATGGTTGTGGGAATCCATTCCTGTTACGAGTGTCCCAGGATCCCATGAGGCCACCATGGTTGAACGCCTGATGTACACTGATAACACATGTTAACCCTTTACCCAACAAAACTTTTTAATTTTTTGAATTTGATAATTTTTTGAAAAATAAACAACATTTACTAATAAAACCTTACAAATATGGCTGTCACTGCAATTCTATTGACAAAATGTCAGGATATTTCAGGTCATGTTAGTTTTGTATTTAGTTTAAACAATGTTTATTGAAAAATTGAAAAATGGCTGGTAGTTACATGTAACAAATATAATTTATGAAATATACATGAACAATAGAAGGTATTGCACTTTTGTGTAGTTAACTGTAATAACAGGATTCGAATCAAGCCTAAGGCTTATGTAAGTCATCTCCTAAGAGCGTAAAGTTACAACATAATAATTTATGGTTTAGAGTGATACAATAGACAGGGTTCATACAGAATTAACAATTTGAAATTCAAGGCCTATTTAGGGCTTTTTTAGGAACAGACATATAAAATTGAGGGCCATTCATTAATTATTTAAATCCCCCTGCATTTGGTAATTAATTCTTTCCCAAAACATTATGTGTGCAAAAATTACAATGTTTCTTGATTGTTGTATTTTATTTGTTTTAATCCAACCCTCAAGTGAAATAAGGTACCATCAGCAATGCTTTAGCATTGCAGATGGCACCTTGTTGCACTAAAAGGATGAATTATTTGGGAAAACATAAAAACAAATGTGACAATTATATATAGTTTCATTAATTACTACTACAGGAGCAAAATCACTTTCCATTACAATTGTTTTTGGCTGATTACATGGCAAGTCTATTAGTGGTAGCGTATTGTTAGCAGGGGTAGAGACTTTTAGAGAACAGCAAAGTATGTGTTGATTTGAACAAATTTAATTTGCAGAATCAGTGGAAAATTACTTCGAAACATACATAAAGTGCTGATTAATAGTCACTTTATTGACAGGCTCAACGAATAAAACAGTTACACTGCCCATATAACAGGTTCCCACATGCAGACAGAATAAAATTTAAGGACTTTTCAAGGTAGTTTGCCAATTTTCAAGGGTTTTTCAAGACAATTACAGGTTTTAGGGCTTTTTAGGGCTTTGGTTGACAATTCAAGGACTTTTCAAGCCTGTATGAACCTTGATTGAGGTACATCTATTTTCAAGCTGGTTAAAGAGCCTGGAGAGAAAAACAAGTTAAATAAATAAGGAAAGTGGGGTCAGTTGGTCAATGCCATGATCCCAATGATCTGGCAGGTTGAGACTTGATTGGCAGGGCGGTCTCTTAACAGGGTTCTTACAGTCAAGGACCAAAAAAATTCAAGGACTTTTCAAGGACATATCAGCATTTTCGAAGAATGTTTTTTTAAAATGTACATTTGGAATATAACTTTTTTTAGAAGCCTTACTTGCTTTAAAAATGTCTTCTACCGCATCCTTCTAAATTCCAGAAAAACGGCACTTCTAAAACGCACTGTAACAAATTAAGGTGCTTACAGAATGACACCCAGTTAAATAATGCCTGAACTTTAATTCCTCATTTTTGGTAATCATCCGATTATTCATTATTTATGCTCGTTTTTTTTTTTCGTTTTTCAACAAGCCAGAAAATAAGCAATCTGTCAATTGCAGAATGAGGTTTCTTGAGGGCAAATTTGCTGATGCTATCCCATATCCTATGGGTACCTCTTTCTGTTCAGGTTTGAGACCCTGATTCAGACTCAGTTTCACAGAGGGTACATTTAGTGATGTGCAGGGTAACATCACCAAATTCACCCTCTGGGAACCTCATTTTCAAGGATGTACACACCCTGCTCTAGTAATTCACGTCGCGATTAATCGGGAAGATCAGTCATTACTTGGCAGTTAATTCCCCGGGTAGTTTACCCTGCTTATCTAGCCTTGTATTTGTTAATTTGCTGTCTCTATGTTAGGTAAAGGGTTAAATTGACACAATTGTTGTCACGCATATCCTTAGCAGAGGTGCACTGAGAATCTACATGGTCCGCATGAATCTAGGATCCGCATGAAAAAATTGGATTCTCACTGGTTCTGTTGAGCGAATCTTTGCTTGAATCGATTCTTGGATTCTTCGAAATATAAGCCTGTCTCTTTCGTTATCTGATCGAGACACACTTACACATGTTGGTTGAGTTTTTATAAATAAAAGACTAAATCAAAATCACAACAAAAAACCCCCAAAAATACAAATGGAAGAGGCATCTCAGATTTAACCCTTTACCCAACGAATCACCCGCATCCGCCCACGTAATATGCAAATTCAGCAGTTGAAAAAATATGATTTTTCAAAAAATTTCAACAAAACCATATCATGTGACCCCTCGTTGGAATGAGCTCATTCCAACGAGGGGTCACATGATATGGTTTTGTTGAAATTTTTTGAAAAATTTGAAAAAATTATATTTAAAATAATAAATTTTGATATCGTCTGCGTTGGGTAAAGGGTTAATGTTTGAGCATTGCTTTTTCAACAAGTGAGATTCCCAGTACAGCTAGGGCCCTACAAATCTTTGAGGATTCGATCTGATTTGATATCATCATGTAGATTTGGTTTGATTCCATCCAAACCTCAGGATTCAAGATTTTCAAAGAAAACCTGGAGGGTTGAAAAAACAGGGTTCACAAACAAGGTGATGTGCACCATTCGATGGTATATTGTATGAACATTAAAGACTGATGGATGTGCAAGTATACATGTATGTAGGACAGATGTCTCAATGTTATGTGTGACATTCGAGACTATTGCCAAGTCATAATTTGGTAGTTTCTAGGCATAAACACCCTTGTCGCATGTACAGTTAAAACTAGAAGTCCTGTCATGAAATGCGCACAAATAGCACGTCGATCTACTCGTTAATTTACGCGTTACGACCACAGTAAGGCTATCAAATTATGTACATATGGCCTACATGTATGCACAAGTAATGTTTCAGCCAATGGACCTCCGGGTGACCCGGAGGTCCATTGGCAGAAACATTGCCTGCATTTGCTATGAGTAGCCAGGAGAACCTGCAGTGCTTTGGATGCTATTCGATAGGGCAATTGCGAACAATTCCTACGCGCAAATTAAGCCTATATAAGCGCACAGTTCATGACAGGACTTCTAGTTTTAACTGTAGCAATTAGGCATGTTTCTTTCTATTAGTGCATCCATCAACCTGCAACAAAGATACACATAGCAAATTATTACAACTGAGCAAGGGTAGATCATTCACGGAAAATGGAAAACTCGGTTCAACCTCCCATTCCGAGTTATCAATACTGCGTACAAAATCTTACTTGTCAACGGGCAGGACCAAAATTCTTGCCGTTCGCATTACAAAGGCAAATACTCCCCGACGAATGTCATTTGAACAAATTTCATCCTACACCTCAAAAAGAAGCTAAGTACCAAATATCAAGTGATTGTACCCATCAGTTCATGAAAAGAAAATTTTTCAAAACTTGGGGGCATTTTCCCACACACATGTACATGTACCATATGGGGCGGGGCAACTTGATCTGAACAAAAACATAATGAGCTGTCATAACAAACAATTAAGGCACATGGAGGGTGGATTGTAAGTAAATCACCCATGGAGTGGAGTTATCACCCAATGTATCACTTTCAAATTCTGTACATTTGGACAAAAACACAAGCAATGTTACAGAAATGGGCCTCCGGGTTTAACCCGGAGGTCCATTGGCTGGAACTTTGCCTGTGCTTGCTATGCTTTGCAACAAACTTGCAATTATTGCTTGGATGGAAACTCCACGCGGTGGGTGATTTAGTGATAATACACTCAGGGCTCGCAAATAGGGTCGCCCGACGTCCCGGGACAACCAGAAATTCCTCTTGGGCAACCAAAAATTTTATTCCCTCTGCCCGACGTACAACTAGATTTCTTCTGTCCGATTTTGATCCGATAACCAATGTAAAGGCAAAAGGGCAGCGCTATACTCTAAAATCGCTACTGAGTGTGCAATCTTTTTGCCAGATTTTCATCTTTTGACTCCAAAACACAGGTTATAACTCATTTGAACGAGCGTGAAACGCTCGTTCAAATGAGGGGTCATAACCTATGTTTTGGAAGCAAAAATTGGGAATGTTTAGTTACACAAAAAAATTTTTCCGCAAGTGTTGTCTGCTCCAAGCAATGGGTATTGGGTTAAAATTTTAGGTAATGAACTGACAATGATTTCACAATGTCGGGCTACCATTTTCTCGGATGGGCAGCCAGATCTCAAAAGAAGCCTGCCCGACGGGCAACCACTTTTTCTCACTATTTGCGAGCCCTGACACTCTCCACGTACTGTACCTCAAATTTCGCTGAAATTGGTTCAGCAGTTTTGGAGGAGAAGTTGCAAATACCATGTTCATGGATGACGGATGGTTGACAGATGGACGATGGAGAGTGATCACTATAGGTAACAATGACTTTCAGTCAGGTGAACTTATAATACATGTAGCCCTCAATAACTTCTTTGAAGATTGAAGGAGGAGTGTTAATAACAGAATTGTTGTTGACTGAATGCCCTTTTCAAATGCATTTTACCTTCGCAAAATTGATTTCCAGTCAACTCTTATCGTGCAAATTATATCCTGAATGTCTCATAAAGCATTAACATGTAGAAGTTTATTTGATGGAAAAAAAAACAAGGGACTGATATCAAGAAATTATTAAGGTGAATATTTATAAGGGTATATTTTGTTCACATGATCCAGTAACATACATGTATCTCTACAGCAGTACAGGGAAACTTTACAAAATAACAGTGGGATTGTTTTTTTCAACCTGATGAATAAAATTATATTTAACCCTATGACACGAATAACATAGAAATTTCCAGAAGCAATTTTTCCCCATAATGCAACAACATTTTGGAATTTAACCAATTCATTCTTGATTGTCAGAGCTCAGACCTCTGGTCAAACAATACTGAATTGGTTAGTGTTAAACCGATGATTGGAACTGGCCACCACAATCGGTCACTTGTGGGCAATCAGATGACAACGACAATGGCTCCTGGAACATCGGTTCAACCGATTGTTGCCAAGCATTTTGTGATGATTCATAAACCACATTTTATCATCTTCTGCAATTGTTCAATTGTTAATGTAAAATGCTGTCAATGATACCATTCAATAAAGCTGAATGAAAGTGTCAATGACACTGTAGCTCAACTTGTCAAGACATGTACATGTATAGTATGTGACACAGCAATGACAAACATCTAGGTAATGTCCTGATAACAAATGTACATATAAAGTATTGTAACGGTCTGTACATAAATACTGACTGGTGCCTGTAACAAATGTATAGGTAAAGTATTGTAAAGGTGGGTGACAGTCAGATGCTAAATAGAAAAGAAATCTTTGAGTCCCAGAGTGGGTCTGACTGAACCCCAAAATATTTGTTCTCATAGCACAGTGATAACAAAGGCACCTCAAAACACACTCATTCCTGTACCAAGGTGAAAACAAAGGTACCCAAGAAGTTTCATGAAGATCATTTCATAAATACGAGCTGTATAGAAGTTGTGACAAAAAACTGATTGGACCTAATTTCGGTACAAAATGGCCACTAGCAGCCATCTTGAATTTTGGACCGCACCCAGAAACACTCGTTCTCGTCCCAAGGTGATAACAAAGGTACCCAAGAAGTTTCGTGAAGATCAGTTGATAAATACAGCCTCTAGCCCAAGCCGTTTTGACATGTGCACTTACAGTGTATAAGTAGAACTAAATAAATCAAAATTCATCTAATTTGCATAATTTCTGCACGAGAAAAAAACCTGTACTATATGTAATGTATTCCATGTTACTAAACATTCATACAAAATTTATTATTTAAAAGTAACTGGGATAAACCGGGATTCCCGGTGTTGGTCAAAGAAATGAAAGTGTCAATGACACTGTAGCTCAACTTGTCAAGACAAAGACATGTACATGTATAGTATGTGACACAGCAATGACAAACATCTAGGTAATGACCTGATAACAAAGGTACATATAAAGTATTGTAACGGTCTGTACATAAATACTGACCGGTGCCTGTAACAAATGTATAGGTAAAGTATTGTAAAGGTAGGTGACAGTCAGATGCTAAACTAGAAAAAAATCTTTGAGTCCCAGAGTGGGTCTGACTGAACCCCAAAATATATGTTCTCATAGCACAATGATAACAAAACACACTCGTTCCTGTCCCAAGGTGAAAACAAAGGTACCCAAGAAGATTTGTGAAGATCAGTTCATAAATACGAGCTGTATAGAACTTGTGACAAGAAAATGGATTGGACCAAATTTCGGTACAAAATGGCCACTGGCAGCCATCTTGAATTTGGACCGCACCCAGAAACACTCATTCTCATCCCAAGGTGATAACAAAGGTACCCAAGAAGTTTTGTGATGATCGGTTCATACATACAGCCTCTACCCTGAGCCGTATTGACATGTGTGCTTACATTGTGTAAGTAGAACTGAATAAATCAAAGTTCATTTAATTTGCATAATTTCTGCACGAAAAAAAAACCCCTTACAATATGTGATGTAGTCCATGTTAGTAAACATTCATACAAAAATTTATTCAAATCAAAACTTTCATACACAAGTTCTGTACAAAAGACTGATTGCACTGATTTTTGGTACAAAATGGCTGCTGGTGGCCATCTTGAATTTCGCACCACACCCAAAAACACTCGCTCTCATCCCAAGGTGATAACAAAGGTACCCAAGAAGTTTCGTAAAGATTGGTTCATAAGTATGGCCTCTAGTCTGAGCCGTATAGAAGTTGTGTACAAATAACTGATCAGACCTAATTTCGGTACAAAATGGCCACTGGCAGCCATCTTGAATTTTAGACCGCACCCAGAAACACTCGTTCTCGTCCCAAGGTGATAACAAAGGTACCCAAGACATTTTGTGAAGATCAGTTCATAAATACAGACTCTAACCCGAGCCGTATTGACATGTGTACTTACTGTGTGTAAGTCGCACTGAAAAAATCAAAGTTCATCTAATTTGCATAATTTCTGCACGAGAAAAAAACCCGTATTATATGTGATGTATCCCATGGTACTAAACATTCACACACAAAATTATTCAAATCAGCACATTCATATGGAAGTTCTGCGCAAAAATCTGATCGCACCTAATTTTGTCTAAAATGGCTGCCATCGGCCATCTTGAATTTCGGACCGGACCCCAAAACACTCGTTCTCGTCCCACGGTGATACCAAAGGTACCCAAGAAGTTTCGTAAAGATCGGTTCATAAATACGGCCTTTAGCCCGAGCCGTATTGGCATTTGCACTTACAGTGCTGAAAGTAACACCAAAAAACATCAAAATTAGTCTAATTTGCACAATTTATGCACGAGAAAAAAACCCGCATTATATGTGATGTATCCCATGGTACTAAACATTCATACAAAAAATTATTCAAATCAGAGCTTTCATATGGAAGTTCTGTACAAAAAACAGATTTCTGCATCGTCGGTACAAAATGGCGGCTGGCAGCCATCTTGAATTTCGGACCGCACCCAAAAACACTCGTTCTTGTCCCACGGTCATAACAAAGGTACCCAAGAAGTTTCGTAAAGATCGGTTCATAAATACGGCCTCTAGCCCGAGCAGTATCCAATTGTTGACGTACGGACAGGCGGCCAGACGGACAACGGGCCATGACAAAAGCTCAAATTTGGCTTCGCCAAAGTTGAGCTAAAAATCACTGGGTCATGCGGTGTTTTTCTGTGTAAAGGATTAGTTACATAATCGATTTTCACGTCTCTAGACTGACTCTACTTGCTACTGAATAACGGTTTCTGTCGTGTTCGTTTCTGGATTATTAATCTCACCACCACGTTCCTTAAGAGAACATTCCCCGATGTGAGAGTTCTACGGGGGACACGGTAGTTTGATGAGGACCATATGCGAAACATAAACTTGAAGCGTATCTCGGGACTTTTGCGTTTGAAAAATTTTCATGTGGCACAAATCATAACAATCATTGTTACCGAAAATAGAATGTTACCAAAAATAGACCCGAAAAATGCTACCACAACCTCTCCCCCACAGTATTTTTCCATCAGAAAATTGTCATTTCCCCAGTGACATTTCACCCCGTGAGTTGGGATAGAACAGCAGTACATTATTCGGTTAACGTGCTATAGCGATTGACCCCTGTACTTTCTGGTGGCACCTTCGGCACTGACAGTGAAAAATGAAGTCCACTGTGCTTTCAACAACTTGTTTCGGGTATGAGGTGGGAATGGGTTCTTGAACCCATAAAAAACAACAACAAAATCCCCATGCAACAAACAGTGATTTTATTAACAGAAACGCCAATAATTTGTGGATATTTCCCAAGCGTTAAAAACAAATGGCGTCGTACTATGTTCACACGTGTACATGTACAAGTCCAGCATCCCACACAATCACAACTCGTCGTCACAGGACAACCGAATATCTAATTCAGTGGTGACAAAATTCCACCTGTCTTCTTTTCTTTCACAATATATGTGGGTGCATGTTTTGCAATATATACATCTCGTCCAGCAGATTTTACGACCCAGACGTTTCGGCCCACCTTTTTATGCAAAGTGAACATTACAGCCATTAAATATTTATTAAACTGGACCAGACTGAAATGTCCGCTTTGTTAAAAAAAAGGCGGCCTGAAACATTCGACCACAATGCTTTGAGTAAAAAAACACACTCACCCCCGCCACCATTCGGACAAAAGCCCACATAAGGGATGGCTGTACAAATCACAACTGATTAATTTCATAGCACAATCTGTCAGGGCAAAGCCAGCCTAAATATAGGGGCAAGGGGCCTCATATTTAAAGATATTGTAAGTTCAAAATATATTCCACATCAAGGCGAAAAACCCACGTGAATTTCACTTCTCTGTAAAGCTGGACATAGAAAAAAACACACGTGGTGTATATCCAGCTTTAGCGCAGGGACCCAGGGGAGAAACGGTATGTTAGATAAAGTCTAATCATCTCGTTTAATTTATACAGTAGTCGGAGTCTTACGAGACGTAATCGGTTGATGTCAAGATGTCGTCACGGTAAATTGAGAAACGAGATTCTAAAAGATAGAAATGTCGTGTCATCATAAGTTATAACAATCATGGCAAGAACGAATCGGTTTTCTAGACAAGTGAAGTCAGCGTTAAGTCACGCGTGAGATAACTTATATTGATTCTGCCTCGATACACGTCATCTCCCACCGTTTTGACAGGTGGACAGATGAGCGTCGGTCCACCTGACAGTTTAGGGTAAAAAGTATATATACCTGGAAGAGCAGAGCATTAGACACACACTTGGGGTCACACACGCGTTGGTGAAGTCCAGGACAGGCGGACTCTGTTTCCTGGCATAAGGGTACCTTCGATCACAGGACCCTGAAACGGCTGGAATCGCCAGAGAGGGCATTCCATGATTGATTTAGCTTAAAGTTGATAGGCGGCTACGGGGCCGAATTCGTGAGAAGGAACACCCCAGGTGGAACGTTAAAGTTTAGATTGTCGAGTAGCAGGTATCGTCCTGCAATAGTCAGAAGTGTAGGTTAATTGTATTGTGCGTATTAACCCTTTGAAGCGTCAGCCTGATTGCGTTCTGAGTAGTTTATTTTGCTGTCGAAGCATCGTAATACCGACTGGAGATCGGTGTGAGTGACAATTTCGCCCTAGCACAAAAAGGGCATTTGTGAATCGTGAATTCAACCAGGAACGGTGAATATTTCAATAGGACTTTCACGGAGGACTTTCAAAAGGCACATAAGGTATGAGTAGACAATATCTGACCCAAATCAGAAGTATGGTGTCTTTATAGATGACGAATATTGCTGGTCGGGACCCTCCGACAGCCAGAGGTACAGTTACGCGCAGACGTTGACATTCGAGCCTAAGCAGGTGAAGCTCTTATGGCGAGCTCACAGTAATAACATTTCAGATTTGTGAAGCTCTTATGACGAGCTCACGGTAGTAACATTTCCAGTGTGTGTAGACTATAGTGCCAGTACAGGGCTATAGAATGACTATATGATTGTTTAGAATTATTTAACCGTAGTGACCCATTTTCTGTGAAAAGAATTGAATTGTTGATTGTTGAAATATTGAAACGGATTTATTTTTATGTGTAAATAAAAGAAGCGTTGTTACTTTAAATCATTCTTTCCATTATACAGCCTGAAGTGATTAGGAATCACTCCTAACGGAAATCGAACCTATTTCAGGACAATTTGGCAGAGAAGGAATCACGGCGTCGGTCTAACTCAGCTCTCTGCGCCGAGTTCGCGACACTTGGATTCCGACCCTCCACGTTGGTCTAATTTTCCCGCAACTTCATCAGCGGGACTAAATAACCCCACGTCAGCCCAGGCCTTACGGGGCCTTAGGTGTTCCCTGACATTGATTGGCGAGGCTACCAGGATATTTCTAAAAGGTAAAAAATGGCTATATGGAAATTTTGTTTTATTTTAACGGCGGTTCTGTTTAGGTTTTGACGCGTTCGGTCAGTTGATGCCGTTCAAGGGTTTAATATCGCAATACAGTAGTCCCCAAAAGGATACTTAATAGCCACTATAACTGCGGTAGGTTTCAGAATATTTGGTGCGTTTAATTACGTTAAATTACAGAGGTAAATTAGGATCAATTGCCATATTTTTTTTTCTTTCTTTCTTTTCCTTCTTCATTCTTTCTGACGAGAGTTGAAGATAGAAAGAAAAAATCAAAATGGATGTTGTTACACCCCTCGCCCAACTGGTATCATTAGGCAAGGAAATGGGCCTTGAGGGAGCTGAACTTCAGAAGTTCGTTAAAGATGAGCAGAAACGTGAGGCCAAGGAGATTGCCTTACGTAATGAGGCAAAAGAGCGGGAGATTCAGTTAGAAAGGGAGAGAGAGAATGAGACGAGAGAGAGGGAAGCCCAATTAGCAAGGGAGGCAAGGGAGGCAGAACGGGAGCTCGAACAACAGAGGCACGAGAGAGAATTAGAGCTCCTCAGAGCAAGGGCCGATGTGGAGAATGAAAGTCGGCGCTCAGGGGATGGGAGTGCAGGGGTAGCAATTCATGCCCCACGCCCCCATCTCGCTCATTTCAATGAAAACACAGATGACTTGGACTCGTACTTGGAGAGGTTCGAGCGTTTTGCCTCCAGTCAAATGTGGCCAGAAGACACATGGGCTATGTGCTTGAGCCCTTTGTTGTCAGGTAAAGCCCTCGAGGCTTATACCAGTATGCCTCCTGCACTTCTTACTGACTACAGTGAGCTGAAGAATGCCATCCTTCGGAGATACCAGCTCACTGAAGAAGGATTCCGGACCAAGTTCCGAGAAATTAAGCAGGAGAAGGGAGAAACAGTACCTCAGTATTTTGCCCGAGCTAGGCGGTACTTTGACCGCTGGACTGATCTCGCAGAAGTGAATGAGTCGTATGGAGCCCTGCGAGATCTATTTCTCCGAGAGCAGTTTTTAACTACATGCTCCAAGGAATTGGGCCTGTTCATCAAGGAAAGGGGTCCGCCCACCTATGATGAGATGGCAACTGTGGCAGAACGCTACATCGAGGCCCACGGTGGGAGTGTAAACGCACCCAAATTGGCTAGGGGTGGGGCAAACGGGTTGGCAATGGCACCCGTAAGGCAACACCACCCCGACCCTCCTGCGTCGCAGACCAGCCGGAAGGGGAGCGCTCCCAAGGACACCACTTGTTTTATCTGCAACAAGCGGGGTCATATTGCCAGGGACTGCTGGCAGAAGCAGGTAAGGACCACTGGGAACATTAGACCACCTCAGCAGGGGGTCGGGAACGCAGCACCAAGGGGTTGGAAGCAAGGTGACCGCGTAGATCCGGGGCCCAGTAGACAGACGGCAGCGTTCTGTCAAACTATCGGTCCAGAACACAGTCCCCTCCGGGAATGTATACAAGAGGGAGAATTGAGGCTGGAAGGCGGGAAGGTCGTCCCGATAATAAGTGGCATGTGTGAGAGGCTCACAACTTCGCAGGAGAAGGTTGATATGCCAGTGTACCCAGGGTATGTGGGACAAAGGGAGATCCGTCTGCTCCGGGATTCTGGGTGCTCCTCTGCAGCGGTTAGAAGGCAACTGGTTGACGACAAGCAATTGTTGGGGCGTGACCATTTGTGTATTTTGATAGATGGGACCGTTAGAAGGTTCCCCATCGCGAGGATAACGGTGGATACCCCATTTTATCGTGGCGAAGTGGAAGCCATGTGCATTGAATCACCTGTGTATGACCTGGTCATAGGTAATATCCCAGGGGTGAGGGCAAACCCTGATGAGTTATGGTCCAGGGATAGGGGGCCAAGTGAGGGCCCAACGAGTAATGAAGGGAAGGTTCCCAGGGGGAACCAATCCGATGGTCCAGGGGATGGCCCCTACATGACGAAATGTCGGGAAGTTTCAGGAGGGACGACTCCTGTCCTATTAGGGAGAAGGGGCCGCAGGCGGTCCAGGCGAAACGCCAAACAGCGAGGGAACCCAATGGGATCATTGGGGAAAGACCCTCAAGCAAATTTATGTGGGGGAGTTGAGCGCTCCAAGAAGTCGGTGTCACCCGTGTGGAGAGGGGAGGCCAGACCCACGCAAATGGCTGGGCAAACTTCCCCAGAATTGAGAGGGCACGGGTCAACACAAGTTGAGTATGTTAAAGTGGATGGGACCGCTAAGGTGGGCGCCCAGGGGACCGAGAAAAGGGTCCACAAATCAAAGGAGAAGCATCCTAGGTGGCGGAGACCACGTAGAGAGTGCCGGGGGCGCACAGCGCCCAATGTGCGCAAGAAGTCGTCGCAATGGACCGGGGGGTCGACGGCACAAGGGCCAAGGACGGCCAGTGTCGTTCGAACGACGGTAATCGCCGGGACGAGTGAGCCTGGGGGATATAGCGCCAAGGGAAGCTCTTGGGAATGCGACAACGACAGGGTATGGGGACCCTGGTGGAATACCCGTAGAAATGACGGGGCGAGAAATAGAGGTGTGTCAAGGGTTACCCAAGGGGATACTGGGAACCGGGCCCCTACCAATGGTCGGTGGTTATGAAGAAGCAATAGTTGGGTGGCTGTGGGCCTGGTGTCTAGGACGGGGGCTCCAGTCGCAAATATTTTTGTGGGTGAGGTGATGGGCTTCGTAAACTCGGTGTTAAGGCCCGGAGGAATTTTCTTATTTTATTATTATTATTGCTCTGACTGCTGACTAGAGTTGGTTGTGAGTGCGAATGTGAGATACACTGCCCTGTCTGTCGCGTGTGCGTGGACGGGGAGCCTGTGTGTCGAGTTTTGTAAGTACGGGATGCACAAACCCGGTGTTAAGGCCCGGGGAAACCGCGCTTGTTTTTATTGACGAGAGTTTGTTGTGAGTGTGAGGCACACTAACCCCATCTGTCGCAAAGGCGCGGTCGGGAAATCTGCGTGTTGAATGTGTGAGTGTGTGAGGCACAATTTTAATCCCCTGGTTGAGCTTTGCGAGGGTGAGGCTCAACATAATGCAGGGGTCGTTTGCCCCTTCACAAGACATAGGGGAATGGGAGACGAAGTTACACTCCGTTGGAATTAACCCATCTGACGCAAAGGCGCGGACGGTGTTACTCGTCGGAGTGAGTGCCAAGTGAACTGTTTGCAAAATGGGCGAACGTGTATAAAAATGTGTATGTTTGGGTGTAAATATATAGTATTACAGAGAGAGAGAGTGCTGCAAATCTAAGAATAAGGCTACTCTCCATATGTAAACCTGCAAGACGGGAGCATGTGGTAGCGTGTGTGTCGTGGGAATCGACATGGCCGACGCATGAGCCCGGTCATGACCCCCCACGACCACTAGGGTACAGTTTTGTAGTCTTGAACATGATGGTAGATTGTAAAAGGGTGTGAGAGGCGAGCGTGCGTGGCTTTGCCCCTTGCGTTTTAAGAGATACACAGGGTGTTTCTCTCGGGAAGGGAGTTGTCAGGGCAAAGCCAGCCTAAATATAGGGGCAAGGGGCCTCATATTTAAAGATATTGTAAGTTCAAAATATATTCCGCATCAAGGCGAAAAACCCACGTGAATTTCACTTCTCTGTAAAGCTGGACATAGAAAAAAACACACGTGGTGTATATCCAGCTTTAGCGCAGGGACCCAGGGGAGAAACGGTATGTTAGATAAAGTCTAATCATCTCGTTTAATTTATACAGTAGTCGGAGTCTTACGAGACGTAATCGGTTGATGTCAAGATGTCGTCACGGTAAATTGAGAAACGAGATTCTAAAAGATAGAAATGTCGTGTCATCATAATTTATAACAATCATGGCAAGAACGAATCGGTTTTCTAGACAAGTGAAGTCAGCGTTAAGTCACGCGTGAGATAACTTGTATTGATTCTGCCTCGATACATGTCATCTCCCACCGTTTTGACAGGTGGACAGATGAGCGTCGGTCCACCTGACAGTTTAGGGTAAAAAGTATATATACCTGGAAGAGCAGAGCATTAGACACACACTTGGGGTCACACACGCGTTGGTGAAGTCCAGGACAGGCGGACTCTGTTTCCTGGCATAAGGGTACCTTCGATCACAGGACCCTGAAACGGCTGGAATCGCCAGAGAGGGCATTCCATGATTGATTTAGCTTAAAGTTGATAGGCGGCTACGGGGCCGAATTCGTGAGAAGGAACACCCCAGGTGGAACGTTAAAGTTTAGATTGTCGAGTAGCAGGTATCGTCCTGCAATAGTCAGAAGTGTAGGTTAATTGTATTGTGCGTATTAACCCTTTGAAGCGTCAGCCTGATTGCGTTCTGAGTAGTTTATTTTGCTGTCGAAGCATCGTAATACCGACTGGAGATCGGTGTGAGTGACAATTTCGCCCTAGCACAAAAAGGGCATTTGTGAATCGTGAATTCAACCAGGAACGGTGAATATTTCAATAGGACTTTCACGGAGGACTTTCAAAAGGCACATAAGGTATGAGTAGACAATATCTGACCCAAATCAGAAGTATGGTGTCTTTATAGATGACGAATATTGCTGGTCGGGACCCTCCGACAGCCAGAGGTACAGTTACGCGCAGACGTTGACATTCGAGCCTAAGCAGGTGAAGCTCTTATGGCGAGCTCACAGTAATAACATTTCAGATTTGTGAAGCTCTTATGACGAGCTCACGGTAGTAACATTTCCAGTGTGTGTAGACTATAGTGCCAGTACAGGGCTATAGAATGACTATATGATTGTTTAGAATTATTTAACCGTAGTGACCCATTTTCTGTGAAAAGAATTGAATTGTTGATTGTTGAAATATTGAAACGGATTTATTTTTATGTGTAAATAAAAGAAGCGTTGTTACTTTAAATCATTCTTTCCATTATACAGCCTGAAGTGATTAGGAATCACTCCTAACGGAAATCGAACCTATTTCAGGACAATTTGGCAGAGAAGGAATCACGGCGTCGGTCTAACTCAGCTCTCTGCGCTGAGTTCGCGACACTTGGATTCCGACCCTCCACGTTGGTCTAATTTTCCCGCAACTTCATCAGCGGGACTAAATAACCCCACGTCAGCCCAGGCCTTACAGGGCCTTAGGTGTTCCCTGACACAATCTACATATAAAAATAGCACAATGGACAAGAATAAAGTAGCAAACCACATAAATAGTACATACATGTAAGAAAGCCTGACAAATCTAAAAATAATTTATGTCAGTGACGTTGCTACACCAGCCCCCCCCCCCCCCCCCAATAATTTTTCTGCACCCCCCCAACACTGGCTCAATGTAATTTTCGCATGACGCACAGCACCAAAATGCCTCAGATTCAATCTTAAAACACAAATGGAATATCTGCTCGAGGATGGGGAGGGAGCTAATCCTCTGGCCTGGTCGTTACCCTTCCTTCCATGCCCATAATAAGCATCCTCAACAGGGTCCTATAAACTTTTTTTATACATGGATATCATTGCCCCCCCCACCCCCCTCCCCAGCCCACAAACACACAGGATAGCAGACTCCCTGAAATCCTAGCTCCGCATCCATTTTATGTCATATACACGTATAAAATTTACTTTTCCTGTCATCAGAGAGATAAAAAATTATATTAACAGTGACTTAACCCATTGAACTCTAGTGGCATCTTCCGTGCCAGTTCAACGGCAGCAATTAGAAGTACAGTTAAAACTAGAAGTCCTGTCATGAAATGCGCACAAATAGCACGTTGATATGCGCGTTAATGTCCACGTCATGGCCCCAGTAAAGCTATCAAATTCTGTACATGCGGCCTGCGCACAAGCAATGTTTCAGCCAATGGACCTCCGGGTAACCCAGAGGTCCATTAGCAGAAACATTGCATGTGTTTGCTATGAGTAACCAGGAGAACCTCCCGTGCTTTGGATGCCATTCGATATGGCAATTGCGCGCAATTCCAATGCGCAATTAAGCCTAGACAAGTGCACTATTCGTGACAGGACTTCTAGTTTTAACTGTACATATTCGTTATTTGGGGCAGGGCAATCAATATTATTAACGTGCAGCCCGATTGGGCAGAGCAATCAATATTTTCAACGTGCAGCCTCGGGGCTGCGCGTTGATAATATTGATTGGTCTACCCCACATGTTTACTGAACATCCATCCTATTTAATGATGTTATGGCGTATCATGTTTCTGAACGGAGAAAACGGCCGCTAGTGTTCAAAGGGTTAATCAGTTACATTGTATAATAGACATACTTTGCTGTTTAGTTTTTGGGACGTACATAACGAAATTTTGGTCGGAAGAAATAAATGATGAAATTTCCAATAATTACATCGACCACCTGTACAAAGTAATTCCAGTTGTTAAGGAACTCAATGGAAAAGCTTCAGGCGATCTACCCAAATTTCTTTTCAGATCGGAATCATCGAGAGGAAAGAGTATTGACTATTTTCACACTCTGCTCAGTACACCAGAGAAAAGAGATATTTTTATAAAGAAATCAAAGTTTCATAAAAGAAATTAAAATGTAAAGATGTTTCAAAGTGTTTTGATTTGAATAATTTTGTCAACTGTAAAAAATGTCCGTTAAAATTTCGGTAGAAGTACTTATAACCCCTGAATCGTAATTGAGGCCTGTTATACACGTCTCCCTAATTTATAGTGCTTTAACCCGTCAATAAGTCCATTCAATTATGCGACGGGGAGTACTTTCAAAGAAATGTATTTCGAACTCACAACAGTGGCATAGCCCTGCCCCCACCCCCCATTTTAGCGCACCCCATTCTGTTTGCTCCCTAGATATATATACTTGCCCCCTCCCCCCACTTTCAAAGAAATGTATTCCGAACTCTCAACAGTGACGTAGCCCCCCCCCCCCACCACCACCACCAGAACTTCAGTTTATGGACTCATTCCAGATTAACTTGTATACATGTAGGCAGGCCTATGAGTCAGGCGAGTAGCAAAGATATCAAAGTTGGTGATGGTGGTGGGGGGGCATGTATAATATATCTAGGGAGCATACAGAATGGGGTGCGCTAAAATGGGGGGGGGGGGGTGGGGGGTGGGGGCTACGCCACTGTTGAGAGTTCGAAATACATTTCTTTGAAAGTACTCCCCTGTCAGGCGGTGAACTTTGATATGAACTGTTGTCGGTAAGATCAGCGTGGAAGGGCTTTGCTATGAACTGTTGTCGGTAAGATTGGCGCAGAAGGGCGGTATTTTTTATTAAACAAAACACTGCGAAACTTCAGTTCATGGACTCATTCCAGGGAAACTTGTATACATATCGGGAGGCCTATGAGCCAGGCGAGTAGCAAAGACATCAAAGTTGGTGGGGGAGGGGCAAGTGTAATATATCAAAGGAGCATACAAAATGGGGTGTGCTAAAATGGGGGGGGGGGGGGGGGGGGGGGGTCACTACGCCACTGTTGTGAGTTCAAAATACATTTCTTTGAAAACACTCCCCTGTTAGTATGGTTTTGTTGAAATTTTTTGGAAAAAATTAAAAAATGATAATTAAAATAATAAATTTTGATATCGTCTGCATTGGGTAAAGGGTTAACCAGAGATACACTGTATTCACTGTTATCAATATTCGTGTTGTGTAATTCCACCTCAAAACTTAAAAGTGTCATTATTATTTCATTTATTTATTAATTTATTGGTGTTTAATCCTTTACCTAACGAATTGACCATATCTGCCCACGTAATATGCAAATTCAGCAGTTGAAAAAATATTATTTTTCAAAACATTTCAACGAAACCATATCATGTGACCCCTAGTTGGAACGAGCTCATTCCAACCAGGGGTCACATGATAAGGTTTGTTGAAATATTTTGAAAAATTTGAAAAAATATATTTAAAATAATAAATTTTGACATTGTCTGCATTGGGTAAAGGGTTAAGGTCACATACTTATGCACAATGGCTAATCGTGACCGCGACAGTTTTATGGGTGGAGGAAGCCGGAGTACCTGGAGAGGACCACTGAGCATCGACAAGCAACTGTCAGCTCCTCAACATTCTAACTCTGTTCAGGCTCCGCCCAAGCAGGGTTACAGCGGTTGAAGATGCGCACCATCGACGTGCAGTATGTCTTAGTATACAGCATCATCGTGCCCCCATGTAAGCAACCAGGATAAAGTGCCTTGCCCAAGGACACAACACGGGTCATCCTGGATGGGGATCAGACTTGGGACCTCTAGCATACATGTAGAAGTCCAACAGTTCACCACTGAGTCACAATGCTCCCAAAAGTGTCATTAAACCCAATAAATACACTTTACATAGTAAAATGATTTATGTCAGACGATCTAAGAGTTCACCAATAGTTCAATAACTAACAGGTGCAAGTTCAATTTGCTTTGAACTATGCTCCTCACCTCGTGATGAACCCATTGTTTTGGAAGTATACTGTCAGTCTAAACTTTTCACAACCCACATGTGTTGTTAATAATTAGCCAATCATAATGAACTTGCTCCAGGGGGCGCCAGTGGCAAAGGGTCTCGCTTGGCGTCCCCTAGAGCAAGACGCATCATTCTTTGTTTTATCACACAGAAGAAAAGTTCAACTGCAATTTTTGTTTATGCTGTTAGAAGGAGGATTTTTCACTCGATATCTGGTTAGTACAAAATTTGTTACCAAAGATACGTTTTTCCTACAACTTATTAACAACCATGGTATTACAGGTTTTGATCTTTGGTAGCAGTTTTGTTACAAGGTTTGCAGATTTTCTTGCTCCTCTCACCCCTGGCTCGCGGACGCCATTAGCTTTTCCTTTTGCAGAAGCACTTCGTTTTCATCAGGAAATCCAGGAGGTGGATGTAAGGCTGTTCGGCATTAGTGGTTTGACCCTCGGTGCGATTACTGGTTCCCACCAAAGGCAGAAACGGGCCTTTTTGCCGAATATTGTGGTACTGGTCCTAGGCAGTAATGACCTGGCCTCGTCCCCGGAGTCAGTTTGCAAGGAAATCAAAGATTTCGTCTGTTATCTTGAACGATGTGTTTTTGTGAAAGAGATTTTTGTTTGCGAAGTGCTTCATCGTTTCCGCATCAAGCTTCCAGTTCCTGGCCAGGTATTTTCGACGGACCCTGCGGTTGTTGAGGGTTTTAATCGTAAAGTCGACCGATTGAACTCACAACTTTCGCAGGAATTGAGGGGCTATGTAGCCGCGGTGCAATTTTGGCGACAGCGGCGCTTGGTTGCGTCGGTTCAGTCCAAGGTTTCTGACGGCGTGCATCTGAATGCCCAGCGGATGAAAGCATTCCGTAAGAATATCAGAGATGCCATTACCTCGGGTATTCGGGCCCTCAGGGCCGGTGCGTCTCCATGAGCGTCCTCTCTATCAGCGTTGGTTCACCTCAATGTTTCCTTTCCGGGTTTCTTCTTGGACTCGATGGGGGCGGTCGGCTACTTGTTTTGAGGTTGGCCCGTCTAGTGGTGCTTTTCCGGTGGTTTCGATTGCTTGCTTGGACTCTGTATGCATTGTTCCACGTGTGCGGCGTCGTCTGATACCTTTTGATTCTCCTGTGGTGTCACGATAATACCATCAGTCAAATCTCTATGCAATCCGGCCATTTCCAGGTCGCGCTCGCGGCGAGTATATTCCTGTAAATTGTCTCATTTGTTAGGTGCTTCCCGTGTTGTACCCCTTAGCATGTAGTTGTTCTGTGACTTCTCCTATTTGCCTTGACTCCCTTTTGTCAATCCCTCATTTCCATTTATTTCGGGAGGATTAGGTGGCTTTCGGTGGCATTCGGTGGTTTGGTTTATTTAGTATGACCCTTATCTTTTTGGTTTTAGTTTGCGCATTACCGGTGTGGATTTTTTGGGTCCCACAGGGCTGCGGTGTTTCTTTGGCTGTTTACGGTGCGTTCCGCGGGCATCTGCTTTGCTTGTTCCCTGTTCTCGCAACTGTAATATCCGTCCTGGCTTTGTAACGTGTTATTGTCTCGGGTTGTTTGTTACATTGTAATTCACGAACGAGTTGTGACCACCATATTTTCAATGTTTACAAATTACAGCTATTATTATTGTTTTGGGGACTTGGTTTTACGACTCCTGTACCACCTCTCTACACGTGGTTCCAACTCTGATCCAAATTCGAATGCACCTAGCTGGCATCCCAGTGGAGAATCGCTAATTTTATCGTCTCGATATTTACGTGCTAGCCTATTTGCAACAATCAATATCCGATTTTAAGGGCCTGTATAAGTAATGAAATTTTGTTTATTTTGAAAATTCTCACCTCTGATATTTCTTCAATTCAAATTAAATATACACAAAATGTACATCAAAATGAAGGTTGGAATGTATAGAACATGAAATACATGTGTAATCAACTCATAGAGTCGACTGTAGGCACCACTGGCTCCTGGAAGTCTGCTACCGTATTCGCACCAGAACTGATAATTTAATAATATTTCACGAAAACAACTTGTGGCCAAATGTGCTTTACATATCCAAGAACAAAGCTAGGGGATAAAAGTTCTTCAAAACACAGCGACAGAGCTGCATTGAGGGAAATTCCAAAGCCTTTGCTTTTGTTTACGTATGAGTATACTTTCGATTTCCAGTCGACGTCATCGGACAGAAAAAGCCTGTAAAAACAACGCCGTCTAAAATCAAATAATGAAAAAGATCGCCTTCATACAGTACTGTTATTAGATAGAGATTGCACAGTTGCCATATTCAATGCAAGGTATCATGATACCTGTTGAAATTTCTCAGAATTACGATTTTGTTTTTTGATGGAAATTCGTGGTAACGACTGATTTGCGCATGTCTGTCGAGCATGGAAACCATCTTCAATAAAAAATGCAGACAGTGTTGTCCTTTTCCAAAATGCAGACCTATCGCTGTATTTGAAAGTGTTTTGAATGCCTAGGTTTGTTCTTGGATATATGAAGCACATTTGGCCACAAGTTGTTCTGATGAAGTATTATTTTATTATCAGTTCTGGTGCGAATACGGTAGCAGAGTTCCAGGAACCAGTGGTGCCTACAGTCGACTCTATGAGTTGATTACATATGTGTTTCGTGTTCTATACATCCCAACCTTCGTTTTGATGTATAATTTGTGTATATATAATCTGAATTTAAGGAATATGAGAGGTGAGAATTTCAAAATAAACAAAATTCCATTACTTATATAGGCCCTTAAATATTAACTACAAACACAGCTCCAAAGTTGAGCTGGCATGCACCGTGTCATGTTTACTTCTCGCCGGCGGCATTACTCAATTCCTGCCACAATACTAATAGTATTAGTGCGGGTCACGGACGGTCTTCTGCTCTGTGAGTGTTATTTGTTGTTAATTAGCTTTGTGCTTGGTGCCATTTTCAGGGGCATGGGCACCCAATTAATTAAAGTGGGGCCTCATGGCCTCCCGTTCGCCTTTAGGGGGGGTTTGCTAAGTGGCGCCTGGACGTTGCTCGGGCCTGCCTGCTGATACTCAATTTTCATCAATCTCTTTCTACTCTATTGAAATTAATCTGTGTTGGCAGTTTGCCTATCTTTCTGTTTAATCGTTGAGCTGACGGAGGTTTTTCTCCGTAATTGTCAATGGTATCAGCATTACTGTTGGGCGGGTGTGAGTGTGTCGTGGTGCACTGCATTTTTGTCACAATTTTGTGGGCTGCTTCTGCCAGTTCAGCACACAGTTGCCGTAACAATTTTTCACAATCAATGTCCACGTTTGAGGGACGAATGGTGTTTACCCCAATGCATCGTAAATTTTATCGACGCTATTTGGATTCCTGTGAAACGTATTTCTGGGCGTCCCGATACCCCCAGGCACTTATTTTTGCTCTTCTTTGGGTGCCCACCCCCCCCCCCCCCTCACTTTCCTTTATATACCACATTACTGCTTGTCTCGTTCAGGCTAACTCTGTGTCAGTTTTCTCTTTTTTCAGAATGCCGAAGGCCAAGCAAAAGACCAGACGGGTCACCAAATCAACTCAGCAGCATACTGGTCGGGGTCGAGTTAGTCGGTCAGCTGCGCTGAATGACGGTTTGTCACATTTATACACAGGACCACCAGATACCATGCAACATGCCTCTCATGCCACTCTTGCTCAGGGACCAGTGCCGGTTTCCCGAAGAACTCGACGCGCAGCACGTGGGGGGCAGCTCTGCCGGGCCCCATACACAAACTCCATTACCTGCGGACACTGTTCCCCAGGAACCTTTTTCAATGCAAATGCATCAGGAACAACAAATGCTTGGGACTGATCACATTTACCCACAGCATGCATCTGTTGGAGTGCATACTGACATTCATTTAGCCGGACAACACAACATGGACTCTTCTTCCCAGCACCACCTACATAGTGAACATTTGGCTAGGCGGAAGAACCAAGGTCTTCTACCCTCAACGTCTACACAAACGGGTGATGCTGTTGGGACGGACAATGTGTTCATCCAAAACTCAACAGCCCAGTTTATGTCAACTAACTCTTTCTCGTCACGACAGGCATTGATTCAGCAGTTGCAGACCACACTGGATAGCCTACGGAAGGAGGATGCAGCAGCACAGCAGGTACCAGGTAGCCAGGTTATGCATCCTTTATTGTCCCATTCTGCACCCCACGCCACCCATCCCACAGCACCGCCTCTGTCTTCCGTGATTGGTCTGGGACCAGCTGACCCCTTGCCACTTGCTCAGTGCTCTGATCCATCCAATCGAGTTGATGCAACACCTTCATATGGTTTCAGTACAGCTGGCCAGTTTGTGTCAGCGTCCGTTCCATTGGATGGATTAGTGAGCCCAGCAGTCAAACAAAAGATTTGGGATGAGGAGTTCGTGGAATTTTCCTCATTGATTTCGGTGAGCCCTGAGGCAACCCAATACACAGTGACCGTCGGCTCGGATACCAATGCACTTCCAGCCCTTCAATGCATACCTAAGACCCCACGGCAGGTCAATAACATAGACCAATGGTTGTCTGCCTTTCAGGTTTACATGACCGTTTATGTGAACAAATACCCAGAGAGGGCCACTCAGCTGGTCAATTATCAATCTCTTGTTCGAAATTTAACTGACGAGAAAGGGAATTGGGCATTTTACGATCGCTAATTTCGTTCCCTCAGGCAACTCAATCCCCTCTTACAGTGGGATTCAATCCACATGGAATTGTGGCTAAAGGCAATCACAGCGCCCTCACACCAACCCAAGCAGTTCAGACAGCAGTCCCAGCCATTTAGGAACAATCAACGGAGTTATCGCAAATCTCAGGTACCCCTGGGTTTTTGTATCCGTTTTCATGAGGGTAAGGGCTGCTCACTGCCCTGCAAGTTTGACCATTCTTGTTTCCACTGTACCCAGGACCACCCGTTCACTCAGTGTCCCACACGTCAGGACTGGTTTCGTTCTCCCTTTCGGGGTAGATTTGGCCGCCGCCCCGGGGCCAAAGGAGGTTACCGAGGGGCAGCCATGGCGACACGCGACCGTAAGTAATCTAGCTGTCACGCCCGTTCGCGTGGCAGCCCTCAAGACACTTTTGAAGGGTTCCCCTCTGGATTCGGATCATCTGGTCGAAGGTTTTTCTGTGGGGTTCCGCTTGGGCTGCGGGGCAGTGACCCCATCAACGCAAGCCGACAATCTCCGGTCAGCCTTTGAGTTCCCAGATGTTTTGGTGGCCAAGTTGGCCAAGGAACTAGGAGCGGGTCGTATATCTGGGCCTTACCCCCATCCACCACTACGTAATTTTCACACCTCCCCTTTGGGAGTTGTCCCAAATAAGGCGGCGGGGGATTACAGACTCATACACCACCTTTCCTATCCGCATGGCGAGTCGGTCAATGATGGAGTATCGGCCGAGGATGCCTCGGTTCAGTATGCTACCATACAAGATGCTATTTCCATTATTAGGATGCTAGGCCCAGGTTGTTTTTTATCTAAGACAGATATCAAGTCTGCATTCCGCCTTATCCCCATTCATAAGTCGGATCACCATCTCTTAGGTTTTAAATGGCGTGACCACTTCTATTATGATAAGTGCCTACCGATGGGCTGTTCTACATCATGTAAGATCTTTGAAGCTTTTAGTACTAATCTGGAGTGGATTGCAATACACAGGTGCCATATACCTAATATTGTACACGTGTTAGATGACTTTCTCCTGCTGTCAAAAACAGAAGAAGAATGTACCTTGAGTCTCAAATTGTTCCTTCATCTCTGTGATCTTCTCGGAGTGCCAATTGCACACGAGAAAACAACTCGCCCATCCCAGGTTATGGAATTTTTAGGCATTGAATTAGACACACTTCACATGGAGGCTCGGTTACCTCTTGATAAATTGCTCAAGTGTCAACAGGAAATTCACTCGCTTCTGGCAACCAAAAAGGCCACACTTCGTGTATTGCAATCCATTATTGGCACGTTGAACTTTGCATGCTCGGTGGTGCTCCCAGGCCGTGTCTTCCTACGATGTCTTATCAACCTGACCATTGGAATACAACGCCCGCACCACCACATTAGGTTAACAAACGGGGTGAAGGAAGACTTGCTTATGTGGCTTCAATTTCTGGAATCTTTTAATGGCAAAACACTTTTTCTGGACCGCATGTGGACAACAAGCGATTCTCTTTCCCTTTTTACCGATGCCTCTAGCACATTGGGTTTTTCGGCTATCTTTGGATGGTCCTGGTTTTGCAGGGAATGGTCTGAGCGGGCGAAAAAGTTGAACATTGCGGTGCTCGAGTTGTACCCCATAGTTTTGGCACTTGAAATCTGGGGTCATTGGTTAACAAATAAGAAGATAGTTTTTTATTCTGAAAACGGAGCTGTGGTAGCAGTGATCAACAAGCAAACATCCAAGGATGTTCGCTTGCTGACCCTGTTGCGCAGATTAGTTTTACTTACTCTGCAACACAACATTTTGACAATATCCGAACATGGCAAATTCAACATTCTAGCAGATCACCTTTCTCGCTTCCAGGTACAGGAGTTTTGCAAAGCTGCACCATGGGCGGAGGAAGATCCAACAGACATTCCGTCGGCACTCAGCATCGAGAGCTTGCTCAAACTGTAGACTTCATAATGGCACATGCCTTGTCTGCTACTACTAAAGACAGTTATACTCGTTATTGGCACAAGTTTACCGCTTTTTGTGACCTTTATGGCCTGTCATCATCTTTGCCCGTCTCAACGGATACAGTATCATTTTTTGTGGGCCACCTTTTTAATCACGGTTATATCATCTCATCTGTCAGGACGATATTATCAGGCATTAGTTTTTTCCACAAAATGGTGAACTTCCCAGATCCTTGTTCAGGTTTCTTTTTCCAGAAATTACTTACCGGTTACCAAAATTTACGCCCATCTTTCGATGTCCGTATGCCGATTACTAGACCTCTGTTAGATCGCCTCCTCTCCGCCATTCCACACTGCACATCTACTTACTACCGGGCCCTTTTATTCAGAGCGATGTTTGTCACAGCCTTTTATGCTTTTGCCCGGGTAGGGGAACTCTGTGTGACCTCTCATAAGCATCATGTCCTCCAATATAACAACATTCAGCTTGGTCAGAGGGACATCCTGCTTACTTTCCATAGTTTTAAACACAGTGTACCGGGATCTTCTCATGCAATTTGCGTGAGTAGTCAGTCTCCCACGCCGGTTTGTCCAGTTGTCATTTTGTTTACTTACCTCCATTCACGAGGGACCTCTTTGGATCCCCTATTTCTCAACACAGATGGGCAGGCCACAACTCGCAATGACTTTGACATGGTTTTACGGTCAGTTTTAAAATTTTGATTGCACCCGGTACAAAAGTCACAGCTTCAGAATTGGTGCAGCAACATGGGCTGCTTTGAGAGGTTTCACAGATTCCCAAATTCGGGTGATGGGGCGTTGGAAGTCTGACGCATTCCGCAAATACATCCGCGTTCCGTCACTACGGTAATTACAATTGGATGCCACACTGCGTCCCATCCTGGGGATCATTCTGGCTACCTGGGATATGGAATTCCCGGTGGCTCAGCTATTGGCGTGCCGTCTCGGGGTCATGCTTTTCATAACTTTGATGTCTATTATCTATATTTTGTATATATTCACCAGTTTTTGCATCCTTTCTTTTTGGTAATTCTCTTTCTTCTCCATCTGGTGTGCAGGCAATTGCTACGCTAATGGCGTATAGGGGCTGTCTGCCTGTATTAGTTTTGTTAGTAGTCGTTACCCAGCTCTTGGCTTGTTACGCGTACCCCGCTTTATGCTATTGGCGAAAGTGGGGGGCGGGGGGTGGGGCAGTTATATTTGGCATATGGGTAGACTATTTCACCATCATGTTTGGTGCGGCACGTTTATATCTCACCTGGACTTGCCCCTTGAATAGCATCTGCACGCCGGATGGAGGAAGAGTTTTAGGGTATCGATGTGCATTTGTGCATTTGCAGTACATGTCACATTATTATCACGCTAACACAACCAACTTCGGGAACATTCCAATCGTCCATGTTCAAGGCATCTTTTCACAATATGCTCCTTCCTCTGTTCCGCTCCTCGCACCTGCCAGACCATGACGACGTTCATTTCGAAAGACAAGCTTTCCATCTCTATATCTGGGGATGTGACATCTCACTGACTGCTATCTCTATTTCTGGCGCATCTCAGGTTGTCTTGGTCTGGCAGGTGCGAGCATTTTCCTGGTGGGTGTTTGCCAACTCCTTAAACGTTGGTAGAGTTGGCATTGTGGCGGAGACACCCACCTGTGCTCATATTTGTCAATTCATTTTATCATTTATAATTATTTATCTGTATTGTAAACTTTTTGAATTATTAATGACACTAAATGTATCTTGAACATGAGAAATAATCAATATAATAAATAGGCAACACACACTTGGCTCATCAGTGTTGCCCAAAACGGAATCATTTCTTGTTGTTTTCTAGTTCTGCTGGGAGAGTCAGGACATAAATAAATAAATGTTCACTTAAGAACAAGCCAGAAAATTAGCAGACTGTCATCTGCAGAATGAGGTCCCCAGAGGGTGAATTTGATGATGCTATCCCTTACAGTGGGCCAATTTATCCTCTGGGTACCTCTTTCTGTTTAGTTTTGAGAGCCTGATTCAGACTGAGGTTCACAGAGGGTAAATTTGGTGATGCTACCCTGCTGTGCAGGGTAGTATCAGTACATTCACCCTCTGGGGACCTCATTCTGCAGATGACAGTCTGCTAATTTTCTGGCTTGCTCTTAAGTGAACATTTATTTATTTATTGGGTTTAATGACACTTTTGGGAACATGGTGACTCAGTGGTGAACTGTTGGAATTCTACATGCATGCTAGAGGTCCCAAGTCTGATCCCCTTCCAGGACAATCCACGTTGTGTCCTTGGGCAAGGCACTTTATCCCGGTTGCCTACATTCAGGCCTGCTCAAGAGAGGTGTTTGTAATTGAGAGGGTTACAACAAATGTTGACAGTATACTAAGCATGATGTTTTACCAACAAGTTATATTGTATGAAACAAATCACTTCTGTTTCCTTTTATCTATTGAATATTTTGTTTATTTTAAAATTGTTACACCCTTCACTGATATAGAAACACTTTGTAGTTACTCATAACGAGTGCACTCTTGCATTAAAACCAAAATGTTGTGAAGCAGGAAGTTCTTTGATTTGTTTTGAGTTACATGTATTTATAAATCAAACAATTTCATGACATATCATGTACATCCTCTTCAAAAGTTTCACATGTTCTAATTGCTGTCAATTCAATTGTCTGTACAGTATTGACTTAACGGACTTGGTGTTACAATTATCTACATGGAAACTGTGATCACAAAAGCAGACAGAGACCTTTGATTGGATTGTGACTGGGTCCCAATCAAGTTGAAATTCTTAAATTCTACTAAACACGCACTGGAAACCGATGTCCCCAACAAGCCTGGAAATAAGCAGACTGTCATCTGCAGAATGAGGTATCCAGGGGGTGAAATTTTGTGATGCTACCTTGGATAGCATCCAGTGGTGTTGTCAAAGGACTAGGGGGAAAATGTGCCCCCCCCCCCCTTAAATATTACAGCGTCTCCACTCCCCATTTCCCCCTCAAAATGGGAAAATGAAGGAAATTTACGAGAACAGATAAACTAACAATGGTAATGATATGAATACATAATCTCCGCAGCTTACAAAATTATGTTGATGGTGGCAAAAAAAGTCAGTTTCGATGTCAGTAATTGGATGTATAGTACGTTGTTGGTACAGTGGAACCTTGTTAACTGAATAGCCACTTTGCCAATAAAAATTATCTAATTAACAGGAGTATTCAATTAACAGGGATTTGTCACTTTCCTGTATTCTGGAGATAAACTTAGCATTTATTCTATTATATCTTGTTTGACAGAGCTCCATGAGCTCTGTCAAACAAGATATAATAGATTAAATGCCTGTATTGGATGTACTGAGGCCAAATAGGTCTATAAACAAAGAAAAACTGTGGAGAGTCAGGGTAATTTCCTGACAGGTTACAAAATTTTTTATTCAATTAACAGGAGTTTACTCTATAACCTATATTCAATTAACAGGTCAAATTTGTACTGGAGGTATGGTAAATGGTTTTGTGTTGGGAAATTATATTCAATTAACAGGAATATACAATTAAGAGATATCCAATTAAGTGGGATCCACTGTACCTTTCAATATGAATTAGTATAACTTTGCCGCAAGTGATTGGGTTAATAACATTGTAACTTACTTTGTGACAAAGGTTCATATTAGGCCACAAAACATTTACTTTGGGGTATGGAGTTGTACATCTTTTATTATTGCACTGTGTTAATCACAGCCTGCATGTCTCGATGCCTGCCTACCTACCTGTGATTTTGAGACTGGTATTCATTTCCATGAATTTTATGATTTGTGTGTGAATGATGGGCCAACTTGACCTTCTGAAAAATTTCAAATTAAAGAACCAAAGAGCCCCAGATTCACTAAAAGGGCACTGAATTTTCAAAATTTTCCCCCACCAATGGGAGAGGGATATCCCCAACCATATCCATCCCCTGCCTTTGGATCAACCTGTAGCATATTATCAACCTGGCACACAAAATAATTATGCCCCCCCCCCCGCCCCTCCCTCACCCCCCCTCCCTCACCCCCCCCCCCACCCCCACCAAATTTACCCTCTATGAGCCTCAATCTGAATCAAGGTCTCAAGCCGAAACAGAAAGGGACACCCATAGGATAAATTTGCCTACTGTATGGACTAGCATCACCAAATTACCCTCTGGGGACCTCATTCTGACAGATTGCTTTATTTCCAGGCCTGATCCCAAATTGCATGAATGTTCGCAGGATAACACCCAACATGGTTTGTGTTTTATGCTGTTTGTTCAGTTTCATATAAAGTGATTCGCATGCTGCTGGCAGATATTCCTGCCAAGGACAAGATTTCTCTTGCCACTAATATAAGTACAATTTGGGCACATTTAATCAAATTTTCCCTATATAAATGACATGGTTTTTTACACCAATGCTTTTTGAGTCAAATTTACTTGTATTTTTCTTCAAATCACTTCATCATTTCACAGCAGCCATAACTAGACATGATGAAAAATATTTTGGAAATACTCAACGGGTTAAGAGTTGTGCCTGGAGATTTGCAGGGACCGATCAGGACTATTTAAAATACGCTCTAGCCTCGGAGCCTATTTTTTCAATTCATGCGCCAGATTTCAATTTACGGAGTCACACTGCTGTTTGTAACACACTCTGCAAGTATGTAATAGCTCTCATCATTTTCATTTAGTACACTATAGCAAACATTAATCTTCACTGTGGTTTCTGATCAAGTCTTGGCTGCCTATTTAGGCAGCCAAGACTTGATCAGAAACCATAGTGAAGATTAATGCTTGGTAATTAAGACTTGAAGTATTAACTTAAGCACTCTACAACAACGATAAATGATAATCATATATATAATACATGTAAGAGTGTCTCTCTCGATTATCCATCGAAAGAATATCAAAATATGATCTGGGAAGTTACGCGCCAACTGAGAAGCCTATTTACGTGCCAACTGAGAAGCCTATTTCTGTGATTTAAGAGCCAGGTCCTGATGTTTCAGAACCAAATACGCACTGGCGCATGCCCAGGTCGGTCCCTGGATTTGTATACATTCTTGCTACACAAGGATGGGCTATGTATACAGTTAAAACTAGAAGTCCTGTCATGAAATGCACACAAATAGCACGTTGATTTGCGCGTTAATCTGCGCGTTAGAGCCCAAGTAAAGCTATCAAATTCTGTACATATGGCCTGTGCACAAGCAATGTTTCAGCCAATGGACCTCCGGGTAACCCGGAGGTCCATTGGCAGAAACATTGCATGTGTTTGCTATGAGTGACCAGGAGAACCTGCCGTGCTTTGGATGCCATTCGATATGGCCATTGCGCGCAATTCCAACGCGCAATTAAGCCTACATAAGTGCACTATTCGTGACAGGACTTCTAGTTTTAACTGTAATCCTGCTGCCAAAGACCAATTGCCAGTTGCGAACTTTGCAAGTTCGCAACTGCCGACCAGTCTTGATTATTACACGGACAGTTCAAAAGTTCAGAACATCAAAGCTTGAATGCACCTAAAAGACAAATGCTTCTTACGGCTTCTTGAGGTTTAAAGTCAATGTTCTTGACCTTTTACCTTTAGAAACAATAGTTTTTTCATCATTTTTTTTTTAATTATTAAACGGCCCTAACGAGGTAAAATTTACCGATTCCTTGACAATGAAAAATACTAATTGATTAATTGTGACAGCCCTACAAATAAATTCCCGATTGGGGCCTTCATGGCATGGATTTTCCCAATTGCATGGGCCCCGAACCCTTTCCCAAAGAGGGCAGAATAATCCCTGCTAAAAATGGCAGAAAATGAGACACAGAGAAATGCACTCACATTTACATATACAGTTAAAACTAGGAAGTCCTGTCACGAATAGTGCGCTTATGTACATGTAGGCTTAATTGCGCGTTGGAATTGGCGCAATTGCCATATCAAATGGCACCCAAAGCACGGCAGGTTCTCCTGGTTACTCAAAGCAAACACATGCAATGTTTCTGCCAATGGACCTCCAGGTTACCCGGAGGTCCATTTGCTGAAACATTGCTTGTGCACAGGTCATATGTACAGAAGTTGATAGCTTTACTTGGGCCATAAAGCGCACATTAACGCACATATCAACGTGCTATTTGTGCACATTTCATGACAGGACAGTGAGGACTTCTAGTTTTAACTGTAGACGTTTAATAATTTTTAAAAATTTGCTCAAAAAACTATTGTTTCTAAAGGTAAAAGGTCAAGAATGTTGACGTTAACTCAGAAAGCCGTTAGAAGCATTTGTCTTTTAGGTATATTCAAAGCTTTGATGTTCTAAACTTTTGAACCGTCAGTGTAATAATCAAGACCCGTCGGCAGTTGCAAACTTGCAAAGTTTGCAACTGATGACCAGTCTTGTTTATTACACTGAGGGTTCAAAAGTTTAGAACATCAAAGCTTTGAATGTACCTAAAAGAGGATCGTCTTCGTTGTTTACTTGTGGTAGTTTAACTGACTTGAACTTCATTTTCAACGACTTCAAAGAGAGGAAGAGGGGGGGGTCATCTACATGTAGGTAAGATTAATCGATTATTACCTTTCAGAGGGAGAGAGAGAGACACACACACAATCTTTCTCTCTCTCTTGAGACAGAGAGAGTTGTGCTTATGCTGCAATATCCTGGACAACCTGGATTCTTCACTTGAAATCTTCTGTAGTTTTATTTGCATTGCGATGCACATCACATTGTGAGGCAAAAAATTGTGATTTGCATCGTTAGCATCTGCATCATTGCGGCCGCATTGTGAGCATCCGCATCATTGTATTAGAGTGGAGATCACATCTTAGATTATCAGGGCTGCCTTCTGGAGTGTTCCTGCAAGCAAGGACTGATAAAATTCCATGGATGTTCAGAGCTGTTTCTTGACATTTCCAAGGCTCAACAATAGCCAAACTCAAGGATTTTCAAGACCCCATGCCTTCACTGGTCCAAACTAAGTCTCTCAGTCATTACCACATTTTCCTACCTCCAAGGGAGGTGGTAATGACTAGGGGTCCTAGTTAGGACTACACCTTCACAAACTGAAGCATATGAAGCTATTGAGCTACATGTATAACACGTTTTGTAATTTTAATTTGTGAATATTCAAGGTTTTTCAAGAGCTCCTGTCCCATTTTCCAGGAGACCTAGAATGGTCCTTAGTCAAATTTACAACCATTACTTGAATCTAAGGCCCTGCAGGAACACTGCTTCTAGTATACCACTACAAAAACATTTCAATACAAAATTTTCATTTTGAAAGCAGTATCATTTATCCAAGAAGGTGCCTGTGAATCTTCCATAATCAGGCAAATTGAGTGAATGGTTGTTTTGTTTTGCCTATTGTTTGCCTTAATATAATCAGGGTCACTGACTTTGCATTCGGCCATGGATTAGTCGACAAACAGCAGCACAGTTTATTAGGGATGCAATGATTAATTGTGATATGCCTGAACTGTGATACACTGCTCGCAATTCAATACGTATCACTGTTCACTGTGTATCGCGATACAATAAATATACATGTAAATAATATCAGGCAAAACAATTTCTTAGACTTTGAAAGCTGTTGCAGTGAAACCCTGTACTTTGGCATACCAGCACTGACAGTGCTAAATATGCCATTAACACAGGATTGTTTAGTTAGCCAGGCCTGGCATTCTTTAGGAGTGCAGGAGTGCTGCGTGCCTACTGCATGCCTAGAAAAAAGTGAGGAGGGCAATTTTTTGCACCCCATGATTTTCTGGATTTCGGGAATCCCGGATCTGTTTGGAACTGCTTTTAAAATCTATTATCATTTCGTCCACTGAGTTCCAATTTGTTCTCTGTGACTACTGACACCACTGAGTTCCAATGACACAGGGAACACATTTGAACTCAGGGGATGATTTGTCACTGTTGCACGGATTCACAAAAAAAAAATTCATGACCCAGTCAGTGTTGCATTTCGATACATTTTGAGTGCAGAAGACAGTCACATAAGAATTGAATGCTACATTTTGAATACGGAGATGTGTGTGCCAATTTGTCCACTATGTAGCTGAATGTAGTACAATTTTTCAGTCACAATATTAATACCTTCAAGTGAATATAACCAAAATAGCATACAAGGCAAGGCAACTGTTTTGCACTCCTTGATTTTCTAGATTGCCAGGCCTGGTTGAATCCTGGACTCTTCGCCAGAAGACAACTTGGCTGAACATTTTTTCGGGACAGTTTGCCGGAAAATTGGACGCTTCGCCGGAAAATGTGTGCCAATTCGCCAAACTTTTGGACACTGCGACAAACTTTTGGACACTTCGCCGGACTTTTAGACACTTCGCCGGATTACCAAGGACAATTCACCGGATGATTTACAAAATTATTTTGAACGATTCGCCAGAATTTTTCTGGACGATTCGCCAGAAATAATTTTGCAAGTCAGAATAAATTAAGAAGATGGTTTTGAAGAGAGGGCTTTTAGGAATGAGGAGACAAAAAAAAACAAAGCATGACTTTCAACATTTATTCATCTTTAGAAATGAGAACAAAACACTAAATACAACAGCACTAGAGTATTCAAACACTTCTCTAAAGTCCAGCGACCTTTAATCACTATCAAAAGGCTGAGAAGAACAAATCTTTCTTATTTGAATAAAGGCAAAAAGAGGACAATAAATAATAAAAAAAAACTTAATCTCTTTTGACGAATGTTATTTTAGCAATTTCAGTTGAAATATACTTCATCTAATCTACATCACCCTAACTAAATTTTATTTTTTAAAAAAGTCCGCCGAAATGAACCTCCGGTCAATTGCGACTCCGACGAACTGTCCAGTCCGGCGAAGTTGTTTTCCGGCGAAGAGTCCATTCCCTGCCTGGTTAACCAAAGGTTGGTGAATTACCTCTACAGTTAAAATTAGAAGTCCTGTCACCAATAGTGCGCTTATCTAGGCTTAATTGCGTGTTGGAATTGCGCGCAACTGCCATATCGAATGGCATCCAAAGCGCGGCAGGTTCTCCTGGTTACTCATAGCAAACACATGCAATGTTTCTGCCAATGGACCTCCAGGTTACCCAGAGGTCCATTGGCTGAAACATTGCCTGTGCACAGGCCATATGTACAGAATATGATAGCTTTAATTGGGTCATAATGCGCACATTAACGTGCATATCAACGTGCTATTTGTGCGCATTTCATGACAGGACTTCTAGTTTTAACTGTACATGTAATTCGTTAAACATTTATTTGATTAATCCATTATATCTTGTTTGCCAGAGCTCAAAGAGCTCTGTCAAACAAGATATAAGGGATTAAGTTGTTTGAACATGGAAAACGGGTCATAAAATCAAAACCTGAAATAAATTAATGCCAACAGTCATCACTAGTGTTCAACCGATGATCGGAACTGGCCACCACAACCGGTTGAGTGTGGGCAATCGGATGACAACAGCAAGAGCTCATGGAACATCAGTTCAACCGATTGTTGCAAAGCATTCTGTGGTTATTCATTAACCGCATTTTATTATCTTCTGCAATTGTTAATGTAAAATAATGTCAATGATACCATTCAATAAAGTTGCGCAACAACCACAATGTGTATTCTTAATCTCTCTAGCCACACCTTTACAGGATATACAAGTTAAACGACATGTAAAGCTTACAAACTTGCGGCAATTGCCAGTTCATACCGGAAAAGTGAAGGTTGCACTCCACTGACTCAGGTCGCAGTAAAATTACCAGTCGCACGCACGTGGGCGGTAAGCGTGGCTCTCGGAGTCACGTTTACCGCCCTAGTGCGTGTGACTAGAAATTTTACTACCACGTACCCCAGTCAACGAAGTATCACACTGTCAAAAATGTTCAGTTAAATGTAGTTCTTTCGAGCCTCGACTTGTCTAGTAGTGCACGGTATTACAATCGGAATCGACATCAGAATTGGCCGAATGTGTGCTCATATAACCGGTAATCTGTCAGCGACCATTTTTGATAATCGGCTGAACACTAGTCATCACTTTGAGAAGTTACATATTGTTTAAAGAGTGCATTCAAGAATTTGTAATAAAAGAAAGCTAATGAAAATGAATACATGTTGTTCAAAGTATTTGATAGTCATACTTGCATGACAAGAGAGATTATGTGTATCATGATACATATATCATGCACACTGAATCATGATACATATCGTATCACTAGGGAAGCATATTGTTGCAGCCCTACAGTTCATATGTACAAATTGCAGAATGTACTTTTTTTTCATCAAATTTACATTAAACAACCGCAATACAGTTTTATTTCATTTCTAGTTCACTTGTTTGTTATTTAACCCTTTACCCAACATAACGGCCCAAACCGGCCAGCGCTATTCTCAAAAATCGCCAATTAATTTTAATTATTTTTTCATTTTTTGTCTCAAAAACATAGGTTATGACCACTCGTTGGAACGAGCTCATTGAGCTCGTTCCAACGAGGGGTCATAACCTATGTTTTTGAGGCAAAAAATGAAAAAAAAATATTTATTCAAAAATTTTTCTGGTAAGTGTCGTCTGCTTTTTCATGTTAGGTAAAGGATTAACAAGTTTTGGTACTGTCCTGTTCCAGTTTAATGCATAAGATATGGAAAATATGTATTGTGTTACAAAAACCCAAAACTGATTTTTTTGTCCAAAACCAAACCAAAACCGAACAAAGGGAAAATTTCAAAACCGACCAACTCTTCAGCACTCTACCAGTTAAAAAAGGAAAAGGATTACATGTACTTGAAAAATGTGTTGCCAAAAGAAGTAAAAGCACATAAAATCATTAATTGTACATGTAAATATTTATAGCCCTGCTTCCCATACAAGAAATTGTGTACTTACGGTTTCACCTGTATCTTCATGCATTAGCAACTACCAATGTACATCAGTAGGTTAATAATTCTTTTTTATCTGTGAGCACTGAGTATCTCTGTTCTTTCACAGAATCATCTCTTTACATAATGAATTGGCAATTAGAATTTAATCTCTCTGAAGCTTACACTTTAAGCCTCTAAACTCATACCTTAAATAAGAGAACATTCTTAATAAATTCCATTGTTGTTAATAATTGAGGCAAAAACACTAATGTGCAGACTAAATATTATCCCTGTCCTCAAAATATATTATCTGTGTAGTGTGAGAGAAATGATTATTTTATCCTACTACTGATTAGTTTTGTATTGGTGGAAACTTTCAAAGGCTATTTCAGGGCTTGCATTTTAGTGGGGCTGATCAGCCCCAGCCCCAGCCCCATAAATAATACAGTTAAAACTAGAAGTCCGGTCATGAAATGTGCACAAATAGCATGTCGATCTGCGCATTAACCTATGCGTTATGACCATAGTAAGGCTATCAAATTCTGTATATATAGCCTGTGCACAAGCAATGTTTCAGCCAATGGACATCTGGGTAACCTGGAGGTCCATTGGAAGAAACATTGCCTATGTTTGCTATGAGTAACCAGGAGAACCTGCCGTGCTTTGGATGCCATTCGATATGGCAATTGTGCACAATTCCTACGCGGAATTAAGCCTAGTTAAGCGCACAGTTCGAGACAGGACTTCTAGTTTTAACTGTAGAGCTGAAACGATTTAGGTGTTTTCTTGATAGATTAATCGCATAGATTAACCTTGGTTAACCGATTAATCACCTGTCCAAATAGATATCTGATTAATTGCCATACCGTTGATAATTTACAGCATGAACCCTTTACCCAATGCAACAAATAAAACTGACTAGGCCTATATACAAAAATCCCCATTCAAATTTATTATGTTTTCAATTTTCGTCTCAGAAACATAGTTTGTGACACCTCATTGGAATGAGCTTGTTGAGCTCGTTCCAATGAGGTGTCATAAGCTATGTTTTTGAGACAAAAATTGAAAAATTTTTGTAATTTATGAATTTATTTTGCAAGTATCGTCTACTACCCACAATGGGTAAAGGGTTAAGAATGACCATTTCCAGCTACAGTTAAAACTAGAAGTCCTGTCACGAATAGTGCGCTTATGTAGGCTTAATTGCGCGTTGGAATTGCGCGCAATTGCCATATCGAATACCACCCAAAGCACGGCAGGTTCTCCTGGTTACTCATAGCATACACATGCAATGTTTCTGCCAATGGACCTCCGGGTTACCCGGAGGTCCATTGTCTGAAACATTGCTTGTGCACAGGCCACATGTACAGAATTTGATAGCTTTACTTGGGCCATAACGCGCACATTAACGCGCATATCAACGTGCTATTTGTGCACATTTCATGACAGGACTTCTAGTTTTAACTGTACTGATACAGAATGATGATCGTGCAAGTAAACAAGTATGTCAGCAAATAACTTGCATGCTTTACTCTGTCTCATATAATTGATGTGAGTGAGTCAGTGTGACAATGTCTGCCTGTTTTGGAGCAAGTTTGTTCCTTTGTTAACCCATATAATACAGTAGTTCAGAAGTAACGGTTAATCGATCAATTACTGTTTGAATCAATCAAGGTGTTGATCATTGATTAATCGATTAATCAGTTAATCATTTCAGCTCTAATAAATAACCCTGTTACCAATTTTACAGGGCCGGAAAACCATCCCTGTGTATATACCACTAAAATACTTTACTGGTAGAGTGCTCAATAATTTTTACATCTGTATGTATGTTACAACGGTCTATGGTCCCAGCTTTTAAACACAGGAATCTCAATTACTAGAAGATCCGTGAAGATGCAACTGTTTGAATTTAATTTATATCGCCTACGTCAAGCAGGAATTCAACCAGGCATCATCCTAGCACCACGTCACTGGATTGAAAACTGTAAAGTTTTTTGTTGTTGTTTTTTTTGGAAGGTGGCCTCGATATGAGTTGATCCGTTACATACATGTATGCAAGAATTTTGAACATTGGAGGTCCTGTTGCACATAAATATTCAATTGTTTAAGTTTACTGTCCTGTTGCACATACAGTACATGGAGAGTGGATTGTAACTAAATCACCTGCGGAGTAGAGTTATCACCCAAACTGTAACTTTCAAATTTTATACATATGAACAAAAAAACACAACAATGTTTCAGCCAATGGATCTCCGGGTTTAACCTGGAGGTCCATAGGTTGAAACTTTGCCTAGGCTTGTTATGCTTTGCAACAAATTTGCAATTATTGCTTGGGTGGAATCTCCACTCTGCAGGTGATTTAGTGATAATACACTCTCCACAAACTGTAAATATTAAATTGTTTCAGTTTACTGGAGAATGCCTACAGGCATTCTCCAGTAAAATGATACAATTTAATATTTATTAACAAAGGGTATTTAACATTGATACATGTAAGTCATTTGTAAAACTTCTACAGATGGCAAAAGCCAATATAGTGGCTTCCCGTGCTCAAGCAGTTTGAACATGTATCAGAAAGTTGGTTCTTCTAGCTCGAGCTCTGTTTATATAGAACACATCCCTAATTTGACAAGAATGTGACTGTGGAGTATGACTTTGCGCAAATTCCATAGCTATAAAAAAATTTGTTACAAACTTTAAAAAAATTTCAATTCACCTACAGTTAAAACCAGAAGTCCTGTCATGAAATGCGCACAAATAGCACGTTGATATGCGCGTTAATGTGCACGTTATGACCCAAATAAAGCTATCAAATTCTGTACATATGGCCTGTGCACAAGCAATGTTTCAGCCAATGGACCTCCGGGTAACCCGGAGGTCCATTGGCAGAAACATTGCATGTGTTTGCTATGAGTAACCAGGAGAACATGCCGTGCTTTGGATGCCATTCGATATGGCAATTGCGCGCAATTCGAACACGCAATTAAGCCTACATGTAGATAAGCGCACTATTCGTGACAGGACTTATAGTTTTAACTGTATGAATACACATCGAAACAGAAGATTTCAAGGGCAAAATATGACTATATTATATACCATGTTTCAAGTGAGACATACAAATATTTATGTTATTTCAGACAATTCAATGATGAGCTACCTCAGTTGTACACCCAAATATATGTATGGAAATAGTGGGCAGACTGATTTTTAACATTTTTATTATGTTTCTCTTTGATATTTTACAAGAATACATGTACGTAAAATTTCTCTGTAAACTTCACTTGGAAAATCTGTCAACTTGAAAAAAAGGATTTTGCAATAAAATTATTAAACCAACCTGTGCCTAGAAAAAACCAGCCTTGTGAAGACTTTCACAAGGCTGTTTTTCTTGCCCTGTAGGAATTTCTAGAATGCAAGCCCTGGTATTTAACTGGTTGAGTGCTAGAAGCCACTATCATGGCTCTGTTGAAAAGTGCTAGAAGCCACTTTAGTGGCTTTATGCTGGATGCATTAGTTTATTGTTTGCTCAGCTGTAGAAGAAAAAAATTGTATGAGAGATTTGTTCAGTTACAATTTATTGGAGAGTGCCTGTTGGCACTCTCCAATAAATTGTAACAAAACAATTATTTATGAACAAAATCTTATCTACACCAAGGCTACTCATACTGGTAGCTTGGTTTCTTTGAAAAAAAAATACCCATGTTTCAAATCACATTTGGAAAATAATTCAGCCCTCAACCAGTTAAGCCACCTTTGGACTTGAATACTGTATTCCAACCTTCTTATAACAAACAAGCTAATGTATTAACTGAAAATAGAGTATACAGTACGTGGAGAGTGTATTATCACTTAATCACTCACAGAGGGGGGATTCCACCCAAGCAATAATTGCAATTTTGTTGCAAAGCATTACCAGCACAAGCAAAGTTTCAGCCAATGGACCTCCGGGTTAAACCCGGAGGTCCATTGGCTGAAACATTGCTTGTGTTTTTGTCGATATGTACAGAATTTGAAAGTTATAGCTTGGGTGATAACCCCACTCCGCAGGTGATTTAGTTACAATCCACCCTCCACATACTGTATTTTCATTTTTGGAATTCACTAAAAAAAAAACAATGAGGGGCCTTGAGCTGAGTTTGGAAATTACAGGCTGGTTTTGCCCATTACGTTGGGTAATGAGCTGACTTAATTGAGATTTACACTAAGGCTGTATACATGTATACAAGACAGAAAGTGTTGTACAGTTGTACATGTAAATAGCTTGAAAGAGAAATTAGTTATTCTCCCATGGTTTCAACAACATTAACAGTACTACAGTTAAAACTAGCAGTCCTGTCATGAAATGTGCGCAAATAGCACGTCGATCTGCGCGTTAATATACACGTTATGACCATAATTAGGCTATCAAATTCTGTACATATGGCCTTTGCACAAGCAATGTTTCAGCCAATGGACCTACGGGTAACCCGGAGGTCCATTGGCAGAAACATTGCCTGTGTTTGCCATGAGTAACTAGGAGAACCTGCCGTGCTTTTGGATGTCATTCGATATGGCAACTGCGCGCAATTCCCACGCACAATTAAGCCTAGATAAGCGCACAGTTTGTGACAGGACTTCTAGATTTAACTGTACCAAACCCACAGTTAATTGGATTTAACTAACTACCATTAGCATAAAAAAAGATTACTGTACGTGTAATGGTACCGACTGACATCCCTGACTCCACCAAGATGCTTTGTACCAAATTAGTTTACATGTAGATTTGGCCCAAAGGTTCTGAAGAAGAATACTTACACTACTGAGCAAGTGACATGAATATCCTAGGTCCGAGGTGAGACAAAAGTATTACACCCACCTGATATATTGCGGACAATGAATGCAATAATTAAATTGGACAAGACATTTGGAGTGAAAGGGATTAACTCCAGAGAGCGTAATCTCGGCATTAATTGTGAAATAGATTAGACCAAATAAACTACTGCATTTGATGTCACGGAATGTTAGAATGACAACCAGTCATCAATAGATTTCCGAATCAAATTTATGTACGTTTGCGTCAGAATTTAAAAAAAATATTCTAATTGATTAAAAATGTAAATATTTTATGAGTGTTGGTAATAGTAAGGCCAATGTCATTTCATCGAATTATACATGTATTTTGACCACAAAATTGTGAGAGTCATGCAAAATACGACAATAAGTACATCCTTTTTGCTCAGATGCCCTAGAAATTAATTACAGCTGTAATCTGTTTGACTGTGAATCACTGCGATTTTAATATCGTGTCGGACATTGACTCGAGAAACAATCCCCAATATTAGTCGGCAACTTCTCTTAGATCGTGAGTGAAGACATCGTGGACCTGGGATATTTGTGTAATGGTCCCTTGCGCAGTAGTGTATGGTACATGTAGTTGATAGAGCACAAGAAAGAATATGACGCAGTAGTTTCCCATTGGCAACAGTGTTAAAATGGGCATCCCTTATGGTACCCCATGACAAAATCAATAGCAATTTTTTTGCTCTGACATCTGATTCTACTGGTCCTAAAGAAGCCTTATCCCCCAAAACAATATTCTGGTCAGAGCAGTTTTTGAAATATGGGCGTTTGAATTTCTTTCTATTGTTAGCCCCTGGGGCTGCAGAAAAAAAGAAACTTTCAGGCATAAATCAAGCACTTATGACCCAATTATACGACATGCCCAACTGGGTTCAGATCAGTCTATTCGTTCATGAAATAGAAATTTGGGGTGCAGTCCGAAATGGGCATGCTACAGTTAAAACTAGAAGTCCTGTCATGAAATGTGCACAAACAGCACGTCGATCTGCGCGTTAATCTACGCGTTATTACAATAGTAAGGCTATCATATTATGTCCATATGGCCTATGCACAAGCAATGTTTCAGCCAATGGACCTCCGGGTAATCCGGAGGTCCATTGGCAGAAACATTGCATGTGTTTGCTATGAGTAACCAGGAGAACCCACCATGCTAGGGATGCCATTCGATATGGCAATTGCGCGCAATTCCTACTCGCAATTATGCCTAGATAAGCACGCAGTTCGTGACAGGACTTCTAGTTTTAACTGTATAGTAGACTTTGTTACAGATGAATGAGACTACATGTACATGTATACTGTGTACAAAAGACTTCAGATCATTTTAACACTTAACTCAATACACACAATATTAAAATTTATTACTTTAAATATTAATTTTACAACCATATCATGTGACTCCTCTTTGGAACAAACTTGACAAGCTCATTCCAATAAGAGCTGGACTGTCGACCGGTGCATACCCCCACGTGGTGTACCGCCTAGTGTGGGCATACATGTACCTATGACCAACAAATATTATTTAGGAATATTCTCGTACAGACTGACAGATGGATGCACAGATGGACGGATGCAATCCAGTATACCCCCCACCCCCACCCCCATTTTCTCTGAACGTTTTCAACAATTTCCAACAACAATTTCTAAGTCAAAAGGTATGGTAAATTGTTTGGTGTTTGGATGTTTTATGCAATGAGGCAGAAGCCCTTGTCATAGGCAAACTGCACACCATATTTCACTGAAATCTGATAACCCTAAACCAGTATACCCCCCCCCCCCCCCCCCCCCCCTTTTCTTCGAAAGTTTTCAACAATTTCTAAGTCAAAAGGTATGGTAAATTGTTTGGTGTTTGGAAGTTTTATGCAAAGAGGCAGAAGTCTTTGTCATAGGCAAACTGCGTGCCATATTTCACTGAAATCCGATAACCCATACCTGAGATAGAGGCTGAACAGACAAATAATGTCTATTTCCTACAATTTCTAAGTCAACAAGTACAGTTAAAACTAGAAGTCCTGTCATGAAATGCGCACAAATAGCACGTTGATATGCGCGTTAATGTACGCGTTATGGCCCAAGTAAAGCTATCAAATTTTGTACATATGGCCTGTGCACAAGCTATGTTTCAGCCAATGGACCTCCGGGTAACCCGGAGGTCCATTGGCAGAAACATTGCATGTGTTTGCTATGAGTAACCAAGAGAGTCTGCCGTGCTTTGGATGCCATTCAATATGGCAATTGCGCGCAATTCCAACGCGCAATTAAGCCTAGATAAGCGCACTATTCGTGACAGGACTTCTAGTTTTAACTGTAATAAAAAAAACAAACAAAATAACTAGTGTGGGCATTGTGATCATACCAACAAATATTATAGAAAATAATAATTTACTTAAGTTATGAAAATTATGAATATTCTCGGACGGACTCACACACAGACAGACGCACGGATGCATTTAATCCAGTATACCCCCATTTTCTTCGAAAGTGAGGGTATAATTATGGATCACATGATACGGTTTTGTCAAAAAAAATTAAAATTTTATTTTTAACTTCACTCTTAGAAGCTAGGAGTCGAACAGACTTCTGCACGCATGATGGCAATAGCTTATCTTGACTTTGTCAAGATAAGCAAAAAATGTATATCATTTTTTTTAAATTGTGTAGCATTATTATGTTTCAAATTCAATATACAATAATGAGTACTTTTGTTCCCAAGAAAGCATTTGACGCTTAGTTACGTGTACGAGTATATTAGTGGTAGGCATACTTGTACTTGAAGAAAAAAATACAAAGAAATTTATACAGTTGGTAATGCTGCTATTAACGCAGTAGTAGCATTACCTGGGCCTGTAAATTTCTGTAGTGCCACCTGGCACCAACAGATGTAGAATCTTCAACTCTTTCACAACTGTAGCTTTCAAAGTTTCAAGTGGTTTGATCCATACATTACTGCTACAGACATATTGATTTGGTACTCTGCCATCATGTGGGTGGGCATCTATCCCCAATTAACCTTTTTACTTGAGTGGATACTTGACAACTTGGAGGCAAATAGGCAGTTCATGGACCACCAGGTATTCTACCTGGTGGTCCATGAACTGCTGATATGCCACTGAGCCATCATGTTTCTACCAGACAAGCAGTTTACAAGTTAGCCCATTGTCCACCATGATATAGAACTTGAAAATGTGCATCACATTTTGCTATGCATATTTAATGATTGCATAGCTTTTCCTGAATTTTGCTTAGCAAAATGCAATGCAATACCGCTTATTTTGATCCCTGTTGCATATCCTAGCACGTGCCACAGAAATCCTGAGGACACAAAAGGTCAGAAATTACATTTCTACAACAGCAGAACATGTAATAAAGTGGACTGAGCATGAGATTCCCACGCTTTATTTTAAAAGTACTGTTGTAACATTGCAACAATGTAATTTGTAAGGCAGGCAAGCATATTGATGAAACTGACTACCCCAAAAACTCGACAAGAAAAGTTTTTTATTTTATGCTTTCATCAATAGAAGACATTATTTGCAATCGTTCCTTCGTGAAAAAACATGGGTTACCCAGGGATGTGGCTAGATGTTTCCGATTGGGTGGGTGGGAGGTTGAAGAGTACTGAATTTCCAACTAGGGGGAGGGACCAGGAGGGGAGACCCCCTCCTGGACCCTCCCTCTAGTTGGAAATTCACTATCGAGATAGATTTTGAAAATGAAGTCCTGAAAGGGGACATAAAATTGATTCTAGTAACTGAAATGCCAACACATTTATGATAGAATTATCAGGTTATTATTATTTGATATTCTTCTGGGAATTGAATATGTGCTAAACAAATGCTCAAGCTGAGAACTTTAAACAATTCACAATGTTCTAACATTAAATCAGATTTTATGCAGGAATGATCAATTTTCGATGTTTCATCATTTTTTAACTGTGAATGATAGAATTAACTCAGGATAACTATTTTACATGATTTGATTTTCTTGAAGTTCATTTCTAAGATTTTTTTTATTACAATAAGTAAACGTACTATAGAGTATACATGTAGAAATCTCATACCGATTGACATCAGGCATACTTATGAAGCTCGATATTGCGTGCACTGTAGTTGTTAATAGTAACAGTTAGAATTTTTGCTGATTTGAAACCGAGTTGGAATTTTGGGATGTAAAGGAGACAGCAACATCGCCAAAGCAGCTCTAAAATCTACATGTAGATAGATGGAAAATCCAACTACTCCTGACTTGCCCTCTGAATTTCCAACTCTAGAAAATTTTGGCCAGGATTGGGGGGTTGACCCCCCCCCCCCCCCCACCTCCCCTCCCCCCACTCGCCACGTCCCTGGGGTTAACTGCAACAAAAATATACAAATCAACAAGCCGATTCAATATCGTTTTTTTATCAGGCCATCGATGTCCACGTTGAATCAAACCTTCAAAGCTTTGTACAGTCCTGCCCTCATCAGAACAAGCCTGCTGAGCTTGTCCCAATGAGGGATCATAATCAATGTCTTGGAGGCAGGAGCAAATTTTTTAATTATTCCAGAATTTCTATAGTAAGTGTTGTCCATGCTCTTCTTTTAGGCAGTGGGTTGAAGGGTGTTAAAAAATTACTGAGCAAATAAAAATCTCACAAAAATACATGTATGTGCTTCAATGTACATGTACATAATAATGGGTTTGCAGGACAAGTGAAAAGAAATGACAAAAGAGATTACATGCAACTCTGACAATTACATGTACCGGTATTACATGTATTGCCTAATTGAAAACACCCATTATGGCTGCCCACTGGACTGGAGCGGCAAAATCGACTGGGAGTAGTTACCCCAGCTACAGTTAAAACTAGAAGTCCTGTCACGAATAGTGCGCTTATCTAGGCTTAATTGCGCGTTGAAATTGCGCGCAATTGCCATATCGAATGGCATCCAAAGCACGGCAGGTTCTCCTGGTTACTCATAGCAAACACATGCAATGTTTCTGCCAATGGACCTCCGGGTTACCCGGAGGTCCATTGGATGAAACATTGCGTGTGCACAGGCCATATGTACATACAGTTAAAACTAGAAGTCCTGTCACGAATAGTGCGCTTATGTAGGCTTAATTGCGCGTTGGAATTGCGCGCAATTGCCATATCGAATGACACCCAAAGCACGGCAGGCTCTCTTGGTTACTCACAGCAAACACATGCAATGTTTCTGCCAATGGACCTCCGGGTTACCCGGAGGTCCATTAGCTGAAACACTGCTTGTGCACAGGCCATATGTACAGAATTTGATAGCTTTACTTGGGCCATAACGCGCATATCAACGTGCTATTTGTGCGCATTTCATGACAGGACTTCTAGTTTTAACTGTAATATGGTAATTTAATTGGGTCATAACGCGCACATTAACGCGCATATCAACGTGCTATTTGTGCGCATTTCATGACAGGACTTCTAGTTTTAACTGTACATCATGTACCAATCCAACTGGTAGAGAGAGTGGGAAGGAGTTGTCCTGTTTTCCAGTTTGGCGTGGGGAGGAGGGGGGGGGGGAGTTGTACAACTGTTCATTTTTTTACTGGGGGCAGCTATCCAGGAAGAGTGGAGGCACCTGTTCGCACAGTACAAGTCAAAATAAGTTGTAGCATAACAACAATAAACTAAGTATACTGTTGCTCCTACACTGATAAGATCAGAATCTGATATAATTTTCTGGAAAGCTCTCACCCATGTAGTGAGGAAACTATATGTACAGAATATGTGACAAGGAGATTGGTATTAACTGGTAGAGTGCTGGAACCCCATATTTGGGCTTTGAGCAGAAGGGGGGATGGGGGTAGCAGTTGTACAACTGTTCATTTTTTGACTGGGAGCAGTTATCCAGGGAGATGGGAGACAATTGTCGGTTCACCCATAGAGTGTGATAACTTACACAAACATGTACTGTACATGTATGTGACAAGGAGATTAGCATTAACTGGTAGCATGCTTGAATCTCATATTTCGGCTTTGATCAGAAGTGCAGGTACCAACACCTACAGTTAAAACTAGAAGTCCTGTCATGAAATGCGCGCAAATAGCACGTCAATCTGTGTGTTAATCTACGCGTTATGACCATAGTAAGGCTATCAAATTCTGTACAAGTGGGCTGTGCACAAGCAATGTTTCTACCAATGGACCTCCGGGTAACCCGGAGGTCCATTAGCAGAAACATTGCCTGTGTTTGCGATGAGTAACCAGGACAACCTGCTGAGCTTTGGATGCCATTCAATATGGCGTTTGCTCGCAATTCTCACGCGCAATTAAGCCTAGAAAAGCGCACATTTCGGGACAGGACTTCTAGTTTTAACTGTATATTCTACAGTTAAAAACAAACCTCATATTTATATATTTATTTGTGTTTAACCATTAAGGTCCTACTCTCAACATATACATGTAGGATCATTTTTTCTTCAAAAATACATGAGATCACATTTAATTTGCACCATCACATGTACATGTACATGTATTTACAACTAAACATCACTTTACTGAAATCTCATTAAAAATGCTTTGATTTTCTTATGAAATTATGACCTAAACCAAATGTTTTCCCTTTAAGGCAAGTGGGAGGAGGGTATAATGACTGGAGGATCCTTGTCAGGACTTATTCCTTCACGAACTATAGAGTATAAAACTACATAAATGTACATTGTACATGTACATGTCGCTATGAAAACATGGGTGAATTCAGGGGTGGAACCAATTATCAAAACTTGCTATGAACTGATTACCAATTATTTCTCTGCCGTTTGTGTCAATTTCGATGCAGATTCCAATGGTTGAAATAGAACCAAGAAGAAAATCTGTTAGTGCCTGTTACAGTTAAAACTAGAAGTCCTGTCATGAAATGCGCACAAATAACACACTGATATGCGCTTTAATGTACGCGTTATGGCCCAAGTAAAGCTATCAAATTCTGTACCTATGGCCTGTGCACAAGCAATGTTTCAGCCAATGGACCTCTGGGTAACCCGGAGGTCCATTGGCAGAATCACTGCATGTCTTTGCTATGAGTAATCAGGAGAACCTGCCGTGCTTTGGATGCCATTCGATATGGCAATTGCGCGCAATCCGAGCGCGCAATTAAGCCTAGATAAGCGCACTATTCGTGACAGGACTTCTAGTTTTAACTGTATACTGCAGAATTTCAATGATAAATCACCAATTACGAAAGCGTAATACCACAACGTTCCAGAGTACGCATGTTTACTGCTGGGCAATATCAAGCCTAAATAATACTTGCATTTTGGGGAGTTGGGATGGGAGAACAGGCTTTTAAAAATTTTAATTTTGATTAACCCCAAAAAAGGTTTTGCAAACTTAAGTTACTTAACCATTCATAGGTTGGTTTAACCCATTTGCAGAAAATGGTGCTTTGAAAGGTTTCTGTTTTGAATTTTGCATGAACAAAAAATCGGTTATGCAAAGCATGATTTGCTTAACGTTTGCATGAACTAAACTAAAGTTCATGCAATTTTTAAAGGCCTGGGGGAAGATCGTTATAAACGATACAAGCACATGATATTGTCCTCTTGTGATGATTGTGTGTTATTCTGGTAAATACATGTAGTGTTAATACGGTTTTGTGTAAGAATACAATACACCTGGCTGTATTAACCAGGAAGATACTGAGCACACATACAGTTATAACTAAAGTCCTGTCATGAAATGCGTACAAATAGCACGTCGGTCTGCGCGTTAATGTACGCGTTAATCCCATAGTAACGTTATCAAATTATGTATATGGCCTGTGCACAAGCAATGTTTCAGCCAATGGACCTCCGGGTAACCTGGAGGTCCATTGGCAGAAACATTGCATGTGTTTGCTATGAGTAACCAGAAGAACCTGCCGCGCTTTGGATGCCATTCCATAGGGCAATTGCGCGCAATTCCAACGTGCAATTAAGCCTAGACAAGCACACTATTCGTGACTTCTAGTTTTAACTGTACTTGTGTCTTATATGCATTTGAATAATGATTTTGATGTTAATGTGTTATGGATTTGTTTGGCACATTGTTTACGACGTCAGAATATATTTAATGTTCAGAGTTAACCATGATTGAAGACCACTGCCTTCGATCAGCTGGGAATAGTGGCGATCACGTACCGATTGCAGATAGTAAATATCTAAGTAAAGTATCAAAGAGATTTTAATAGTTAGTGTTAAATATAGAATAACTGGAAACTGCCGGTTGTCATAATCGGCCGATGCCCCAGTTCCAATTGCCGATTATCAGTTCATACTAGGTGGTGCATACCCCTCCTATTTTTTTAATTGAAATTTTTTACAAGCATACAGTTAAAACTAGAAGTCCTGTCATGAAATGTGCACAAATAGCATGTCAATTTGCGCGTTAATCTATGCGTTATGACCATAGTAAGGCTACCAAATTCTGTCCATATGGCCTGTGCATAAGCGATGTTTCAGCCAATGGACCCCCGGGTAATCCAGAGGTCCATTGGCAGAAACATTGCATGTGTTTGCTATGAGTAACCTGGAGAACCCACAATGCTAGGGATGACATTCGATATGGCAATTGTGCGCAATTTCTATGCGCAATTATGCCTCGATAAGCACTCAGTTCGTGACAGGACTTCTAGTTTTAACTGTAGATACCAAGGCATACAATATACAGTACAACTGCCGTGGATTGGTCACTTTCCACAGTTGGGCAATATTTCCACGGATACAATAATATTAGAATCCAAACACTAATTACAGGAATAATGATCAAAAATTTAATTAATCAAGCACCAGCCGGGTACAAGCCGGTTTTTCATTAATTAAAATTTTGCTGATGATACTTTTTATTACTCAGTAAATGCATGTGTGGACATCACAAACACAAGCATGAACTATGACCAGTCCACGGTGACTGTACTTTTATCAACACAGTGGATGTCCATGCTCGTCGTTGTTCGGTGGTTCTCTCCAGGTACTCTGGCTTCCTCCATCCGCAAAAATGTCACGGTCATGATTAGCCATTGTGCGTAAGTATGTGACCTTAAACATTAAATGAAAGTGTCAATGACACTGTAGCTCAACTTGTCAAGACATGTACATGTATAGTATGTGACACAGCAATGACAAACATCTAGGTAATGACCTGATAAAAATAGTACATATAAAGTATTGTAACGGCCTGTACATAAATACTGACCGTAGCCTGTAACAAATATATAGGTGAAGTATTGTAAAGGTGAGTGACAGTCAGATGCTAAACTAGAAAAGAAATCTTTGAGTCCCAGAGTGGGTCTGACTGAACCCCAAAATATTTGTTCTCATAGCACAGTGATAACAAAGGCACCCCAAAACACACTCATTCCTGTCCCAAGGTGAAAACAAAGGTACCCAAGAAGTTTCGTGAAGATCAGTTCATAAATACAAGCTGTATAGAAGTTGTGACAAAAAACTGATTCGACCTAATTTCGGTACAAAATGGCCAGTGGCAGCCATCTTGAATTTTGGACCGCACTCAGAAACACTCGTTCTCGTCCCAAGGTGATAACAAAGGTACCCAAGAAGTTCCGTGAAGATCGGTTGATAAATACAGCCTCTAGCCCGAGCCGTATTGACATGTGCACTTACAGTGTATAAGTAGCACTAAATAAATCAAAATTCATCTAATTTGCATAATTTCTGCACGAGAAAAAACCTGTACTGTATGTGATGTATTCCATTTTACTAAACATTCATACAAAAATTTATTCAAATCAGAACTTTCATACAGAAGTTCTGTACAAAAGACTGATTGCACTAATTTTGGTACAAAATGGCTGCTGGTGGCCATCTTGAATTTCGGACCACACCCAAAAACACCCATTCTCATCCCACGGTGATAACAAAGGTACCCAAGACGTTTCGTAAAGATCGGTTCATAAATACGGCATCTAGCCTGAGACGTATAGAAGTTGTGTACAAAAACTGACAAGACCTAATTTTGGTACAAAATGGCCACTGGCAGCCATTTTGAATTTCGGACCGCACTCAGAAACACTCGTTCTCATCCCAAGGCGATAGCAGAGGTACCGAAGAAGTTTTGTGAAGATCGGCTGATAAATACAGCCTCTAGCCCAAGCCGTATTGACATGTGTACTTACTGTGTGTAAGTAGCACTGAAAAATTCAAAGTTCATCTAATTTGCATAATTTCTGCACAAGAAAAAAACCCGTATTATATGTGATGTATCCCATGGTACTAAACATTCACACAAAAAATTATTCAAATCAGAGCTTTCATGTGGAAGTTCTACGCAAAAATCTGATTGCCCCTAATTTTGAACAAAATGGCTGCCAGTGGCCGTCTTGAATTTCGGACCACACCCAAAAACACTCGTTCTCGTCCCACGGTGATACCAAAGGTACCCAAGAAGTTTCGTAAAGATCGGTTCATAAATGCGGCCTCTGAAAGTAACACTAAATACATCAAAGTTAGTCTAATATTTGCATAATTTAAGTACGGGAAAAAACCCGTACAGTAAAACCTGTCTTGAGAGACCACTGTCTTGAGAGACCACCTGTCTTGAGAGACCACATCTACCAGGCACCGATTGGTTTTACTCTATAATGGACCTGCTATGGGAGACCACCTGTCTTGAGAGACCACCTGTCTTGAGAGACCACTGTGACCTGGTACCAACTTGTATTTTTATGCCATAATGGACCTGTCTTGAGAGACCACCCCTTTGAAGACTGAAACCATGACAAAAACTTTCTACTTGTTCTGGAATTGGAAAATCCATTGTGGTTATACTAACATAATTAAAAGTATTAAAAGCTCTTAATTGGGTTTCAATTGCTAACTCATTAAAGATTGAGATATGTTTTTATAAGACCCCTGGGAAAAGATAAGGATTATTGCTGAATAAACAATTTCATACATACCTGAAACGTGACAGATAGGAATAAAAATAAATTTGTGTTGAAAATCTTTTTGTAACAAATTGAAATGGACTGTTATAAAAATTATAAAAATAAATTAGTGTTGAAAATCTTCAATGAAGATTACAATTTGTTACAAAAACTTTATAAAAAAGAGCAACTACAAAGTAATTATAAAAATCCATTCTTCTCCATTTTTGAATTTTGTGGTTGGTTATTCACTGACTTGAGAAAACCTGAAACCTGTTATGAGAGACCACCTGTCTTGAGAGACCACTTTTGTGTGGCCCAAAGGGTGGTCTCCCAAGACAGGTTCTACTGTATTATATGTGATGTATCCCATGGTACTAAACATTCATACAAAAAATTATTCAAATCAGAGCTTTCATACGGAAGTTCTGTGCAAAAAACAGATTTCAGCATCGTCGGTACAAACTGGTGGCTGGCAGCCATCTTGAATTTCGGACCGGACCCAAAAACACTCGTTCTCATCCCATGGTCATAACAAAGGTACCCAAGAAGTTTCGTACAGATCGGTTCATAAATACGGCCTCTAGCCCGAGCCGTATTGAATTGTTGACGGTCAGATGGACAGAAGGAAGACTGGCCATGGCATAAGCTCAAATTTGGCTTTGCCAAAGTTGAGCTAAAAATAAATAAATAAATAATAAGTGGATGTCCAGGTGTTATTGACGATAATACATGTAATGTATCCCATGAATACAGCTACAGACCTATGTGTAGCTCCTAAGCAGATCTCATGTCAGTCGATATAAACTGGCTTCTTTTCTTCAAAATTTTCATGAAGGGCACTGACATTCCATGTGTTCCAACATTTTTCCACTAGATACAAGGTACCACTCCTCCCCCAACTGACAAGAGTGGGATACCCCTTCTTGTATTCATCCCTAACTTGCCTCTACAATCGCTGAGTGATGCTGATCTATGACTGAAATGTACCCCCCCCCCCCCACCCCCTCCCCAAAACCAGAATCACAGGTACGCCACTGAAAAACACACTTTGTCTGTGTATTTATTTCCTGGTCTCCTGATCCATTTCCCAGGAATGACTCTTAGTCAAATTCTAAGGCATCACATGAATACTTTGTACTAGTACATGTACACGTATACAACACTGCAATATTTCAACTGTTGTTCAAAAATGAAATGCAACACACTGAATATAAGATCTATCAGGGTTTCCGTCAGGTCAGTCTTAGGTCTGGTAACCGGATCCATACTCCTCGTCAGACATGGTTAAAAAATGTTGAATTAAGCTTGTTTATGGATGACAAATTAGTTATTTTTTGTTGTGACATTATGGCCTAAAAAATAAAATCTGTCCATGGGTAAATGTAATGTTATGACATTTATTTATACATGTAACACTTATCATGGCCCCCACAATTATGCTTCTTTGAAATCTGTGTACAGTTAAAACGAGAAGTCCTGTCATGAAATGTGCACAAATAGTAAGTCAATCTGCTCATTAATCTACATGTACATGTTATGACCATAGTAAGGCTATCAAATTCTGTACAAGTGTATATGGCCTGTGCACAAGCAATGTTTCAGCCAATGGACCTCCAGGTATCCCAGAGGTCCATTGGCAGAAACATTGCCTGTGTTTGCTATGACTACCCAGGAGAGCCTGCCGTGCTTTGGATGCCATTTGATATGGCAAATGCGTGCAATTCCTATGCACAATTAAGCCTACAGTTAAAACTAGAAATCCTGTCATCAAATGCGCACAAATAGCACGTTGATCTGCGCGTTAATTTACACGTTATGACCACAGTAAGGCTATCAAGTTATGTACATATGGCCTGTGCACAAGCAATGTTTCAGCCAATGGACTTCCGGGTAACCCGGAGGTCCATTGGCAGAAACAGTGCCTGCGTTTCCTTTGAGTACCAGGAGAACCTGCCGAGCTTTGGATGCCATTCGATATGGCAATTGCGAACAATTCCAACGTGCAACTAAGCCTAGATAAGCGCACAGTTCGTGACAGGACTTCCAGTTTTAACTGTATACATCTATTTCCTAACTCCTGACACATTGGTTCATGAAATGTAGCATATCTGTATCAAGGAATAAATACACTACAAGTCAGAAGTAGTTGTAGTAACAACAGCAGCGGTATAATCAGGAAGAGAAATGCGGTTGTAAATGTTCAAAACACGTGTTTATCGTTTTTTGCGTGGTTACTCTATTGGACAATAGTTTATCCTTTTATTTGTAGTCCCGTTTATAAACGATGATAAACATTTGATGGTTCACTTGCCCGACCTGTAAATTAGGCGCATACACCTGAGAACACATCCGTTGCCCAATGCTATACTACTAAAAATAAATAAACGAGACTGAAAAACAAGATATTGGTACAGGACAGGTTACAGTCAGAGGAGGGTCTGTAAATATGTATTGGTTAGTTATGTTTCTATTTCTCAGCCATTGTTTCATACCACCAATACATGTACTAGTACCTACCCACAGAAAATGCCGACATTGTCCTGAGTTGTGGATGGAAAAATGACATCAACATAGTTATGCATCACCAGTCCCTCCCACCAACTTCCAATACCCTGTGTCACCTCTCCGCCCTCTACTGCGCCACATTTAACAAAACCTGGGCGATTAAATGTCCAGAAGTTTTCAATTTGATAGGAAAAAGATACTTGCTATTTCGTCGCCTCAGAACGTGTGCCCTCTTGTCATCTTGATGCTGTAATACGCTTAGATACGTCGGATGTCATTTACCACTGAATAAAGGCTTCAATGCCCTGTTATATGACACCACCCCGCACCCCTCCATGCACATCCCATCTTTTCTTTCTGAACTCTGGAGGACTAGACAGTTCCAAACATACATGTAACACATGCATGTGCAAACCCCAGGCTTCTGACTCCCTAATCATATGGGTGTCACTTTGGGGTAAATTGAAATTCTGTTCGCTTTCCTGCACTGGACGTAGATGCATTAAATTACAACATGTTCATGTGATAAAAAAACAAGTGCACCGCCAGGTGGTGGATCAATATACGTCCTGGCGGATCAATATACGGCCATAGTGGCCATATTGGATATGCCAGATGCTGGTTATCAAAAGGAACCATCCTCTAGTCATAACTAATCAACCATAAAGAAACAGTACCTGTTGGATGTATTGTTTTCAAGTTATCGCGTGGACAAACAAAAATTAATGGATGAACGGACAGACAGATGGATGGACATTGCCATACCATAATACAGCCCACTCATATGAACGGTCATATAAAAAACAACAGAATGAGTTTTAGTTATTTACATGTATTTGCCATAATATTAAAAAAAATGTGCCGATTTTTAAGGGAAGAGATTGCCAACAAAATTATGCATGCGTCCGGGAACCAAAACAATTCGTCCCTATTCAGTTTGACCCATATATTGCATGGCTTCCACTTGAATTTTTCGTTTGAAATAATGAAACAAACTGAGTTACTTCCTCTAAAGAACTTGTCCCCTCCTCTGACAATCCTTGAAAATTTTATCTTTGTTCTATGAGTAGCAATCTCTCCTCTTCGGAACTCCTGGAAATGAAGCAGTCCTTGTTTACTATGGTAAACAAGCTCTGTTTTACTGGTAAATAGAACATGTAACCAATGCTGGTGATAAATAAATAAAAACAAATAAATACAAGTCTCAAGATCTTGTGGCAGATATCGTTTAAATAAATAAATAAATAAATAAATACCAATCTCTGATCTTGTGACAGATGTCTTTTACATTCTTAACCTCAACGATCTGTGCAAATATTACGACATAAAGTGGCGAAAAAATTACATAAATGACTTTCATTGTTTCATTCTGTTCTATCTTCCAACACCTTCAAATCCTCCACCCAAGCTTAGTTACATGTATGACAATGATTAGTGTGACCCTACAGCTATCTTATTGTTGTAAAAACAATAAGCTGTTCATTTATGAAGCCTTACAAAAATGTTGAATTCACCTGTGATGCAGTCTGAGCCATTAAGTTTTGTTTTGCAATCCTTAAACTGTTTAAAATGAGCACAGTTTGTGAATTTACATCCTTAAACTGTTTAAAATGAGCACAGTTTGTGAATTTGTTATCAGAATTAAAAAAAATAGGCCGATTAAATCGTCAGATGTATACCCATACACGCAACTAGTAGAAAGCTGTATAACAGAGGGCCATCCTGGATGCTGACATTATGTATACCATACAGTTAAAACTAAAAGTCCTGTCACAAACTGTGTGCTTATCTAGGCTTAATTGCACATAGGAATTGTGCGCAATTGCCATATGGAATGGCATCCCTAGCATGGCAGGCTCTCCTGTTTACGCATAGCAAACACAGGTAATGTTTCTGCCAATGGACCTCCGGGTTACCCGAAGGTCCATTGGCTGAAACATTGCTTGTGCACAGGCCATATGAACAGAATTTAATAGCCTTACCATGGTCATAATGCGTAGATTAACGCGCAAATCGACGTGCTATTTGTGCGCATTTCATGACAGGACTTCTACTTTTAACTGTACATGTACATGGTATGGATACATATAGAAATGGATTGGAGGAGTGCCTAATTTGATGGATAAAGGATTTACATAAAAATAGGCCGATGAAATCGTCAGATGTGTACCCATATACACAACTAGTAGAAAGCAGTATGCCGGAGGGCCACCTTAGATGCCGACATTATGTACACCATACATGGTATGGGTACATATAGAAATGGATTGGAGGAGTGTCTAATTTGATGGATAAAGGGTTAATATCTCCGGATCAAATTATTAGATTTACATAAAAAACGATATAGCACAGCACAGCACATCAGTAACCTGAATATATATATAAAGTAACCTGATAATCGGATTAATATTTACATTGTATTGAGTTATCTCATGCCAAAGGAGGAGATCTCAATTTGAAGGATAAAGGGTTAATATCACAGGATCAAATTATCAGATTTACACCAAAAACTATACAGCTTGGCACATCAGTAACCTGAATACATATATGAAGTAACATGATAAACGGATTGATATTTTTTGAGTTATCTCATGCCAAAGGGATTGGAGGAATTTTCAATTTGAAGGATAAAGGGTTAATATCTCAAAATCAAATTATCAGATTTACACCAAAAACTATACAGCTCAGCACATCAGTAACCTGAACACAAATATAAAGTAACTTGACAATCCAAGTAATATTTTTCAAGTTATCTCATGCCAAAGGGAGTGGAGGAATTTTCAATTTGAAGGATAAAGGGTTAATATCTCAAGATCAAATTATCAGATTTACACCAAAAACTATACAGCTCGGCACATCAGTAACCTGAACACAAATATAAAGTAACTTGACAATACAAGTAATATTTTTCAAGTTATCGAAGGCCAAAGGGATTGGAGGAATTTTCAATTTGGAGGATAAAGGGTTAATATCTCAGGATCAAATTATCAGATTTACACCAAAAACTATACAGCTCGGCACATTAGTAACCTGAACACAAATATAAAGTAATTTGACAATCCAAGCAATATTTTTCAAGTTATCGAATGCCAAAGGGATTGGAGGAATTTTCAATTTGAAGGATAAAGGGTTAATATCTCAGGATCAAAATAACAGATTTACACCAAAAACTATACAGCTCGGCACATCAGTAACCTGAACACAAATATAAAGTAACATGACAATTGGATTGATATTTTTGAGTTATCGCAGGATAAAGAGTTAATATCTCAGGATCAAATTATCAGATTTACACCAAAAACTATACAGCTCGGCACATCAGTAACCTGAACACAAATATAAAGTAACTTGACAATCAAAGCAATATTTTTCAAGTTATCGAATGCCAAAGAAATGAATACGGACACTGGGCGGACGGACAGACAGACAAAGGATGGACGAACGACGGATGGCCACCCCAGATGCCGGCATTATGTGTAACATACATAGTATGGGTACACATAACAAGAGGCCCCACGGGGCCTGAAGCACTCATCTTGTACAGAACACAATTTAAACAGAGTCCCAGAATGAGTCTACATTAAGCAAGCCATCTCCATAGGCTACACTGTCAATCCTTGAGTCCCTCAGGAGTGACAAAAATAATCTAGGCATCATGCCTTCTCTTCAGTTGATCATAAGTAAAATGTAGAGCTCCCCTATGAAGCCCCTTGATACAACCTATGTGGATTAATCTTAGTACCTCTAGAGGGTACTGAATACAAAATTTTTAATTCTTCAGCAAAATGGCCAATTCCGGCTCCCATAGAGAGCCCAAATATTAACCCAGGCTCTTGATTTGAACACAGTTAAATCTAACTTCCCTAGAGATGTTGTGTACCGAATATGAAAGCATTCTGACCGTTGGATCTGAAGAAGAGAAATTGTAAAGAAATTTCTTCGAATTGCACTAAGTTCAAATTTGGGCTACCATGGCGAGCCCAAATATTGACCTATGGATCCGATTTGAACAAACTTGAATCTGACCCCCCTAGAGATGTTGTATACCAAATGTGAAAGCATTCTGACAAGTGAATCTGAAGAAGAAGATTTTTGAAGAAATTCCCTCATATTGTACTAAGTTAAATTTCATGTTCCCATATGGAGCCCAAATATTAACCTACGCACTCAAATTGAACAACCTGGAATCTGACCCCCCTAGAGATGTTGTATACCAAATATAAAAGCATTCTGACTGGTGGATCTGAAGAAGAAGATTTTTAAAGAAATTTTCTCATATTGCACTAAGTAAAAATTTGGGCTACCATAGTGAGCCCAAATATATACCTAGGGATCTGATTTGAACAAACTTGAATCTGACCCCCCATACAGATGTTGCATACCAAATATCAAAGCATTCTGACTGATGGATCTGAAGAAGAAGATTTTTTTTAAATTACCCTCCATATTGAACAAAGATAAAATTTGGGCTTCCATAGGAAGCCCAAATATTAACCTAGGGACTTGGTTTGAACAATCTAGAATCTGACCCTCATAACAATGATGTATACCAAATATTAAAAGATTCTGACTGGTGGTTCTGAAGAAGAGAATTTTTAAAGAATATTCCCCATATTACCCTATGTTAAAACTTCAGGCTCCTGTAGAGAGCCCAAATATGAACCAATGAGCTTTATTTCAACAAACTTTTATCTGACCCCCCCCCCTATGAATGCTGTATACCAAATATCAAAAGATTTTGATGATTGGTTCTGGAGAAAAGATTTTTTAAAATTTTTGCAAATATGCTGACTCAGCACTTTTCGATGCCCATTACAGAACACCCTAACATAACCGATGGCATTTTTTTTTACCATTCAATTCTACTGGTCATAAGGATACTTCATAAGAAATAAAAGCTCTCTGTTCCGTGGGGTTTGGGAAATATGGGCGTTTGAAAATATTTCTATTTTTAGCTCCCAGGTTCCCATGGGGATGTGGGAATTTTTTTTTTTTTGCATGGGTCAAGTACTTATGACCCAATACAACCACAAACCAAATTTGGTTCATACCGGACCATTGGTTCAGAAAATAGAAATTTTGGGCGGGGCCAAAAATCTTACCCCTCCTATTACAAAGCCAAATATTACTTCACGAACTTCGTTTGAACAAATTTGATTCTACACCTCATATGGAAGCTCCATAGCAAATATCAAGTCATTGTACACACTGGCTCTTGAGAAGAAGGTTTTAAAAATATTTTGGAGCATTTTCCTCCACTCCCTCCCTATGGGGCTGGGCATGCTGAGTTGAGCAAAAATGAAATGCCCCTTTGGGACCATCACTCACACAAACTTTCACTTGAATTGGCCCAGTGGCTTTGGAGGAGAAGACCAAAACATGGTGTTGACGGACGACGGACGACGGACGGCAAGCGATGAGATTAGCTCAGCTGGACTTTGTCAAGATGAGCTAAAAATTAAAATATCATTACATACTTTCACCAAAACGCCAAGTCACTATGTGGTCAGATATAAAGACAACACTGTTTGTGTTGGCCAGTTTTATGATGTGCAATGGGGAAAGTCCACTGAAGTTGATGAAGCTCAGGTGACCACATAATTACATGTATAGTACGGGTTAGACTGAATGTCCATCACCAACATGTATGTCTGGGATATACAGTTAAAACTCGAAGTCCGGTCCCGAAAAATGCGCACAAATAGCACGTCGATCTGCATGATAATCTACACGTTATGACCATAGTAAGGCTATCAAATTCTGTACATATGGCCTGTGCACAAACAATATCAGCTAATGGGCCTCCTGGTAACCCGGAGGTCCATTGGCAGAAATATTGGCTGTGTTTGCTATGCGTAACCAGGAGAACCTGCTGTGCTTTGGATGCCATTTGATATGGCAAATGCACACAACTCCTACGCACAATTAAGCCTACATGTAGACAAGCGCACAGTTGGCATCCAAAGCATGGCAGGTTCTCCTATGGCCATAACACTTAGATTAACATGCAGATTCCACGTACTATTTGTGCGCATTTCATGACAGGACTTCTTGTTTTAACTGTACATGTATGTTTTTTTTAATTTTTAATTGCTAGATATTTGAACCACCCATTATTACATACACATAAAAACAAAATTACGGTGGTTGAGAGACAAATGTGACAAGAGAACTGGAAAAAATTCTTTGTCTGTTTTACATACATGTACAGTTAAAACTAGAAGTCCTGTCACGAAATGCGCACAAAATGGCACATCGATCTGCGCGTTAATCTACGCGCTATGACCACAGTAAGGCTATAAAATTCTGTACATATGGCCTGTACACAAGCAATGTTTCAGCCAATGGACCTCCAGGTAACCCGGAGGTCCATTGGCAGAAACATTGCCTGTGTTTGCTATGAGTGACCAGGAGAACCTGCCGTGCTTTGGATGCCATTCGATATGGCAGTTGCGCGCAATTCCTAAGTGCAATTAAGCCTAGATAAGCACACAGTTTGTGACAGGACTTCTAGTTTTACCTGTACATGTGAAATACCATCAACCGAATTATCAATTTACAAATTACAATTTTCTCTACTGGGTTCATGTCTGGAGACTCTGGTGGTGAAACCCAGTGATTAATATTGTTTTCTTGCATGAACTCCTTTGTTGATTTGCTGACATGTTTAGGGTCACTGTGACTGTTTTGAAACAGTCTATGCCCCATTGGAAACTTTTTTTCCACAAAGGGAATTAAATGTCTCTTTAGGATCTCCTGGTACAGTTAAAACTAGAAGTCCTGTCATGAAATGCGCACAAATAGCACGTTGATATGTGCGTTAATATACGCGTTATGGCTCAAGTAAAGCTATCAAATTCTCTACATATGGCCTGTGCACAAGTAATGTTTCAGCCAATGGACCTCCGGGTAACCTGGAGGTCCATTGGCAGAAACATTGCATGTGTTTGCTATGAGTAACCAGGAGAACCTGCCGTGCTTTGGATGCCATTTGATATGGCAATTGCGCACAATTCCATCCCGTAATTAAGCCTAGATAAGCGCACTATTCATGACAGGACTTCCTAGTTTTAACTGTAGATGGGGCTCTCCATTTTTGCCACTAAATACTGCGTGCATAGTGACACCCTTTCGCAAGATTCCACCCCAAACATGCACAGAATAAGGGTGTTTTGGTTGAGGAGTCAGTACTGGAGGTTCACCCCATTTTCTGTAACACTTGTTCACTGAGATTCTCAATTGGATTATACATTATGCCTGCCATGGACTGGTCACTTTCCACAGGTGGGCAATATTTCCACGGACACAATAATATTAGATTCCAAACACCAATTATAGGAATAATCATCAAAAATTTAATTAATGAAGCATCAGGTACAACCCAGTGCATGATGATTTTTATAACCTGGCAAACGTGTGCGTGGACATCATTGCCCACGCGTGGATTTTGGCCATTCCACGTTGACGATAATGTAGATTCATCAGTGAAAACAACATTGTCCAAGTTTTTTTATACACTCAACAACAAATTTAAGTTGTTTAGGTTTATTAACATTTCTTACAAATTGGCAGTAATGAGTCTTTATTCGAACCCAGTTCATCCTTCAATATCTGCATATACATATAGTAGACAGTCAAATGTCAATGCCAGTGTTCCCGAATTTCTGTTGAATACCCTTTGCCAATGCCTCGTGGTTTTCTGACATCATATAATTCAAAAATTGCATCTCATAGGCAGATCATTAAAATGCATTCTATGGTGCTAAATTATGTCAAACTCTTGAGCATTAACAAATGCAAATTTATGCTGCTACAAAAAGAAGCCTGGTTTTTGCATTTTTCAGAAAGGATTTTGAAAAATTTCTCACGGAAGGTGAATTATGGTCGGCCTGCTGCACGCCCTGCCCATAACTGTTCGCTGTGCCCACATTAGATGAATATAAAGGCCTGTACATAATACATGTACAACCGTTTTTCTAATGAAAGTATAAAAAAATAAATTGAAGGAAGAAACATCATAAATTTCATCTCAAAAATATTTGAAAAACTGTGTTGGTTAGGCCCCATTTCCAAGGTGATTCAGCCTGATGGGAAGCCAAATAGACTGGGCCAAAACATCCCAAGGGCAAAATGTTTTGGGCTGAAACATCATGAACCAGACCTTCACTTTAATGGCACGTGATTGCATTCACACACCATCGCTCACACAATTACAATTTGCAGTGAACGATCAATCGCGCACGTGGAAAGAAGACAGTTACTTTTTTAGTTTATGTCAATCATGTCAGAGTTTCAGAGACTGTGTCTGTAAACACTGGGGCTGCCTCGACTATTAGATGAATCGAATAACCGTTGTAAGGTACTATAGTCTACTTTTATTTTTCATAGTCGACTATTTTTTTTAACTGTGTACATCATGCCACTGAATGATAATATTGGTCTGCGAGGGACACGTACAGTACGTGGAGAGTGTATTATCACTAAATCACTCACAGAGTGGGGATTCCACCCAAGCAATAATTGCAATTTTGTTGTAAAGCATTACCAGCACAAGCACAGTTTCAGCCAATGGACCTCCGGGTTAAACCCGGAGGTCCATTGGCTGAAACATTGCTTGTGTTTTTTGTCGATATGTACAGAATTTGAAAGTTATAGCTTGGGTGATAACCCCACTCCACAGGTGATTTAGTTACAATCCATCCTCCACGTACTGTAACATTTCTCGGTGCCGGTTATCTTTCGTATTCATTGTTTATACAGTTAAAACTAGAAGTCCTGCCACGAACTGCGTGCTTATCTAGGCATATTTGCGCGTAGGAATTGCGCGCAATTGCCATATGGAATGGCATCCCTAGCACGGTGGGTTATTCTGGTCACTCATAGCAAACACAGGCAATGTTTCTGCCAATGGATCTCCAGGTTACCCAGAGGTCCATTGGCGGAAACATTGCTTGTGCACAGGCCATATGGACATAATTTGATAGCCTTGCTATGGTCATAACGCGTAGATTAACGCGCAAATCGACGTCCTATTTCTGCGCATTTCATGACAGGACTTCTAGATTTAACTGTATCACAAAAATAGGCAGTAATTTTGACTTTACCCTCGCATATTATTTCATGAAATAGGCGTTGTCATACCTAAACTCCACTCTGGATCAAGTTAATATTGTGAACAAATTGTTGATAATCCATGTTAAATTTTGCCATTTTAATTTTTAAATCTGATACATTTAATATCGATGTGGAATTTATTGACACTAAATTTCTGAAAGAATGTCCATCCTTTGAACTGTTAGCATCACGTGACAGTGACTGACACAAAGCTGATTACATGTACATCAATGAGGAATTCCTTGTAAACCCTAGTTTTTAGAGGACCTGATTGGCTGGAATAAACACTGTGTGCTATATTCCTGGCAATTTTCATCAAGTGCCAGTTTCTTGATCCCCGAAATGACCCAAATGAAAACTTCCAAGTCCAGACAGTGCTTTGATTTTCACTTGTGTTGTCAGGATTTTGAACTGCATGTACTTGTACCTGGATAAATATTACAATGTACATTATGCTTAAAAGTTAGAAATATAGTGGTAAGAAATTGAAATGTTTTTATCATTAAATTTAAACCAATTTGCACTTTATTTCAGTGCTTTATATTATTACTTTGTAATTGCATCTCCTTTTTCCTTTTTGTGCCCTAAGAGGCATTTTCCCAAATTGGCCTGCCATCAAAGAAACGGTTCAGGGTCAATTCGGCCTTGAGTCGATTCGGCCTTTGTTTAGGCCGAATCGACTCACTTTGTGGAAAATATTTAATAATAAAAAACAACTTACTTTTTATGCGATGAATGAAAAATCCACCAAAATTTACAGAAAACAAAACTGAATACATCCAAGGTACGAAATGAAATTAAAAAAACGAATTGGAAGTAAATAGTCCGGCGTCCCGCCTCTGCCCCTTTTTGAAAGCGCATTGCGCATCTTTTGTCCCAACCCAATAGGATTACAATGCAGGCCTGTCCCCGAACCAGGGAAGTTCGGGTCTTCTTTCTGGTGGTCCCCAAAAGGGGTCGTTGTTGTTTTCTTTCAAAGAGTCCAACCAAACAGAGACACCCCCTTCAACACGCCTAGACATGTGAAAATTACCCATATACAGTCACTGACGGTCGAAAGGGGTTTGCTCCCCAAAACCGTCCCTGCGCGCCTTTGGCGTGCTAAACCATTCCATCTGTTGCAACATTAAGTTTTTAACGATATATTCTTGCACCAAATGTTATAGAGAGGTTCGACCGTGGCAGCATACTGTTTTATGCGACATTTTTGGGCAATGGTAGCATAGGAAATGTGAAACTGGTATAAACTATGATTTTTATATGGACGCAAAAAGCCGAAGGATTGACTTCCCATTTACATGTTGCCAGTGCGCAGAGCAAGGGACTTGTCTCTGTATATGTGTACGATATGGAATAAATTACAGATAAAAAATCAAGTGTTTGTTGTATATTTTGTCCTAACATGGTCTAAAGTAAAATCCCATTCAACTTACCTTGGGGCCCAATCGACCCGGGGCCGAATCGACTCAGGCCGAATCGACTCAAGGCCGAATTGACCCGATTCCAAAGAAACTGCATGTCTTGGCATCAATCATTTGGGCGCTAGCTAGATATCTAGCCTCGAACGAGCTTATTTTATGATTTTGATATTTTACAGTTAAAACTAGAAGTCCTGTCATGAAATGCGTGTAAATAGCATGTTGATATGCGTGTTAATGTACGCATTATGGCCCAAGTAAAGCTATCAAATTCTGTACTTATGGCCTGTGCACAAGCAATGTTTCAGCCAATGGACCTCCGGGTAACCCGGAGGTCCATTGGCAGAAACATTGCATGTGTTTGCTATGAGTAACCAAGAGAGCCAGACGTGCTGTGGATGCCATTCGATATGGCAATTGCGCGCAATTCCTACGTGCAATTAAGCCTAGATAAGCGCACTATTCGTGACAGGACTTCTAGTTTTAACTGTATGTGCTCGTTCTCAGCTAGAAATTTATAGGCGATTTTTCAATTGGGCATTCGTAACGGTTTTTTGGTACGAACGGTTTGGGTGTATAAAAATGCCTGAATTACCTTTTTTCACAAGCTTATTCCAGTTTGCAGTTCAAGTTGGTCACCTCTTAAACAATTCTGCACAAAAATATTACCCAGTTCGATGTTTGTTATTCCAAAAATGTTCGATATTCGACATAGCCCTAGCAAAATTCACCAAGATTTCCTAATTTCACATTGGGATTTACCATCACACCGGGACGTCACAGTCAAATCCTAAACTCGGGAGCCACAAAGCGGGCCAATTTAAGAACGACATTTGAATTGGGAGGGAACTAAAAGGCAACGTAATACAAAAATGTGAATTGGCCTATTTTTCACATAAATCCTTCAAACAATATTTTTTTTTATTGGCACTCCCGACATCGGTTTGAGCTGTCAGAGCATGTGACCTCAATCAAACTCAGAAGAAAACAATGAATAATGAACTCGCAAAAGTGTGAAGCACAGTGGCACATTACAAACTATTTTTTTAATTCCCAAATAATATTTATTAGAAAATCATACTCGACACCCACATGATAATAGTATAATATGCCACTATTTATAATATACCCGGTACTATGATCATTGGGGTGACCAGTATGATTTTCGAATAAATATTATTTGGGACATAAAGATTGTGTGTAACGTGGTTGGGGTACTCTCTTGTTCCACTTCATTCTTCTTTTTTTTTTTTTTGGGGGGGGGGCTCAAAAAATGATTCCGCGTGCATTATCGAAGCTCGTAACAACCAAGGTGGGTGTGTGAAAATTGGCAGCCCCTCTTCCCCCTTCTTACTGGCCTGCATGTGGCCTGGGGATCTCTGCAGAGAAATTTTGAAAAATATGATGGCCTGAGATCGAATTTAGAGCCCCCCCGCCCACACACACAATGGCTGCCTTTCCCACCTTGTAATTGGGGAGGAAATCAATCACATTTGGGGGACAACCATTTTTTAGCAAGTCCCCCCCCCCCCCCCCCCCCACACACACACAAGATTCGATAAAAAGCCATTTTAGGGGCTCGTCTCCAATTCCTTCCTGGTAGACAAGGGTATAAAGTTGCAAATATTTTTTTGAGCTAGCCCCCCCCCGCCCCTTCCTGCCACCGCATTCGCCTAACTGATCAAAATATGTAAATATCTTTGTAACTGAATGCTGGACACATCACCATATATACACAACACACCACAATGCCAATAACGCATGCATGGGTCAATAGCGCATGCATAGGTGTACAAAACTCCATACATTACCAGAAAGGACATTTTCCCATGTGTGGACGAACAAAACCTTATATTGTATCGTGACATACGTTAACAACACTTGGAATTTTTTTTTTTTATTCTTTTTTATTTTCATATATCAAATGTTTGTACACAACTGCATTGTATGAAATATTTTCAACAAAACATTTGAATACCGGACATGTAACCCCCCCCCCCCCCCCCCGACGAGTGCCCCCTTGACATTTGCCACCCGGACATGAGCCGCCCCCCGGACCCCCCCCCCCCCTC